>CM075974.1:14959325-15014325 GCA_038048745.1 Coluber constrictor foxii
TGGGCGCTGAGCAGTTGGGATGAGCTTGGGAAGACCCCCACCCCGGGAGAATGGGAACTGAGGAGGGTGGGGGTGAGCGGCAGAGCAGAAAACAGGAGCGTTTGGATGCCCTCGGGAAGCCCCCCTGGGAGAATGGGGACGGAGGTGAGGGATGAACAGTAGACCGGAAAATAGGAGCGTTTGGCTACGCTCAGGAAGCCCCCCCATGGGAGAATGGGAGCTGAGGCGGGAGCTGAGCAGTAGACTGGAAAACAGGAGCGTTTGGATGTGCTCCGGAGGCCCCAGGAATATGGGAGCTGGACTCTCGCCAGGATGGGAGACCACCAGGAGAGCCAGAGATGGGTTCAGAAGCAGCTCAGAAAACAGGATCGTTTGGATGCGCTCTGGAAGCCGCCGGGAATATGGGAGCTGGACTACCACCAGGATGGGAGACCACCAGGAGAGCCAGAGGTGTGCTCTGTGTGTGTATACATGCAGTTCAAGTCCTATTGTGTATATACACATATATGTATGCGTGTGTACAATATCATACCTTAACTATACTATCATTAATGCAATATTATAAATGCATAATATATACTTAAGTTAGTTTTGCCATTCCGGTCTGTTCTCCAAATTTTGAGCCTTTATTTCTTGGATTGCAATCCAGGTCCAGGATTAAGATTAGGGTTCGCTCCCTTCTTCCTGTGGCTATCCACCACTATCCCCTCCCCGCCCCCCCCCAAACCTGTGTTTATTGTTTCCAAACCGAACAAACCACGATTGCAAGAACAAAATTTCCAACCAGGTTGGGAAGAAACGTCACCAACGCAATGCGAAAAAAATATAGAATTGCACTCGGCCTGGGATGGTTGGCGCACAAAGGCATTCCTGGCCGGAACGGCCCTCCGCGTGCGCTCACACATACACACACACAAAACACACAGACACACAAACACACCCCTTTCGAATTTTTTTGGGCGGCTTTGCTGCCAGGAAAAAAACCTGAGCGGCATGCTAATCGGGTTAACCTTTGCATCGGGAAAGCAAAGCCAGCTTTGTGTCCGAAAAAATTGTGGGGGTTGCTTGCCATTTCGCCTGGAATCCGAGTGGGTTGCGTTTTTGTCAACAAAAAGGGCATTGACACACAACAGGCGGGCCCCGTGTGCTGCGAGAAATGTGTGTAACTTTTGCCGGGGGGTTTTTTTGGGGGGTGGGGTGTTTTAAAAAGACGGTTCGAGATTCTCCAAGGAGACCAAGTTGAAATCATGACAAGTGTCCATTCAGTTCAATACGGGTAGACCTTTCGTTTAGTGTCCGCTCGAAGTTACGACGGCACTGAAAAAGGGACTTGGGATCGTATTTCAAACTTACGAGCGTGGCGGCAATTTCCCCATGATCAAAATTCAGATGCTTGGCCGCTGGTTCGTAATTACGACGGACGCAGCGACCCAGGATCAAAATTCAAACGTTTGGGCATTGGTTCGTAATTACGACGGACGCAGCGTCCCGGGGAGTCACGCCGAACCTCCTTTGGCAATCTTATCCCGATTCGCTTAACAACCGTGTTAGTGATTTTAACAACGGTTCGCTTAACGAGAAAAGTCGTGAAATGAGGTCCAAACTCACTTGAGAAACGTCTCACTTAGTGGCATCGATTTTGGGCTCTCCATTGTGGTCGTTGAGCTGAGGACCAGCTGTAGAAGCCGTCGTTTGCGATGGTCCTCCATAATGAATTATGACGATTATTAATCAATGCTGCAAATCCCTGAACATCTGTAATATTTTGTTTTGTTTTTCTGGTGTTTTTATAGTTGTAAAGAAAGTACAGAAAAATTACATTTTTCAGATAGGGACAAACTTCCAACGAATGTAAACATTTGCAAAACGAGAGACTCTCAAAAGGGAATTGAGACACGAATCACGTCCTTCTCCAATGGAACAATTATTGGACGCTATATAGGTAAGTCCTCGACTTATGATAGTTCATTTAGTGACAGTTTAAAGACTTCACTTAGCGACGGTTCAACGGCACTGGAAAAAGGGACCGTTTTTCACTTACGACCGTTGCCGTATCCCCTTGGTCGTGCGGACAAAATCTGGTCGCTTGGCAATTGACTCGTAGTTATGACGGTTGTAGTGTCCTGAGGGGGGTCACGTGATCCGCTTTTGCGACTTTCCGACAAGATTCACTTCACGACCGGGTGACTAATTTAAAAACTGTGGGGGTTCACTTAACAACGATGGCAAGAATTGTCGTAAATTGGGGAAATGCTCCCTTAACAACTGCCTCGTTTAGCAAGAGAAACCATTGTGTCCATAAGTCGAGGACTAAAGCTAATTTCAACTGAACTAATTTAACCGAAGCAATGTTCCATTTAACAACCGGAGCAAGAGAACTAAAATGGGCCAAAACTCATCTCACGAACGTTTCACTTAGCAAATTCACTTAAATTTGGGGCTGAATTGTGTATGGAAATCGACAGGGAGTCCTCGATTTACGTCCCATTCATTTAGCGGCCATTTGAAGTTACAGCGAGGCTGGGGGAAAAAAGCAGCCATTCTCGTCCTTACGGCCGTTTCAGAGGTCCGGGGGGTAGTCTCCGTAGGCAACTCCTCCCTCAACAAAGTCGATAGAGAAGGGCGGATTCATTTAACGACCAGGCGACGTCGTTCACAACGGCGGCGAACCGCTTAAGGATCGTGCCAATGGGATTTGACACCGGTGTTATGAAGTGGGACGAATGTGTAGGCCAGGAACGGACAGTCTCCAAGGGCTGCCCCAGCAACGCTGCCCTGCAGTAGTCTAAGAGGGCTGTGAATTCCTTTGGGATTCTGGGAACTGTCCCCCCCACCCCACCCCCACCCCCCAAGAGGGAGATGTCCGTAACTGAGAAGCAGCTGACCCGTTAACGAGCCAATTAAGGTGAAATCGGGAGGCGATGAACGTGAGTTGATTGCTAATGAGAACGGTTAAATATTTCCAACTCGGGGACCGGTGTCAATGGTGCACAGCGAAGAAGGAATTTGTCGTTTTGGGTTTTGTATTTCGAGAGGTGCGTTACCGCTTCCTCCCCCCCCTCCCTCCCCTCTGCAGCTGGGGCAAATGCATGCACTAGCCAGCTTTCCCTAATCCCGGTTTGTGTGGGAAAAAAAACCCCCAAAACAAGCCAGCATGGACAGGCTGAATTCTAAATCCACGGTTTGCTAAGAGGCATTGAAGTTGTGAAGGGTCCAACACTGGAAGTTTTTAAAGAAGAGATTGGATAATTATTTGTTTGAAATGGTGTAGGGTTTCCTGCCTAAGCAGGGGGTTGGACTAGATGACCTCCAGGGTCCCTTCCGACTCTGTGATTCTATTCTATTCTATTCTATTCTATTCTATTCTATTCTATTCTATTCTATTCTATTCTATATTATTATATTATATTCTTCTATTCTCTATCCCATCCTATCCTATCCTATCCTTCTATATTAGACTATTATATTCTTCTATTCTATTCTCTTCTGTTCTCTTCTATTATTCTATTCTATTCTGCATGGTGACAGAATATTCTTCCTCAAAGGATGCGTTACGGAGGAAGTCTATTTGTAAAGCGAGACAGTAAAACCTGGGTGTATGGCTTAAAGAATGGCGGCTTGCCGACGGAGAAGAAGAGACGGGGACGATGGGAAACATAGTCCAAGGGCAGGCACCGAGTCACGGATTGCTTGCCGTGACTCTGGAGGTGACCAAACTCCCTCCAGGTTGCCGCCGAAGGAAATTTCAAAAGTCTGGCGAGCTTCATCGCTTTCCTCTCGTCAGACCCCTTTGGCCGGGCTGGGAATGATGGGAGCTGGAGTAGAGCCTGAGATTGGGACTTTCCTGCCTGTTTTTTTTTTTTTCCTAGAGAAAATTAGATTTTTTTTCCCCTCCCTTCTCTCTGCCTCGTTTCGCTCGCTCCTTTGCAAGAAAAGCTTTCTGTCTGGTTAAGTAAATTCAAAAAGCACAATTGTTTCGCTTTTTCTTTTCTTTCTTTGTGGGTCTGTTTTCCAGGCCTAGAAATAAAACGGGCTTTTATTTTCTCAAGCATTCCAATCTTTCGATGAAGCCCACGCCTTAAATATACCTTGTCTTCCTTCCTTTAATTAAATCTGTCTTCCCTCTCCGGCCTCAAAATCGTCCGGCTTTCGGCCTTGCACACGTTACAGAGTTCAAAGCAAGCCACTCACAAAGACAGGTTTGCAAAAATTGTATTTATAAAAACAGTCCTCGAATTACGACCACCATCGAGGCGCACATTTCGGTTGCTAAGCGAGACATTGGTGAAGTGAGAGTTGTGTCCCGTTTTACGACTTTCCCTGCCGCCATTGTTTAAGTGAATCGTTTAGCCCAGGGATCTCCTCGATTTTACGACCACAATCCCCCAAATATCTGTCGTTAAGGGAGACATTTGTGATATGAGTTTTGTCCCGTTTTACGACCTTTCCAGCCACTGTTGTTAAGTGAATCGCGGCAGTTAATCAGCTAGCACAGGTAAGTCCTCCATTTTACGACCACAATCGAGCACAAAGGATCTGAGACATTGGTGAAGTGTGCTTTGCCTCCTCTTACAACGTTTCTTGCCATCGTTGTTAAGCGAATCATTAGTCACAGGGTTGTTAAGTGAATCCGGCTTCCTCATTGAGTTTGCTTGTCAGAAGGTCGTAAAAAAAAAGGGGGGGGGGTTACCTGACCCTGGGACAACTGCGACCGTCATAAATACGAGTCAGTTGCCCATTGATTTTGATTCCGTGACCGCGGGGATGTTGCAACGGTCGTAAATCTGAAAAACCGTCCCTTTTTTCCAGCGCCATCGTAAGTTTGAAGGGTCACCAGTCGGGGACTATCGGTGATGAAGCCACGTAACAGCCTGCCTCCCGAAGTTATGGATTCTCCATTGCCGGAATTTTTCAAGAAAAAGATTTATCCCATGCGGTATGAAGACTCCTGCCTGGGGCTGGGCGGGTTGGACTAGAGGACCTCCGAGGTCCCCTCCAACCCGATGAATTTTTCCAGCCATTCAAGAAACCGGGGGGGGGGAAAAGGGTGAACCCCGATATCTTCTGCCTGTATTTTATAGTCACTGTTTATAGTCCGTTTTCTCTCTTGTTCCAGAGACCAAATAATTATTACGAATTATTTCATAATCCTGTTTGAGCCAGATGTGGCTCTATAGTTCGTCTTTCTTTTCGGAAGCGTCTTGGGGGGGCTTTTCGGGTTCTTCGGGGTTCGGTCCCATTTCGGGGAGCAATTGGGTTTCTTCGGTTTTGAAAAGCATCCGAATCAGGTCATCGGCTTGGATTCTTTCCTGAGGGAAAAAAGGGGAATGAAAGAGAGAAAATGGGGCGTCCATTTTAATTAAAAATGGCCTGAGGGGGGTTACTTTACAACCCGTGGACTTCAACTCCCAGAATTCCTCTCCCGGCATCCATTTTGACAGCCCCTGCGAGGTAGGCCAGGCCGAGAGCCACGGAAGGTAGAAATGTTTATAAAAGTCAAATAAACTTTAAATAAATAAACTTTATAATAAACATATACAGGTCAAATCAACTAAATAACTTGAGGACTAGCTACTAACCCTAACCCTCCAATAAAGAGAGTGGGGGAAAGGTAAAGAAGAAATAGAAAAGTAAAAAAAAACGTGGTGGTGGGGGGGTTTGGAGCAAAGTTTGAGAGTGCACGGGAAGGAGGAGCCAGGAATATTGAGGGCTAGTTACATGGGACCCTCCCAATGAAGACAGCAAAAAAAGAAAAAGAAAGGCAAAAATAAATAGAAAGGGAAAAAAAAGTGGGTTTTTTTTTTTTGCAGCCCTGAGCAAATTTTTAAAGAGCAGGCAGAGGAAGTTCCAAGAGACATTGAGGACTAGATCCTTGAGCTCATCTTTTTTTTTACAGAGGTGAATGAATGAACTCGATATTTTTTTTAAAAAAAATGTCTATTTCAATAGTTTAAAAAAATCTCTTTTTCCTGAGCTTCACACAGCACGAAACCTGCTTCCGGGTTTCCTCTGGACCTTTCCTGCTGCATTCATTCCAAAATAAAATAAAATCCCAATTTTGAGACGGTGGCCATTTTGACTTTTTTGCCCCGCCTCTGGGTCCGAGGAGGCGCAGCACTCACCCGTTCGCTATGGCGGGGGTCCAGGGTAAACCACAAGGCGATGGCGCATCGTTGGCCCTTCGTGACGGCTTTGACCCCGTGGGGGTTTTCCGATCCGGCCGAGAAGCCCACCGCCCGGCCACACTGGGGCTTCACCTCTGCCTGGAGAGCAAATTGGGGCAAAACCATTTAGTATATAATCTCCCCTCCCCAAAATCCCTCAAAGCGGTCTTTCTCCCAACCGATGTCGGCCTTGCGCTAAATTTCTGTGGTTTAAGGAAGACATTTGTTCTCGTTTTACGACTCCTCTTTCCGCCGTCGTTAAGCATTTTTTAAAAAAAAATCCGTCCCATGGTTGTAAAGCGAACCCTTTGATTTTGCTGGTCGGAAGGTTGCCAAAAGGGAATCACGTGACCTCGGGACGCTGCGACCGTCGTAAGTATGAGTCAGCTGCCAAACATCTGGATTTTGATCATGGGGGTTTAGGGGGGTTGCATGGTAACTTCAGACGGTCACTCAATGAACTATTGTAAGTGGAGGACTAAAAGCCGGATGCAAATAATAAATTAAAATTTATTGGCTATGCCCCGTAACTAGAAATTCAGAAATTGAGAGACTTACCGTGACGGTCGTGGCGTCCAATTCGGTAAAATAAAACTCCCCACCTTCGAAATCTTCATTTAAATAAAGGATGGCGCTACAAAACAACAAATAACTTTTATTTACTAGGAGATTAAACCCCGAGGAACAAACAAAAATAATAATCTGATTTTTCCTTGGTTTAAGCAACCGGATCTTAAAAGAAGAAGCTTCCAAATCTTTCTGGGAAAAAATCAGGTTGTTTTAATTGAGATGGTGAAAATGGACAGTGAGGAACAACAATGTAAACGGATGAAAAAGGTGCTAGTCCTCAGTGTTCAAGGCAGATTAAATTGATCATTTCTCGGCTGACTCCCTATGTGCTGGACCAGCTGTCACTTCCGAGCAGTCTTCAAGGGGAAGCCCCAAGTCAAGGGTTCCGAAGTAGTTTAATTTTATTTAGCCTCTCGGGATCTGACAGCCCTTCGAGGTAGGCCACATCAGGAATGATAAGACATGGCTGGCTGGGGAATTCTGGAAGTTGAAGTCCACAACTCTTAAAAGGGCTGCTGGGGAATTCTGGGAGTTGAAGTCCGCAAGTCTTAAAGGCTGGCTAGGGAATTCTGGGAGTTGAAGTCTATAAATTTTAAAAGTAGCTGGCTGGGGGAATTCTGGGAATTGAACTCCATAAGTCTTAAAGTGACTGATTGGAGAATTCTGGGAGTTGAAGTCCCCAAGTCTTAAAGGCTGGCTGGGGAATTCTGGGAGTTGAAGTCTATAAATTTTAAAAGTAGCTGGCTGGGGGAATTCTGGGAGTCGAAGTCCACAAGTCTCAAAGTGACTAACTGGGGAATTCTGGGAGTCAAAGTTCATAAGTCTCAAAGTGACTAACTGGGGAATTCTGGGACTTCAACTCCCAGAATTCCCCAGCCTTCTGCGGTAGGGGAAGATGGCACCTTCAGACGCCCAGCCAAACTCACCTGTAGTCCCGAAAGGTGTACGCGGGGGGCTCCTTGACACACACCATGGCCTCGGCGTTGAGATTGCAGTTGTCGACGTGCACCGGGTGGCTGGGATCCATTCGGTCCCCCTGTTTATCTAGGAGAGAGAGAGAGGCAGATCCCTTTTGATCTCCTTCCCCCAACTACCCCCCCCCACCCCCAGCTCAATTTGGTCTTCCCTTCCCCCAAGTCAGGGCATTCTGGGAGTTACAAATCCCACCCACCCAGCTGGAGGAAGGCCAAATTAAACCCCGTTGGGTTAAAAAACAAAACAAAAAACCAGAAGCTGAAAACGCAGCAAGTTTCTAGTCCTCATGGCGAGCTTGAAATTCTGAGATGAGCGAGGAAAAAAATTGGGGGGCGGGATTCTTAACCCTTTTCTACTCTCTCTCAGCCTCAATTTGCTGGCCTTTGTGTCTTCCAGGTTTAAAATCAATGGTCTACACACACACACACACCGTTGTCCACCTGCTTACCTGCAATGGCGGTCCGGCACACCAGGTGAGAATAGGAGAAATGCAGAGGGACATCGAGGCGGAAATAAGACTCCATCATGTGACGGACTTTCTCCGTGGCGTTGTAATACAGGTACGCGCTCGGCATGGGGACTCGGCCTTCCTGCCCCAGCTGTGGGCGAGAAACCCAGGGTTACCCCCAAATTCGAGGCCACGGTCTCCCACCGTTCGACGAAGGGGTTTTAGAAATCAATTGAAAAATCCACCGAGAATATATTGTTTTTTTTTTTTAAAAAAAAGCTGCCTTCCACGAGCTTTGGATTTGTCTTTCGAAAGGCTGGGATTCTAGTCCTCATGACGGATCCTTCCAGCCCTGCGTTTCTATGATTTCGCAGCTTCCCAAATCCCAGATCTTTTGCTCTTTTTTAGGGGGGAGGGTTTTACCTTGAGGGCTTTTAGGACGGTCACCCCTAAAAAAGTCTCGCTCGGCGTGTGGGGTGAAGTTTGGCCCCGATAACCGTCCCCCACGGAAGCAGCTGCCTGCAATCGAAAGAGGATTAAATTAAAATAAAGACACCTTATCAAATTCGTTCCGGATTCTTTGCATGATTGAGAAAAGAAAATCCCGGCAGGAAAACTTCCAAATTTGTTGCTTTATTTGTCACATTTGGGGTGCGAATTTTAAAAAATGAAAGTGCCAAAAATAAAACATTAAAAAAGAGGATTTTTTTATTGAATGCAAGTTTTTTTTTCTGGGTATTATAAATTTCAGTATCATACATTTCATTACAATAAGGTTATTACTCCTAGTTATTACATTTCATTTTCATTGTTTCATATACATATATCTTTTGCTATTAGCCTTCAATTCTAAACCTTCTTTTTGTTCTTTCATATACCTTCATGTCAATCTCTCTCTCTCTCTCTCTCTCTCTCTCTCTCTCTCTCTCTCTCTCTCTTATTATTATTATTATTATTGATTAATCTGTAGTGAGATTCACAGCCTTTGAGGCTGGTTAATAGCTCAGCAGCTAGAGTTGTTGCTAATAATAATAATAATAATAATAATAATAATATGATGCTGATGATGATAATAATAATATTCCCCTCAATATTATTCCCCTGTTTTCTATCGCAATTTTATTTTATTTTTTTCCCCTTCCAATATCACCATATTACTTCCTTTAGTTAACTCTTCACATCAATTTATATCAAACATTCATCCTTCAATCTTTCATTATTCATTGCCTCAATATCTACCCCCAGTACCAATCACAATCATTGATAACATCATTCTATAAATAAGAGTATAATTCTATTAATACACATACGTATATTAAAATATCTTCTTTCATTAATCTAATGGCCCCTTTTTAAAGTTCTAATATTTCACTGCTAATCATATTTTTATGATTTGGCTCTTTGTGGAGGTAGAGAAGGCAAATTATTATTATTATTATTATTATTATTATTATTATTATTATTGGTTAATCTGTAGTGAGATTCACAGTCTTTGAGGCTGGTTAATAGCTCAGCAGCTCGAGTCCTAACCAAGAACCTAGGAACTGTTAAGATATCGTCGGAGGATGTAAGCTGTTCTGATAATAATAATAATAATAATAATAATAATAATAATAATTGTTATTATTTTATTTCTATGCCTATAAATGCTGCCATCTAGTGGTCAAAACATACGACCACAATTGAGCCCAGAAACTTAAACATTGGCTAACTGAGGTGTTTTTTTTGTCCCTCACTCGCTCACGGAACCACGAAACGTGGTTTCCCGAACCAAAGTGGGGGCTCTACAGAACGTGTTAGTGCCACCTGGGCAGGTATCACAAAGACCATGGTGCTTTACTTACATTTGTCAGGGTTTGCAACGTCCGGCATTCTTCTTCGGAAAGGACTCCGTCTATCACCACCCGCTGGGACCCGTTCAGGGTTTTGGAGTTCATGGTAACCCTGAGCCCATCGTACACCAACGGGCCCCCTGGCAGATTGGCGGGAAAGAAATCCTCGCGTTACGACGGTTCATTTAACGACACATTCCGAAGTGACAAGTGACACATTCCGAAGTGGCCCTGAAAATAAGGGACTGAGGACCGTTTTTTCCGCACGTACGGCCGTCGACGCTTTCCCCCCCCCCCCGGTCGTGTGAACGAAATTCCCGACGCTTGGCAATGGGTTCACACTTGTGACGGTTGCGAAAGGTTGCGTGATCCCTATTTTTGTGACCGATTCGCTTTAATGGCCGTGTTGCTAAACTTAAGTCAATGGGGGGAAGCCGGGTTTGCTTAAAGGGGTGTGGCAAAAGAAGATCGTGCGATCAGGCACGAATCACTTAGCGACCAACGATGGAAGTCCCAGTCTCGATGATGGTCGTAACTCAAGGATTAGCGGTCCGCCTTCCAGTGGGTATTTTTAAATTTAGCAGGAAGGCTTCGGCATCTTCTTACCCGAATAATAATCTGGTTCTACCATTAACCGTTCGAAATGACAACAACCTTAAAAAATTGGACTGAGGATCATTTTCCACACTTACGACCGTTGCAGGATCCGTGTGGCCACGTGATCAAAATTCAGGACGCTTGGCAACTGATTCATATTTATGACGGTTGCAGTGGTCTCGCCATCCCGTTTGGCGACCAAAAGTCAAAGGGAAAACCACTTAATAACCCTGTGACTAAATTAACAACTGCAGTGCTTCACTCAACAACGCAGGAAAGAAATGTTATAAAAAAGGGGCAGGATTCCTTGAACCGCTGTCTCGCTCAGCAGCGGGAATCTGGGGCTCAACGCTGGTCATAAGTCAAGAACTCGCTGCATTTCCTTGATTTTTTTTCCCCCCACCTTCGTGCATCTTCCGAGACATTCAGATCCCAATTTTTGGGAGCTCACCTTCCCGTACGAATTTACTCATGTCGGAAGATTCCTTGGTCTTCTCCTCCACCAGATTCTCGATCTCCTTCATCAGATTACCGATCTCCTCGGAGATCCGGGCGGCCGTCTCACGTTCAACCCTGCAGAGACACAAAAGGCAGGATCGTCATTCTGCGAGGGAAGGATTTTTTTCCCCCTGCAATTCAGGTATATTTTTTTCTTGTAATTCCAGAGAAACTTATTCTGTCCGGCTCGTCTCTGTTTCGGCTATGTTATTTGCTGCGATTTTTATCCTGGATTAGTCCTTGATTTATAGCGATTTATTTATGTCTTACTTTTGTTTTTCCTGAAGCCTCTTGGGAATTACGTCTTCCGGAGTCCACGTGTCCTTCAAAACAAGAGAAGGACGGTAAAAAAAATAGCCACACCATTCTGGTCCACTGTTTCTCAACTATGACAGCTTTAAGATGTATGGACTTCAACTCCCAGAATTCCCCAGCTAGCATATTTTAAGTTGGGTGGACTTCAGTTCCCAGAATCCCCCAGCCAGCAGGCTTTAAGATGCATGGACTTCAATTCCCAGAATCCCCCAGCCAGCATGCTTTAAAAGATGTATAGACTTCAACTCCCAGAATTCCCCTTCCAAAATGCTTTAAGATGTATGGACGTCAACTCCCAGAATCCCCCAGCCAGCATGCAATGCTGGGCCCCGTCTTAAAGCCTAAATTTAAACTTTGCATTTTCTCAAAATTGTTCGGCTTTGCTTTGAATTTCACGTTCAACCTTGTGGGTCTTAAGTCACTATCAAAAATTACTATTTCAAGGCACAGCATAACAACACAAACACACCCACACAGACACGCACACAACCCTCTTAAATCTGTCTATTCTATTTTCAGATTTTGCTTACCGGGTCGATGAAAGGAATTCCAAAAGTGTCATATGCAAAATAGAGCAATTCCTTTTCTAAAAGACTCCGCCGGTGATACATCTGGACTTTCTACAGCGGGGGGAAAAAAAAGCAGAAAAATGCTCAAAATTAACGAAACGAGATCAGATGATTCGTTTACCAGTCAGCTGATCTAATGGGATGTCCAAAACGGTGGGGTTTTTTTTTTTACAACCTTGGCCCCTTTAAGACAGCTGGACTTCAACTCCCAGAATGCTTTGCTGGCCGGGGAATTCTGGGAGTTGGTAGTCCAGACGTCTTAAAGGGGCCAAGGTTGAAAAACACTAGTCCAGAATATCGCACAAAACTGGGTGGAGCTTTAAAAAAAAAAAAAACACACACACACACAGACAGAATCATCTCAAATCCTTTGATTCGGCAGGCTTTGCAAGGCTCTAGCCCTCATCGTCAGTTGTTATGTTGCTGGCTGCATTGAGAACTCAAGTTATATAAATTCCTCTTCCGGCTGCAGGTTATAAAGGGGATGGAACGAGGCCTGTTGTCATAATTTTATAGCATAAAATAAATTATATAATAATATTTTTTTTAATATCAAGCTAAAGAGATTCAGAGCTTGGCTAATTCTGGCCATTGCTGATCTGGGCGCAAGGTTTGGGCCTATCTCTGTTTGGAGAAAAGGACATTTGGATTCCAGCGGGCTGGACTAAATGATCTCCAGGGTGCCTTCCGACTTTACCATCCTATGCCTCAATCTGGATTCCTGATAAGACCCCCCCCTCTTTTCAAGCCTAGGGGTGGGTGGATAGTGGAGAGAAATCTTGCCTCTCTCGGCCTGATGTGCTCGGCCAGATTCTCCCCCAACATGGCTGTATAATAAGCCACATTCTGTTTCATCACGTTGTCGTTCGGGAAGAAGAGCAGGTAAGTTTTCGCGCATTCGACCGCCTTCCCGTAGTGGCCACCTGTGACGGGATGGAAGGAGAGACTGGAAATATATCAAAATAGGCACGATAATAATCAGAACTGCCCTACGGACGCAGCTCCTAGGTCCTCGGTTAGGAGAAGAATGGTTAAACGCTTTTAACCTTCCCGGGAGTGAATCGAGTGGAAGATTAAATATATAATAACAATATAATAATATATATATATTCAGAGGTTAAGTTTCGCTCTATTTTTGTTAGATTTTTCCCCAGTGTTTTATTATTTTTTCGAATAGAATAGAATAGAATAGAATAATATGGAATAGAATAGAATAGAAAATAGAATAGAATAGAATAGAATAGAATAGAATAATAATAGAATAGAATAGAATAGAAAATATGAAATAGAATAGAATAGAAAATATAGAATAGAATAGAATAGAAAATATGAAATAGAATAGAATAGAAAATATAGAATAGAATAGAATAGAAAATATGAAATAGAATAGAATAGAAAATATGAAATAGAATAGAATAGAAAATATAGAATAGAATAGAATAGAATGGAATGGAATGGAATGGAATGGAATAGAATAGAAAATATGAAATAGAATAGAATAGAATAGAAAATATAGTAGAATAGAACAGAATAGAATAGAATAGAATAGAATAGAATACAAAATAGAATAGAATAGAATAGAAAATATGAAATAGAATAGAATAGAATAGAATAGAATAGAATAGAATAGAATAGAATAGAATAGAATAGAAAATATAGAATAGAATAGAATAGAATAGAATAGAACAGAACAGAACAGAACAGAACAGGAATAGGAGAGCTGAAAGGGACTTCGAATAGTCTATATTCTTGTTTCTCATCCCAAATATTTCATTAAAATGACCGCTGCGGGAAAGAAACCAACATGCCCCGAAACTCAGTTTAAAGGCAGCTAACTTCCCCGAGAGCCCCCTGGAAGACAAAGCGGGGTGCAATTAACGGGACCCCCCCTCCCTCCCTCCTTCTCCAGCCCCACGTACTGTTGTAATAGGCGAACTGTAGGTAGTTGAAATGAGACGGAAGGAAATCTTCGCTGGGTTTCTCCTGCCCAGCTTCCTGGGCCAACTCGGTCACGCATCCTTGCTTGCAGCTCAGCACTTGGGTGTAATGATCTGCCCCCCAAGAAGATTCGAGAAAAAGAGGATTATTTTACAGGAAGCCATAGTGATCGAGGGTTCGGGCATCGTTCGAAGACAGAGGAGCGTTTTCCCGACTTTATGATGGGTGGACTTCAACTCCCAGAATTCCCCAGCCGGTTTAAGTAGACTTCGACTTCCTGGAATCCCAAGTGAGCCTATTTGGACTTCACTTCCCAGAATTACCCAGCCAGCAGCATGTGTGAACTTCAGTTCCCAGAATTCCCTATCCAGCATGAATGGACTTCAGCTTCCTGAAATGCCTATTTTGACTTCACTTCCCAGAATTCCCCAGCCACAAACACATGTGAACTTCAGTTCCCAGAATTCCCTAGCCAGCATGAATGGACTTCAGCTTCCTGAAATGCCTATTTTGACTTCACTTCCCAGAATTCCCCAGCCACAAACACATGTGAACTTCAGTTCCCAGAATTCCCTATCCAGCATGAATGGACTTCAGCTTCCTGATGTGCCTATTTTGACTTCACTTCCCAGAATTCCCCAGCCAGCAGCTAGCACACATTGGATTTCGACTCCCAGAATTCCCTAGCCAGCATGTCTGGATTTCAACTTCCTGGAGTCCCAGGTATTTTTACTTCAGTTCCCAGAATTCCCTAGCCAGCATCGGTGGACTTCAGCTTCCTGGAATCCCAAGTATTTTGACTTCCATTCCCAGAATTACTTCAACTCCCAGAATTCCCCAGACAGCATGGGTGGATTTCAAGCTCCAGAATTCCCTAGCTAGCACGTACAGGTAATTCCTTGACGTACAACAGTCCGCAGATTTCTCATTTAGCAACGTAAACGCTGGACTCAATTGTGGTCGTACGTCGAGGACTAGCTGTATGGACTTCAGCTCCCAGAATTCCCTATGGGCTTCATTTTCTGGTTGACGTCCAATGTTATTTCTCCTTTTTTTAATGGATTTTGGCGGTTTCATATGCTGCCCAGAATCTACTGGAACGGCACGCTCGTAATCAATTTAAATGAATAAATGAAATCCCAGAATTCCCTAGTCACAAGTCCTCAACTCCCAGAATTCCCCAGCGGCGTATACCTCTCCTCACCCTTTCCATACGAGGCCCTGTTTTCCTTTCTAGTTAGAAAAGCATTTTTGTTTTAAAATATTAAAACACAAAGACCAGTAAAGACTTCTCCTAATGGAATGAGCTAAAGAGAACCTCCCTATCCAGGAGCAGAATATCTGAAACCCAGTTTTTCTAAACCTTCGCGGGCTGGATTGAGTCAGGCAATCCCAGATCCATGGTCTCCTTCTCCCGTCCGGGGATCCCACGGCTTCCCGCCGAGCCTTATGGGACTTGTTGTCCACACCCTTTTCCATTGCAACTCACCGATAAACGCTTGATAGAAATCGGCGTTGTATTCGAGGTAGTTATAACCGTCGTGGTTGTACGGCTCTTCGCAGAGGGCCCGGCACTCGTTTTCAGCTACCCAGTATTCATCCAGCGCCTTCTCCAGGTGCAAAATGGCTGCCTGAGGATTCTCCTCCGTGTAGTAACTCACACCCAGGTGGAAATCTTGCTAGAGAGAGAATCGGAGAAGACAGCCTTAAGCTCCAGAAAGCAAAACTGAATCATTTTAGCATCTCCAACTATTAATTATAAGTCAGGAAGGTCGTAAAACGGATCAAAACTCACTTAATGACTGTCTCGTTTAGCAACAGACGTTTTGGGCTCAACGGTGGTCTTTGTGCTTCCGAAACATAACATACATCTATACATGTGTGCGTGTTTATATGTCCATGTGCATATTTATTATACGGCACGCACATTTATAAGTTGCAAAACTATGCAAAATCGCTTAGGTAAGATGTGTTGTAGTAATTTATTAAATGTTATTAGATATAATAAAACATTTGATTTAAGGTCACCAAAAGCTTAAATTGAATAAAGGCAGGCCTTTTTTTGATTTTCTTTCTCGCTTTTTAAGTTTCTTGTTCATTTTATCATTTTGCACACTCTTTTTCTCTCTTTGGCTGCAGTTGCTTTGATTAAAGCAATTACTTTAATTTTAAAAAAAGGAGAGATTAAAAAAAAACACCTCCGTATATCAAATTGTGACGCATCCTTCTCACCATGTGGGGCTTAGCCTCCAAATCGACAAAATCTGAATCTTTGACCCCAACCATCATCTGGTAATAAGCCAGGTTTTGCCGCATCTCGGCATGGTCCGGATTGGCTGAGAAGAAGGTCTGGGCGGCTGCCACAGCCTTGTTCAGCTTGTTGATCTGAAGAAGAAGGGAAATTCAGATTTTTTCGGGGTGGCTCCCCGAAAATGTAGCCCTGGCATCTTTGAAAAGAGTACCACTGCATTTGGATTAAATTAGAGAGAGAGAGAAAAAAAAGGGAGAGAGGGAGAGAGAGAGAAAGAGAAAAGGAGGGAGAGACTGAGAAAGAGAGAAAAAAAAGAGGGAGGGAGAGAGAAAGGGAAAGAGGGAGGGAGAGAAAGAAAGAGAGAAAGAGAGTAGAAAGAGAAAGAGGAGAGAGAAAGAGAGAGAAAGAAAAAGAGGGAGAGAGAGAGAAAGGGAAAGAGGGAGGGAGAGAAAGAGAGAGAAAGAGAGGAGTAAGAAAGAGGAGAGAGAAAGAGAGAGTGAGAAAGAGAGAAAATGAGACAGAAAGAAACAAAGAGAGGGAGGGAGAGAGAAAGAAAGAGAAAACAGAAATGAAAGAAAAGGAAGAAAAGAGAAAGGTGAGGAAGGAATAAGGGGGAGAGAAGAGGGGAAGGTAGAGCGAAGAATAGAAAATGGAAAAAGGAGAGAATGAGAAAAAAGGAATGAATGACCCCAAAGAAAAGAAAAGAGGAAGCTGAAGAAGGGATAAGGGGGAGAGGAGAAGGGAGAGAAGGATAGAAAAATGGAAAAAAGGAGGATAGAAAGTGAGTGAGAAAGAAAAGGAATGAATGACCAGAAAGGAAAGAGGAAGCTGAAGAAGGGATGAGGGGGAGAGGAAGAGACTGGAAAGTAGAGAAGGATAGGAAATGGAAAGAAGAGAGAAAGGAAAAAAAAGAGGAAAGGAAAGGAAGAAAGGAAAAGAGGAAGCTGAAGAAGGGATAAGGAGGCGAAGGGAAGCTAGAGGAGAGAAAATGGAAAAAGGAAGAGGAAAAGAGTGGGGAAAAAGAAACTAAAAAGAAAAAATGGAAAAAAAGGAAGGGGGGGGACATGATCTGAAAACTTTCCATTTTCCACTTTGGGCATCGACACCGCCCCCTCCCCAAAATCACCCAGAAAGCAGGGGAGACCCAACAACCCCACCCCCAGAAACTCAAACCCACTCCCCACTTCCTCCACCCTTCCTACCCGCGTTTAATCTCCCCCCCCCCGCCTACACACACATTCCAGCATCCTCGCTAAAAACAATGCACGACGCCCGGGTAAATGGGTGGGGGGAGGCTTTGCAAAGCCCCCCGCCCCATATTTCTTTTCCACCCCGCGCGCCTCTCTTCCAACGCCAAGGCGGGCGGCGCCGAGACCCCGCGGAGAGAAGGCGCAAGCAGACGTGGCACCCGGGGGGCGGAGAGAGGAGCGGGCAGGGCTCCCACAACCCCCCCCACCCCAAATTCTCCCCTTTCCCCACTTTTCCCCCGCTGGCGCGCTAGGGATGGCGAGCAAGCCCCTTCCCCAATTTGGATAGAGGAGAGAGAGAGACGCAGGGAGGGAAGAGGCTAAAGATGCCAAGGGGGCAGCAGAAGGAGGTGCCAACCGAGGAGGGGGGCACGTTGGAGGGGGGGGAAAGACCCTCCCCAGCCCTCCCACCCACCCAAATTCCCCCCCACCTTCCCCGATTGCTGTTTGGATAGAAGAAAGAAAGGCGGGGGGGGGGGAAGAGGGAAACCATGCCCAGGGGGCAGAGGAGGTGCCAACCGAGGAGGGGGGGCACCTTGGGGAGGAAGACCCTTCCCAACCCCCCCCCCAAATTTCCCCCCTCCCCATTCCCCGATTGCGGTAGAGGAAAGATGCCAGGGGGGCAGAAAATGGTGCCAAACGAAGGTGGGGGGGACCTTGGGGTGGGGGGCGACCCTCCCCAGCGCACCCACTCCCCCAAATTTCTCCCCCCCCTTCCCCGATTGCTGTTTGGATGGCGGGGGGCACAGCAGTAGAGGAAAAAGGCGCGGGAGGGAAGAGGCAAAAGATGCCAAGGGGGCAGCAGAAAACGGTGCCAACCGAGGAGGGGGGCACGTTGGAGGGGAGACCCTCCCCAATTCACCCACCCCCCAAATTTCCCCCCTGCCCATTCCCCGATTGTGATTTGGATGGCGGGGGGGCACGCAGTAGAGGGAGAAAGGCGCAGGGAGGGAAGAGGCCGAAGATGCCAAGGTGCCCACTTTGGTGCCAACCGAGGGGGGCGCACCGGGGAGCCCCGATCCTCACCTTGAAATAGGCCACTTGGAGGTAGTTGTAAGGGCTGCGCTTGCGGAACTCCAGCTCCACCTCCTCGCCCAGCTGGTAGCGGGACAGGTCGGCCGGCAGGCAGCGGCGCAGGCAGGCTGCGCGGCGCAGGAGCTGCTGGAAGAAGCGCAGGTCGCGCAACGGGCGGACCGGCTCCTGCGCGGGATCCTCGGCCGTGTGGTTGGCCGCGCAGCCCGAGCGGCAGGCGGCCAGGCGTTCCCGGTGCGCGGCCCTTGCCCGCAGCGCCCGTTCCATATATAGGATGACGCCGGGCCAGTCCTCGCGGTTGTACGCCTCGACCCCGGCCGCTAGCAACTCGTCGGCCGGGCGGAGCTGCTCCGACGCCGCCGGGCGCGATCCGTCGGCGGGGCTCAGGATCGCGCGCAGGAGCAGCGCAAGCGGCAAAAAGCGCAGCATCCTCGGCCAAATGCAGCGGAGCGCACAATGCCCGGGCTGGCAGGCTGGAGCCACGCCCACTCAAGGCCACGCCCATTCTCCGGCCACGCCCTCTTGCTCTGCACCACGTGGCGATGGGAACCTCCGCTTCTCTCTCTCTCTCTCTCTCTCTTCCGGGTGGACTACAATTCCCAGAATTCCACAGGCAGCCATGCTAGCAAGGGGAATTCTGGGAGTTGTAGTCTTCAAGGGGCTGCAGTGTTTTAAAACTTTGTGGGAGAATCCTAATAGAGTTTTCTCTATCTTAAATCTGCTGAACAAATAAATCCCTCTTACGCTGTCAAACTAGTTACTAAGTCTGCATTACTAAATATTAATAAATCTAAATATTAATAAAGTCTGCATTACTAAATATTAATAAATCATCGTTCCCACCATCCATCTCCTCCCACTAATGACTGTATGACTGTAACCTTGTTGCTGGAATCCTTACGACTTATATTGATTGTTTCCTAATATGATTGGATTGCTTATTTGTTCCCTATAACTATCATTGAGTGTTGTACCTTATGATTCTTGACGAACATCTCTTTTCTTTTATGCACACTGAGAGCTTATGCACACAAGACAAATTCCTTGTGTGTCCAATCACACTTGGCCAATAAAGAGTTATTTCTTTCTATCTTTCTTATTTTTTTCTTTTCTTTTTTTTTTAAATTTAATTTATATGCCGCCCTTCTCCGAAGACTCAGGGCGGCTTACAATGCGTTAAGCAATAGCCTTCATACTTTTGTATATTTATCCAAAGTCAGCTTATTGCCCCCACAAACTGAGTCCTTAATTTACCTACCTTAGAAAGGATGGAAGGCTGAGTCACCTTTTTTTCTATCTATCTATCTATCTATCTATCTATCTATCTATCTATCTATCTATCTATCTATCTATCTATCTATCTACCTGATTGTTTCCTAGTATGATTATTTGTACCCTATGACTACCATTAAGTGTTGTAGCTTATGATTCTTGACGAATGTATTTTTTATTTTATGTTCACTGAGAGTGTATGCACCAAAGACAAATTCCTTTTGTGTACAATCACACTTGGCCAATAAAGATTTCTTTCTTTCTTTCTTTCTTTCTTTCTTTCTTTCTTTCTTTCTTTCTTTCTTTCTTTCTTTCTTTCTTTCATCTATCTATCTATCTATCTATCTATCTATCTATCTATCTATCTATCTATCTATCTATCTATCTAGAATAGGAAGTGCAATAGAATAGAATAGAATAGAATAGAATAGAATAGAATAGAATAGAATAGAATTCTTTATTGATCAAGTGTGATTGGACACACAAGGAATTTATAGAATACAATAGAATTACAGAGTTGGAACTGTCTGTTTAATTTTCCTATTTTTAATATATTTAGCTTTAACGTTTTTTTTTTTGTTTTTTTTTTGCTGATAACTCCTTTAAATAAATTCTTAGACTCAGGCATCCTTACTAAAAGTTTTACATTTAACACACTGGGATGCTTTTCATTGCAATAGTCTCCCTATTCTACCTTTACAATAACTCTATTCTTCGTCTACCTCTAGCCTTTGCTATCTCTATACTCTCGCTAAAACGCATGCGCTCTCACCTCGCCTTTCCCCCCCCTTCACCTCATTGGGCCAGATGCCCCGCGGGCTCCTCCTCCTCCCAGAACGCAGGTCTTTACTCATCCGTCCAATGAAAAGCCGCCTCCCATCCTTCCGTCCCGCCCTCGAACGGAGACGTGAGGGCAAGCCCTCCAATAGGAAAGTCGAGTGGGCGTGGCCTATGCCGCCCTCCCACCATGGCGGCCAGTGAAGGGGTGGATGTTGCCGTCGATCCGGTTCCTCCGCCGGTGAGCTCGGCGTTGGTCGGGCGGGGGGTTCCCGAGGGTCTCCAGCTGACTCCCGCGGCCCGAAAGTCGCAGCCGTCGGATCTGGTGGCTTTAGCCGAGCACGTGGAGAAGGTGAGCGAGAGTGCCTCTGGGCATGTGCAGAGTGCCGAGGGATTTCAGCCCCCGGGTGCGTCCAGAATGACCCCAGGGGACCCCTAGCCGCCGAGGACGAAGGAATTCCAACGATAGGAGTCTATTATTTGGGGTTAATATAGAAAAAAATCCTAATTTTATGAATATAATATAGGAGAGGCTCCCCTGGGTGCTGGGTTGCCCTTTTTACATGTAAGGTTTTGTATTTATATATTAATTGTTTGCATTATTATCATCATCATCATCATTATTATTATTATCTCTTTAATTCGTAAAATCATGAAACTAAGTCAAGTGAAAATTTAAAAATGCTTCACAAATATCATTGGCGCTGATGGTTGATAAGGGTTGCTGCCAGCATCCTAGGTATCAACCAAGTTTATAATAGTAGTAGTAGTAGTAGGTATCAACCAAGTTTATAATAGTAGTAGTAGTAGTAGGTATCAACCAAGTTTATAGTAATAGTAGTAGTAGTAGTAGTAGTAATAATAATAATAATAATAGCACCAGCAGTCAATGGTATTTGTGATGCATTTTTGAATGTTCAGTTGACTGAGTTTCATTTTTAATGAGTAAATGATGATGATGATGATGATGTCCAAGAATTTTACAAGATACATCAGCAAATTGCAGCTTCCTGCAATGACACCAGCAGAACTGTAAAAAACTGCGCTACTCGGAACATCGTACATCTTAAGAAGGTACTTGGTTGATCCCTAGGATGCTGGCAGCAACCCGTATCAACCATTAGCACCAGTCAATGTATTTGTGATGCATTTTTGAATGTCCAGTTGACTGAGTTTCATGTTTAATGAATAAAGTAAATAATAATAATAAGAATCTCTTAAGAAGGTACTTGGTTGATCCCTAGGATGCTGGCAGCAACCCGTATCAACCATTAGCACCAGTCAATGGTATTTGTGATGCATTTTTGAATGTCCAGTTGATTGAGTTTCATGTTTAATGAATAAAGTAAATAATAATAAGAAGAAGAAGAAAAAGAAGAGTATCTTAAGAAGGTACTTGGTTGATCCCTAGGATGCTGGCAGCAACCTGTATCAACCGTTAGCACCAGTCAATGATATTTGTGATGCATTTTTAATTGTCCAGTTGACTGAGTTTCATGTTTAATGAATAAAGTAAATAATAATAATAAGAATCTCTTAAGAAGGTACTTGATTGATCCCTAGGACGCTGGCAGCAACCCGTATCAACCATTAGCGCCAGTCAATGGTATTTGTGATGCATTTTTAAATGTCCAGTTGACTGAGTTTCATGTTTAATGAATAAAAGAGATAATAATGATAGTCTTCAATTCGATTCACAGTCTGGGGGGGACTGGTAAATTGCAAGTCCTAACCAAGGGCCTAAGAGCTTTTAAGGTAACATCTAAGTATATAGGCAGTTCCTAGTAAGGTGGTTTTTAATACTACTACTATATCAGTAGTAGTATTTGTATTATTATTGATTTAATCTTCAATTCGATTCACAGTCTGGGATTGGTTATAAACAATTGAAGTCCTAACCAAGGACTTAAGAGCTATTGTTGTTGTTGTTATTCCATTTATTTTCTATGCCATCCCGAGTTGCTGTTTCAGAAGCTGGCTTTTTATCTCCCCAGGCGGATGAGTTTGTCCGAGCGAACGCCTGCAACCGATTAACCGTCATTGCAGAACAAATCCGATATTTACAAGAACAAGCCAGGAAGGTAATAGTGGGCATGACCCCAAAGCAGAATTATCAAGATCTTTTTTCTTTAAATCCTGGGGGAATTCTGGGACTTGAAGTCCACAAGTTTGGGAAACATTTGTGTAATTCCACGCGCGGTCTCAATAATTTAATTTTAACGGAAGGACCAAACCAAGGCTTAGGAGAACAGAAGGGGTTCGATCTCCGCTATATGGTTGAGTTGCAACTATTCACTTAGTGACCGTCTGAAATTACAAGGACACTGAAAAAAACCCCCAAGATTATAAATTGATATTTCATTGGAACTCAAGTCTATTTTTATGCAGCAAGTATGTCCTTGTTTTCTAACTTGTAGGTTCTGGAGGACGCTAAAAGAGACGCCGACCTTCACCACGTGGCCTGTAACTTTGTGAAGAAACCTGGAAATACTTATTACCTGTACAGGAGGGAAAGCGGCCAGCGTTATTTCTCCTTGCTTTCCCCAAAGGTATTTGTAACCTGAAAAAAACGGGGGTGATAAACCCAGTGTCAACTCACAAATCATTCCTGGCCTGCTCTCGAGTTGCCGTAGTCAAGGGAGAAGGGAAACCAACGAAGCAGCACGGCAGCGAAAAACAGAAGCACATTCCAGACATATCTCTCTCAAGGCTGTCTCCCAGGGTTACCCACAGCGGCGGGAGGGGAGTGATCTCTACAATCCGCAAAATTGCTCCGTTGGCGAATGTGATTGATGACACACCCTGGGGAGAGGCGGGAAACAGGATCATGACGGGGCAATAATAATAATAATAATAATAATAATAATAATAATAATAATAATAATAATAATAATAATAATAATAATAATAATATACCACCCTTCTCCCGAAGGGCTCGGGGCGGTGTACAGCTGATAAATAACTGGATTTCTTTTGAAGCTTGGCTCGAGGCTCATGAATTAAATTAGGGGCATCTGTCGGACCCCTGACACCCTGGGTGAAAAGAAATACCATCCTCCCACCCACCCCCAAATTCTGTCTATAGGAAAGAGAATCCCATGTCTCACTAAAAATTAAATTTTGAACTTTTAATGTTCATTGTACAGGTAGTCTCGACTTACGATAGTCTGTTTAGTGACCGTCCCAATTTACAAGGGTACTGAAAAAAAGCGACTTACGATTGTTCTTCACACTTAAGACTGTTGTAGCATCCCCCGTGTGCCAGGTTTCCGACAGATGCCCTTATTAAATCATGAACCTCGAGCCAAACTTCAAAAGAAATCCTAATTATTTATTAGGAGCTTCATATCTGCACGTTCCAAGTGAAGCCAATTCTGACCCCACGTAATTTACGGGCCAGAGTTGACCCTGTTTCCCCCCTTCCCCCAAGGTGTGTCATCAGCCACATTCGCCAATGGAGCAATTTCATGGGTTGTAGAGATCACTTCCCTCCGGCCTCTTTAGGTAACCCTGGGAGACAGCCTTGAGAGAGGTATGTCTGGAATGTGCTTTTGTTTTTGGCTGCCGTTCTGCTTCGCCGTTTTCCCATCCCCCTTACCTATGGCAACTCAAGAACAGGCCAGGGATGCTTTGCGAGTTGACACCATAGTCATTTGATCAACTGACTCGTATTTATGACGGTTGCAATGTCCCGGTTTAAAGCAATCCTCTTTTGCCACCTGAAGAGCAAAATCTGGGTTCACTTAACTGCATTACTGTGGTGATTATCTTAACACGTGGCGAGAAAAAGTCGTAAAATGGGGCAAGCTCCCCTGAATTTCAATCACGTGACCATGGGGATGCTATGACGGTCATAAGCGCGAGAAAAATCAAGTCGATTTTTTTTCAGCGCTGTTCTAACTTTGAACAGTCACTCAACAAACGGTTACATCTTGGGAATTACCTGCATAAGAAAAGGAAGGGGGGGGGGAAAGCTACATTTAGAAGAACAGGAACTATATACTTAAGACAGTCTGGAAAAAAAGGAAGAGAAAAGAGACAATTGATATGCAGAAAAGAGAAATTACTGCCTCTTAGGCAGAACAGAAGTTCTTCCTATAAACAGAATTCTGTGTCTGGAACAGAAATAATTAATTCATATTTACTCTGCTATCATATTACAATGAACAGTGAAAGATTTAATCCTTTCTTCTGAATAAATGACAAATGAAATAGAATACTTCCCGGTCTTTTCTTACGAGAAATATTAAAATTTCTTCCTCCTTCTTGTTTATTTTTTCCCCAGGCCTTAGGATAGAGTGAATGGCAGTTCTGTGGTTAATTACCTTTTAAAGCTCATTTTTCTTGAATTTGTGTCTGTTTGTGTGTGTTTAATCATAGTGTAGACTTGCTCGTAGTATAGGCTGTGTCCCCTCAGCGACATAGAATTGGGTGGTCTTATAAATGTCTTAAATAAATAAATAGCAGTGGTGTAAATACTCTTCCGTTTATAACAGTTGATGGCAGTGAGATTTAAACTTACGTTTATCGATCCCTGGAATGAACGGATTGTGTTATTTTTGACCCAATGAACCCAATTTCACTGCAGGGTACACAAATCCTCTTCAGAAAAAAAAAAGAACTAAAAGCAAATTTATTTTGAACGGTCACTTAGGCAAAACTCTCTTTAACTGTCTTGTTGGGTAAGGAAAATGTTGGGGTCCATTGTGTTTGTAAGAAACGGACCCCCAAGATTATCACAAACCTGTATCCTTGAGCTGTCTACGGTCTACTGCTCCTTCAAAAACCAACTCTGACATCCATCAAGGGTGACGAGACAAGAGCGTGGCTTGTCCAAGTTTTGTCAGAAACCTCTCAGCATCTGGTTATGTTCTCCCAGGTGTTCACAGCTGTTGTGGCCCGCCAGTGGATGTGGCAGCAGATTCGGACAGTGAGGAGGTTGGGGAGGAACATGGGCCAGTCCTGGAGTCTGGAGAAGACTCTGACGAGGGCTCTGCATCGGAGGCAGAGAGAGGGCCAGGGCCCTATGCCAGTTATCAGCTGCCTTCAGAGACAGACATCAGTGAGGCAGACGAACAGCTGGAGCCTGTTCCCAGTGTGTGCATTCGCAGAGTTGCCAGACGGAGGGAACAGCTAAAGAACAAGGGGCAATAAGGCCACAGGTGGATGATGAATTGCCCCTCCCAGAGGGAATAAAAGAGGAGCGAAAGGGGAGAGGTGTTTGCAGGAGACAGTTCATTCCTGCATTCTTGCCAAGTATTTCAGGCGAAAAAGATATCGGCCTGATAAAGGTTGGTAATTGTGAACTATCTAGAAAGACTGTGGGAGAGGAAAGACTTTGCTGGAGACGGAATTCACTGTAAATTAAATAAAAGGGGTTTATCGGGACGAGAACTCAGCTTCGTGCTGCTGGGGAAGCCTAGGTCAGAACAACGGCTACCTTTTCAGTCCCATTCCTTTTAAGCGGCGAATTGAGAAAAGTGGGCTCCACACGCTGTTCTTTTCGAGGGACCCTGCTTAACGCGCTCCTTTCTCCCTTCCATCTAGGAGTGGGGAGCTAACTGCCCCAGCGAGTTCCTCGCTGCCTACAGATTGCAACACGACCTCTCCTGGACCCCTTCGGACGAGGCGGAGAAACGGGACACCGAACTCAACGTTTTAGAGAAGCTGCTGGACCAACAAGCCGTTTTGCCCCCTTGCAGCGAACCCAATTTTCGCGGCCTTACGATGTGACGGCGGTTTTGTTTCTCCCCCACCACAAAATTAAGGAGACGTCTGGTTCTCCTCTTCGCAAACCGTTCTCTCTCCTGGCTGCTTTTGAAAAATGAAAGGGGGCAGAACGACTGGAGAACAACTTCCTCTTCGATACCCGTTTGGAAACTTTTTGCTGATTTTTTTTTTTTAATCGGGCGGATTCCAGGTTCCGATCTTTGCGGATTTAGCCATTTAGCGATCGGACGGCAGCCCGAGAAAGTCATTTTAGCCTCATTCCATGTCACCTCCTGCAAGGGACAGTCCAAATTAAGGCTGCCTCTCCTTCTTTCCCCCCCAAGCTGGGAATCCTCTTGCTCTTCAGCAGAGAAGGTAAGAAGAGGTGGCAGGAGCCTTGGAGGTCATCTAGTCCCACCCCGTTCCCAGGGATAAAATCCACCATGACAAATGTGACTGAACTCCATGGGATAACAATGCACCATTAATTATATGTCTTGCCTTCGCAATGGAGAAGATTTATTTATTTATAGAATGAAGATTTTTTTCCCCCCATTTTCCCAATAACTCTGTGAGGTAGTTTGGACTGAAAGAAAACCAGAGATCTCTTTTCTTTTTATTTTTAATCAGAGGAAGGAGGTTTAACTAATAGTTTTATTTAGCTAGGAATTCCATGACATTGAAGATAAAATTCTCTACCTACAACAGATTTATGAAGAATGTTTAACTCGGGGAATTTTGAGCGTCTGGTATGAGGCAACAGTTCTTGGTCCTAACAGTTTGGATACTTAAATTTTTTTTAAGAACCTAAAAATGAACAGAACTAGTTGAAACAGAACAAAGAAAGAAGGAAAGAGAAAGGAAAAAGTAAACACAAACGTGCATCGAGTAACAATAAAAAAACGCAAAGAAATTTCTGATTTCCTTTACAGCAAACATAATTACAAAATGATCTTGCTTCAGGATTACAAAAAAAGGCTCCTTTTTTCCCCCCTTTTTATTCCCCCTAATCATCAAAACCAGGAGTTTGTTTTTTTTCTTGTTTCATGCAAAATGAAATGATTTGGGGCCTGTCCCCTATCTCTCTCCACCTCACAGGGTGGTTGTTATCGTCATGGGGAAAATAGGAGGAGGAGGAAGGACGGCTAGATACGTTCGCTGCCTTAAATTATTTATAACAATAATGGAATTAAAAAAAGTCTAATCAAAATAAAAATGTCTTAAAAAAATAAAACTTTTGAGCATCCCTAATGTCTGGAAATTGAAAGTGGAAAAATTTGACACGCCCTATAAATAAATAAGTAAGTAAATAAATAAATAAATGTGTGTATATATGTGTGTACAGGTGACGTCTCGGGTTTCTTCCCGTGCAATTGCAAACATATCTTTAGAAGGATTGCAGCGACGTTTCGATGGAATCTCACAGTTTGGAAGATCACACAGTTTGCCCATAGGCACCAAACCGAGAACATCAGCCAGAAGGTGATGGATGAGATTCCATCGAAACGTCGCTGCAATCCTTCTAAAAATACGTTTGCAATTGCACGGGAAGAAACCCGAGATACCACCTGTACACACACACACACACACACACACACATATATCTGTTTTCTGAGGTTTTCGCGGGCGTTTGTATGTAGGTCTTTGGTTATTCGGGTCTTCTCCCGCGTAAAATTGGAAATGTCTTGGTGACGTTTCGACGAAGTCTCATTTGTCATCTTCAGGCTGGTGTTCTCGGCTTCGTGCTTCCAGGAGCTAGCTAGCTAGCTAGCTAGCTAGCTAGCTAGCTATCTATCTATCTATCTATCTATCTATCTATCTATCTATCTATCTATCTATCTATCTATCTATCTATCATCTATCTATCTATCTATCTATCTATCTATCTATCTATCTATCTATCTATCTATCTATCTATCATCTATCTATCTATCTATCTATCTATCTATCTATCTATCTATCTAACTATCATTCTTTCTTTCCCTTCCTCACTCCATTGCTCCTCCTCCCCATTTCTTCTTTTCTTCTCTCCCTTCCATTCTTCCTCCTCCCCGTTCTTTCTTTCCTCTCCTTCTCCTTTCCTGTTTTCTTCTCCTCCTTCCTATATATATATAGTATATATTCACCAGTCTTCTCCTGGAAGCATGAATATATATATATATCCTGGAAGCACGAAGCCAAGAACACCAGCCTGAAGATGACGAATGAGGCTTCGTCGAAACATCACCAAGACATTTCCAATTTTACGCGGGAGAAGACCCAAATAACCAAAGACATATATATATATACACATATACACACACACACACACACATACACAGTGGCATCCATGTATATACACTATCTTGTATGTATACATGCAGGCACACATATGTCCATAAAACATGGATATCCACACAGAGGCATACATTGCAGATGCATTACTAGCCTATGTATATCGATATATATATAGAGAGAGAGAGAGAGAGAGAGAGAGAGAGAGAGAGATACATTACACACACAAAACAGCTTCTTGCGTGCTCGTGCGCATGCGTATACACATAAGGGCCTCTCCGTCTGCTTAAGCCAGAGAGCCGGGAAGGCGGGGCTTCCTCTCCCGAGCGTCCCCCTTCCCCCCCGCGCGACGTCGCCCTCAAGCCCCGCCTCTGCAGGGACGCGGTGACGTAAGCGCGCCCGCCCAGCCGCCCGCCCGCCCTTGCTGCCCAGGCGAGGAGACCCCGCAGCGAGCTGCCAACGCCCGGCGGAGCAGCGCTGTGAGGTAAAAAGGCGGCGGCAACGGCCACGGCGGGATTTCTCGGCCCGGTCGGCGGCGGAGGGAGGGAAGGAAGGAAGGAAAAGGAAGAAAGAGAGGGCGAAGGCCTCTGCGGTGCGTCTCCGGACTGGGGGGGGGGCGGTGGGTTCGGCCCCCCTCCTTCCCTCCCTCCCTCCTTCCGTCGCCTCAGCCTTTGTGGGGGAGGGGAGCCCGGCCCTTTCCTGAGGGGGGAGGGGGAAGCGGGTGGGGGAGGGGCGCGCTTACCGGAAGGGGGAGGGGGGTTATGTGTATGTGGGGGAGCAAGGACGGGCGGGCGAGGACTACAACGCCCATCCTTCCCTCGGGGCCTGGCGGGGGATGATGGGAGCTGGGGTACCGCCGCCGGGGAAGCGTTTTTTTTAAACACCCGGAGCGACTGGGGCGGGTGAGGGGACTTTGCATGCCCCTTTTCCCTTCCTCCCCCCCCTCACAGCGGGGCGGCCGGGGAGCATGGGCGTTGGAGTCCCAGGCAGGAAGGAAGCAGGGCAACCTGTGTGTGTGTGTGTGTGTGTGTGTGTTTTGTGTGTTTTTGTGTGTCGCCCTCCAAGCTGGGGTCTGAGGGAGAGAGAGGGGGGGGTCTGCTTGTCCCGTCCCCCCCCGTTTCCTCCCCTCCCCCCTCCCCCCGAAGGCTCCAGGAAGGGGGCGAAGAGGCCCGGAAGACCATAGAGAGCCGGGCCGCGGGAGGGATCGGCCTCTTCCGGTGGTGGGGGAGGGGGAGGATAAAAAAAGCGGGGGGGGGAGAGAATAAGGGGAGGGGTCCTCCTCCTCCCAACTGCTTTCCTCAGCGTTGCTGGTGGAGGAGAGGCCTTTCCTTTCCTTTCTTCTTCCCTTCCTTCTCCTCTATTCCTTCCCTTCCCTCTCTCATTCTTTCTTTCCCTCCCTCCCTCCCTCCTCTCTCCATTGCTCCTCCTCCCCATTCCTTCCTTCCTTCTCTCCCTTCCATTCTTCCTCCTCCCCGTTCTTTCTTTCTTTCCTCTCCTCCTCCTTTCCTGTTTTCTTCTCCTCTCCTTCCTTCCCCCTCTTCCTTCCTCGTCTCTTCTCCTTCCCTTCCTTCCTTCCTCTCCCCCTCTTCCTTCCCCTCCCTCTTCTTCCTTCCTCATCTCCTTTCCTTTCCCTCCCCCTCTTCCTTCTCCTTCCTTCCTTCTTCCTTCCTTCCTCATCTCTTCTCCTTCCCTTCCTTCCTCTCCCCCTCTTCCTTCCCCCCCTCTCGTTCCTTCCTCTCCCCCTCTTCCTTCCCCTCCCTCTCCTTCATTTCTCATCTCCTTTCCTTCCTCTCCCCCTCTTCCTTCCCATTCCTTCCTTCCTCCTTCCTCATCTCTTCTTTCCTTCCCCTCCCCCTCTTCCTTCCCCTTCCTCTCTTTCCTTCCTCTCCACCTCTTCCTTCCCCTTCCTTCCTCCTTCCTCATCTCTTCTCCTTTCCTTCTCCTCCTTTTCTTCCTCTCCCTCCCTTCTTTCTTTCCTTCCTTCCTGTCTCCTTCCTTTTCCAATTTTCTGAGATTCTATGATTTTAATTCGCCTTAAAACAATAAAGGCTGGCTGGGGAATTCTGGGAGTTGAAGTCCAGAAGACCTCCAAGGTCTCTTCCAGACGGAAAACTGCCCACCAATGCTTGGAAAGATGGGGCAGGTTGGGGGATTTCACCCATTTCTGCTGGGCTGCACCCTGGGGCCACAGGCAACCCAGCTCAAAGTCTCCCCATTAAAATCTCAACAGGTTTAAACATGCACAAAGTGCTGGGAATCCGGTTCAGGGCTCTCTTGCATTGACTGAGAATGTTAGTCATGAGGGTTTTTTTTTTTTGCACTGGGGCAATTAATTAAAATTCCAATTAATTTAGACTGGAAATAGCCTGACCAGTACAGTACTGTAGGTATGTTGTAGATACCCAACATGTAATGGCCTACCTCAGGGGTCTCTTCAAACTTGGCAATTTTAAGACATATGGACTTCAACTCCCAGCCAGCCATGCAGCCAAATCCACAAGTCTTAAAAGAGACTTGGAGACACCCAGGTCTGATGGGAGATCCTTGACTGGTACTTTTGATATATTTTCTTTTTATTTGGGTGGCAGTGGGCAAAATGGCAGCATTTGAGTTACTGGTGGGAAGCTTTGCTCCTTTTCCCCATGCAAATTTATCTCTGGGAGGTCTCCTCACTACTGTAAAGGAGGCTTCTGTATCTTTTGAACCCCAGTGTCTCAAGGATGGGTATGTAGCATTGAATTTCATAGGTTTAAGAAAGGCAGGATTATACCATGTCATCACTAATTTGAATACCTTGCATGATATTTTCCAAGATCAGAAGTAAAGGGATTATAAAAGCTAGTTAGACCATCTCTAATTTAAATAGCACTATATGCTACATTAGGGAAGATTCCCCCCCCCCCCATTTTAATCCAAAAGGATTTGTTTTCTTGGTCTAGGATAAGGAATAACTAATGCCTTTAATTTAGAAATAATTCAGCATAAATACAGATTATACAGTTATATATCAGTAACTGGTATTTAAGCAAGCAGTTATGGGAATCATAAAAGTAGATTCTCTTATATAATGATATAGTGAGTGTTGAATCAGAGCATTTTTTAAACAATTAGTTTTTCTACATATTTCAATGGAGATTGGCTCACCTGTAATGTGGAAATGATAGTCCTTTAATGATTGCTTAGATGTATATAATATTTGTAGAGAGTAGTTTCCTTGGTACTCTTTGTGAATGAACTCAGTATATAATATGTCTCATAATGCTCTGTCTGATACTTCGTTTAGGTCAATATTTTGCATTCACATTTTATTTTCAATCTAAAATTGTGTCCCCTGTGTGATACATGGGAATTTGGACATTCTGAAAAAAGTCACTGTGGAAGCTTGCCTTGTCTTGAGTTAAACTACTATTTTTTGTAGATTGAATTTGAAGAAGCTCTCTGTATAACAAAGTTTTAAGTCTTGTTTTTAAACTGCAAAGTTCTGCTAATGTAGAAAAAAACCCTGTGAATTAGAAAGTCCCCAATTTGTAGGCCATTTGTTCTGGGAATGCAGAAGAATCTCCCCATTTCAGGATGATAAGAAAGAGTTTCTGTGTTCCTTGACATACCAAGTGCTCCAGATGTGCTACACCACCCGTGCTTAGGTTTTATTACTTATCCAGATGGGTGGGGTGGGGTGGGGTGGGGTGGGGTGGGGTGGGGTGGGGTGGGCTGAATTGGAAAGAGATAGGGAGAGGTTTCGAAGGTAAGCCTGGCCTGAGATGGCATTGGGAGCCTTTCATGTTATCTTGGCTGATTTGAATGCTGACCTCAGATGGGCGAAGGAGCGGGTGGCCTTGAGGGCCTGCAGAGTTTCTGCTTGTCTGTCCCAGCCCCTTTTTTGCCTGGTTGTGAGACAGGCATGAGAGCCTATAATAACTTGAGGGATTGCAAATCGACTTTTCTTTGTGGTTGCTTACGCTTTAAAATTTCCTTTTTGCATGCGTTTGCACAGAGAGCTGGAAAATTTCTGCCCATCCGTTTGTGTTGGTGAGTGGAAGATCAGTTGATTAGTCCTCGGTCATCATATTCCTTTGTTTTGATTGGTCTCTGATTGGTCATTTTGACAATTCCACTTAGGTATTCCCCCTGTTTTGGAAAAATGTGTTCAAACATGTCATGCTAAAAACCTTTTGGGTTGTTAAACTTCTGTTCAGAATATGCAATAAATAGTTCTTCAGTCCCAGCATAAATGCCAAAAAAATGGATAGCAATAATTAAATTTGCTAATCGACAGTTACTGAGATTGTACCTATGCTGAGAATTAGCTATCACTTCATACTGGACATAGGATGTCCAATCACTACCATATTGTATGCTATATATATATATGTATGTATGTACTGTATGTTTGTGGAGAAAGCAGCCTTATAATTTCAAGATTAGCTTCCCTAAAATGGCTTTTGTAATTGACTGATGGGAAATTTGTCAATGCTGACAATGTTCCAGTGGTGCTCCAGATGTTTTCAAATTGCACCCAAGGCACTTATTACTCTTGGCACTATCTTTGTTTTCTTTTGCCACAGTTGTTCTCCTTCTGTTTGCAGATATTTATTATTTTATGACTTTCTCCAGTTCTTCCTCTTCTATTCTTCTGTCTCCAGACATTGTCCACAATCCAGATATTTTTTTTTGTCTTTCTTATCAATGATTGTTACATCTGGGGTGTTATGCAGCAGGTGGGTTGTCTAGAGCAGCGGTCACCAACTGGTGGTCTGTCGCCCACTGGTGGTTTGTGAGAAAATGTTGGTGGTCTGCAGAAAAATTATTTGCATTTTTTATATTGCACTAAATCAGGGGTCCTCAAACTACGGCCCCTGGGCCAGATACGTGCAATGAATGTTTGTGTTGCTGCAGAGAGTCTCCCCCTTGGGGGTCTTCTTGTGGGTCGGAGGAGGGCAGAAATTCTGACTTGGGGTCTGCTTCAGCCGCCTGGTGCGGGGCTTTGGGTGAAGGCTGATGAAGAGCCGGAGGGCCTTGTTCCAGTGGAACTGCATCATGGCCTGGAACTGGCTGACCATCTCAGCCTGCTGAGCCTCAAGGCATCAGTACCTGGCCTTGCACTCCCGCAGGTCTTCCCTCTGCTTGAAAAGCCTATGCCTGTAGTCCTCAGTAAGGTGCTTCTACTGAGCCTCCTTCTCTGCCAGATCCAATTTGAACTGAGCTGTTTTGCCAACTCTTTCTCATGGTGTCTGCTTAGCTCCAACAGGGCTAAGGGCTTCCTGTTGGGGCTCTCAGAAGCCCAGGCGGGCAGGCGAGCAGTGGCTGGGAGGGGAGGGGCGAGTAGAAGTGTCCCTCGATGTGAGTGATGTCAAATTGGCCACACCCACCCGGTCACATGACCACCTAGCCACGCCCAGCCAGCCAGCTGGTCATTAGGCAGATCATATTAGTGGCCTATGGGGTTTAAAATTATGAATTTAGTGGTCCCTGTAGTCCTAAAGGTTGATATTTGTTCTTGGTGTGGTGCAATATAAATTACTCATTTTTGTTTAGAGTCTTGGGAAAAAAACATTTTCCATTTTAGTGAAATGTAACAAATGTGAGTGAAAAATAATCAGAAGTGTATAAAATAGATATTGTACCTCAGTGGAGAGTAAAGTTTGTGTATGAACACACAGACTAGGTTTACTGTGGCTGCATAACAGGCCTTCTGCAGAAGAAAACAATTACATATTCTCTGGAGAGGTGTCTTGATGAGACGCTAATAAGTCTTAACAAGTTTTTATTATGGTTATTATTTACTCCAACTCCCTAAAACCCTACATCAACATTCCCCAGTACTTTTACAGCTCTGCTTCTTTCTTGGCTGGTCCCTTGATGTTGAGAGAAACATGAAAAGAAAGCAAAGTTCAGTGATACAGAGGAACACTCCCACTAATAGGAGAGGCTGTTCAGTATTGCCACTACTTGGTATAAATCTCTGCTGTAAAAATAATTCACCTCTACATTTAGATGATGAACCAGCCAACTTCTAAGAACTGAGTTTCTTAGAAAGGTTGCTATTGAGGGAATAGGACCATGCACATGTATGAACGTTGACAATTTCAACAGAAGAATAAGAAAACTTGCTTTTGGTTTTCACCCCCACCCTACCCCCCAAGAACTGGAATGACCTGTAGCAGAATTCAAAATTGCCCAAGGATTTTGGTGTTGGTAGATTTCAGCACCTTGAAAATGCATGTTCTTTTGTGTGATGCACAAATGATATAGAAATAAGCTGGGATGCGATTGTTACCTCTGAGTGCCTACTTGCAAAACAGGAAGGAAAGTTCTTGTGGTTAAAACCAAATTTCTAACTTTGGCATGAAGTTTAGCGCTGGTATGAATAATAAAAGTTTTACATTGTGCTGCACGACGTGTAATGTTAATGTAAGGCCTTAAATTGCATGACACAACCTCTTGTTTCATATTCCTGCTTAATAGAAAAACCTGTACAGGATGTGTTATGCAAATGCTGGCATTTTCTGTTTGGGGGAAGAAAGAGCTTTCAGCTTCTTAGTCATGATTTAGACTAGAGCCTTTTCAACAATGTTTCTACCACCCAGGATCCCTTGAGAACAGCAAATTTTTGGTGGGATTTCCTGGAACTTTCCTTTTTAGGGAACAAAACTAAAGTATAATTCAGAATCCTATAATCAGCTAGATTATTTGGGGAAAATTGGTTTTAATTTCCCCTTCTTGCTCCCATTCTGTTTGATCTGCTTTTTGGGGGTTCTCCTTACTATAGCTGAATTTCTTGAAAGGCCTATACAGAAAGTGCAATAACAATGATAACCCATTTTCTATCCTTCACATAATTAATTACCTCACTTCCTGTTTTATTTTTCCAGATTAATTTTGGACCTGATATAGCAACAAATTTGAACTATGCAGACAATTAAGTGTGTGGTTGTGGGAGATGGAGCTGTTGGTAAAACATGTCTTCTAATTTCTTATACGACAAATAAATTTCCCTCTGAATATGTACCAACGGTGAGTAAAAGGTGGTACTTCCTCTTCCCCTCCTCCTTTTCTTGTACAAAGTTAAAGAACAGAGAATGACGATGCTGCTAATTAGACCTATATGTATGAAATAAAATCTGTGCATGTGTTCAAAAGTGACAGTGTGATGCAACAACAGCATTTTAGTTTAAAGGTTGTTTTTTGGACTTTTTGCTTTGGGAATTGTTTGAATTTTATACATCAGTGTGATAACGCAAGCTTGTGCCAAGCTTTCAGAAAATAAATGCCCACTGTCGAACTGCTTTATGATGAGATCAAGAAGTCATCCTGAATACAGAAAGTGAAAACTTTAGGTTGAACTTCATAGGACCAGCCCATAAATTCACCCTTTGCACTGAACAGCTGAAGTGTCACAGTGATGATTAGTAGAAACAATGGCTAGCAGGTCTGGCAAAGCATGTGAAGGAGGTGCTTAGCACCACGGATGAGTGAGCATTAAAGGAGCCACACACTTTTCAAGGCTTGAGTGTCTCCATTTGCACACCTAGACAATGGATTAACTGAGACTGCCAGAGGAGAATAGCCTTCAGCATATACCTGTGCAAGCAACTGGTGACAGCTTGGGTATCCTCGATGCTCACTGAGTTGCAGAAATTTCATTACCAAACTAGGTAACATCATCAGTGCACCAAGTACACCCCACAGTTTAGCCCTGGGCTACAAATATTCTCTCAGTGGGGACATCTTGCTAAATAAATTTTCAGGCCTTCCAAAGGTGGCTTAATGCTTCCAACGGGGGTTACTTTGCTCGCGCAGACATGCTTAACAAAACTTTTTAAAGTGTTTTCCCCTGATTCAAATACTTAGCGGTAGTATTTAAACCTTGCTCAACCACTACTGGAGATTTTGACCCAGACTTAAGTAGATTAACAAATGGGGGCCATTTACTTGTACCTTTTCAAATCAGCGCCCCTTCAAGATCATATGTAAATCCTGAACTCCTTTACATAAACAAAGGTAAGTTAATAACTGTTTGCAGTATGTTTAACCAGCATTAATATAGCTTTCCCTGGGTTAATCAAAAGTGAAAAGGTGTGTTTATAGGCAATGATGCATCCTATGTAGTGTTTTATCGTTTTGTAATTGTTTCTAAATGCACCACAAAATCCTCCCCACCCCCATCCCCACCCCCCAAATAGTAAGAGTAGCTGGTGTACATATGTGAATACTAACCTTAGTACATGCCCATCTTCTTAGTTTTATAATCCTGATCCAATTCAATTTTTATTCCTGCCTTTTTTATGCACAACTCATGGCAGTGAACATACCTAATACTCCTGCCTCCCAGTTTCCCCCCCCCCCCCACCGCCTTGTGAAGTGGGTTGGGCAGAGTGAGTGAGTGACTGGTTTTCAGGCTTAAGGAAAACCGAGCATTCAAATTTCCTGGTGTTTAAGCCAGCATATTTCCAAGTATGTTTCGCTGCTTGGAAGATTATTTAAATCAAGATATTTAATCTATAACAACATTGTATTTTAAAATGCCTGCTTAGGTTCAAATGTCAGCCTGCTGGTTTCTCTTAAAAAAGAGAAGCCTTTGATTTGTAGGCGGGGATTGTATTGTAATTACACGTAGACTTAATTGTTTGGTTAAACATAATGGTTCTGAGTAGGGCAACTATATTAGACAGTTACTGAAACCCACTCCTGACGGCTGAGCTTGTTCTGCTGTTTCTTACAGGTTCATATTTCTACATAAATAGTTGATTTAAGTCCCAGGTATGCTTCATATTTGGGAGATGAACGATCGATGCTGAAAGCTGTTTCTTGTCTTTTTAACTCTGCAGGTGTTCGATAACTATGCCGTCACAGTGATGATTGGCGGGGAGCCATACACCTTAGGCCTGTTTGATACCGCAGGTAACTGCTTTTTAACTCTGTCCATCCTTTGAGGAAGAAGGTGAAGAGGGGGGTTTGTAGTTGCTGAAGCACAACTTGACTCTTGATAAAACTTCAAAGTATAAGCATGCCGAAAACCAGAGCAATATTATATCTGCCCAAAGCAATGTAATGTTAAGAATGCTCGTTTGTTTTGTGACCCCTTTCCACCTCCTTTCCCCTTCTGTGGGGCTGTTTTGTTGATTAATTTGGAAGTTGCTTTGGAAGCCTCTGTAGCAGAGAGAAGGAATAAAATGTTTCTTGGTGGATATAGCTCTTGCTTTTCTCTTGTATCCTGTATATCTTCCTCCTGTGTGGTGTAGGATCTCCTGCTTGGGCGGAGGGGGGTTGGACTAGATGGCCTCCAAGGTCCCTTCCAACTCTTCTGTTATTCCGTTGTTACTATTCTGTATCCTCTTTAAAGTCCCTTCCAGCCCTTTTATTCTATCAATGCACTTGAGTGAATCTGCCAGAATTTCTTGGTTTGGGAAATGACACACGGGATGAACTACAGCTGTCATTTCCTGCTTTGCATATCTCGGAGAGAAAGGAAAAATTTTTTTAGGTACAGCTTCCTCAGAAGCAGAACTGCTTCGTGATCCGCAATATCGCATTTATTTTACCAAGCGTGGCCTCGGATCTTTTCCGCAGAAAGTGGCGAATTACAGTTATTGGTGTCCAAGGTGTTATTGGCCTTGGACTTTCCTCCTCACACGGGTGTCAGTTTTGGGTGCCATTCTTCCTTGTTAGAAGCAACAATCTGAAAGTGCAACTGATTTTTCTTCTGGGAATTACATTCCTCTAATTTACATGTTATCATTTGGGCTTCTGAGTCATAAACGGAAAGGGAGGGAGGGATGCATCCCTTTGGAATACGCACGGCTTAAAGTTTGTGCCGTCTGAGAGAAAAGAGGGCAGTTTTGCTTGAATCCCTTCAGTAATATTCTTTTCTCATTCCGATATATCAGAGTTAAAATTCTAAAGCCACTGAGAAGATGGTCCTTGACTTACAGCAGTTCGCTTAGTGACCGTTTAAAGTTACAACAGCATTGGGGAAAAAAAACGACTTGGCACCATTTTACGACCGTCGCAGCATCTCCCATGATCATGTGATTTACACTTGGACGCTTGGCAACTGGCTTCTATTTATGACGGTCGTGTTGTCCCGGGATCACGTGAAGTCAGATTCACTTAACAACCGTGTGGCTAACTCAGAGGTCTTCAAACTTGGCAGCTTTAAGACTTGTGGACTTCAACTCCCAGAATTCTCCAGCCAGCATAGACCTCTGGACTAACTTAACAACCGCAATGATTACCTTAACAACTGTGGCCAGGAAGGTCATCAAACAGGGCAAAACTCACTTAACAAGGCTTAATTGTGGTCGTACGTCGAGGACAACCCTATATATCTGTGTGAAATGTTCTTGCGCCCTTTCCTCCATCCCGAGTCCAGGTTTCTAAAGTCGGTCTCTTTTATTTATTTTTTTCCCCCAACCCCAGGACAGGAAGATTATGACCGATTACGGCCCCTCAGCTACCCACAGACAGATGTGTTTCTGGTCTGCTTCTCGGTGGTCTCGCCCTCTTCGTTTGAAAACGTTAAGGAAAAGGTGAGGGAATTCAGGCTGCGCCCGTGGCAGATGCTTTTAATCTGAGGGGGGGTCCTTGGTGCTCTCTGAGCCTCGGTTGACATTGTTGTAGACGTTTCATTAGCCAAACCAGGTAATGCCATCCGACTGATAACCATAGGACTAGCAACAGCAACATCCCTTGGACTTACATACTGCTTCATAGTGCTTTATAGCCCTCTCTAGACTTGGCATATCGCCCGGCAACAATCTGGGTCCTCATTTTACCGACTTCGGAAGGATGGAAGGCTCAGTCGACCTTGAGCCAGTAAGGATTGAACTGCTGGCAGTGGGAAGGGTTAGCCTACAGTCCTGCATTCTAACCACTGCACTATCATGTCAGAATAGAATAGGGAATAGAATAGACTGTAGAATAGAATAACAGAATAGAGAAGAATAGACTATGGAATGGAATGGAATGTAGAATAGAATGGAATGGAGTGTAGAATAGAAATAGGAATAGAATAGAATAGAATAGAATAGAATAGAATAGAATAGAATAGAATAGAATAGAATAGAATAGAATAGAATAGAATAGAATAGAATAGAATAGAATACATAATAATAGGATAGGATAGGATAGGACAAAAAACAATGAATAGAATAGAATAGAATTAGGAACAGAACAGAATAGAATAGAATAAAATTAGAAACAGAATAGAATAGAATTAGGAATAGAATAGAATTAGGAACAGAATATAGAATAGAATAGAATAGAATAGAATAGAATAGAATAGAATAGAATAGAATAGAATAGAATAGAATAGAATAGAATAGAATAGAATAGAATAGAATAGAATAGAATAGAATAGAATAGAATAGAATAGAATAGAACAGAACAGAACAGAACAGAACAGAACAGAACAGAACAGAGAATAGAACACAGAACAGAACAGAATACAGAACAGAACACAGAATAGCCATAGCCCTTACACTTATATACTACTTCACAGTGCTTTACAGTCTTTTCTAAGCCGTTCAGCATTATTGCCCCCAGCAATCTGGCTCTTCATTTTGCCAACCTTGGAAGGACGGAAGTCTGAGTCCACCTTGAGCCGATCCAGATCGAACTCCTGGCTGTGGGCAGAGTCAGCCTGCCATCCCCGCATCCTAACCACCGCTCCACCCGGGGGGGCTCGTGATATTAAACTAGTTTGACCATGAAACGCCTGCCAGAAAAAGAACCATGCTTGGAGAACAATAAGGACCGCACAGTTCAATCCCGAGCTTCAAATATTCTCTTCCATCGGTGGCTTTCAACCGTAACGGTAACAGCCCAGGGTCACTTTGTGCAGTGATTTTTTTTTTTAAAATAACCTGACCGCTGGTCACGTTTTTCTCTCTCCAGTGGGTCCCCGAAATCACTCACCATTGTCCGAAGACTCCCTTTCTGCTCGTCGGGACCCAGATTGATCTCCGAGACGATCCCTCGACGATTGAGAAGCTCGCCAAGAATAAGCAGAAGCCCATCACTCCCGAAGCCGCGGAGAAACTGGCGCGGGACTTGAAAGCCGTCAAATACGTGGAATGCTCTGCGCTCACACAAGTAAGGCCCCCCCCTGTTTAAATCGATGTGTGCGGGCTGTTGTTAGCGGAAAGGGAGGGGGGAATCTTCAGAGAGCGATGGGGGCTCCGGCAGGTAAGTTCCTCTTCGGTTCGGTCTGTAGCCGCCTTCAGAAATTCTCAACGTAGGGAACGGAGAACCCCACGAATCTCTTGGAACAGTTTTACCACGAGGTGCTAAAAAAACCCCAACGAATGGGATGGCGTAAAGCAAACGAAGACGGCGTCACCATTAATTAACCATCACGGCACTCCAAAGAGCAAATCCCAACCCTTCGCATTTAATTTCCCATTGATTTGAAACCCTTAATTGCAAGCGGAGCCAGTGTCTCAATATCCTTTGTATGATAAATCAGATAATTGCAAAAGGCAGGAGGAGGAGGAGGAGGAGCCGGTCGAAACGAGCGGGTTAGGCTTGTTGGGCAACTCAGAATCTGTGTCGGGCTCACCCTGAAAAGTTTTTTTTTAACTGGGATGTTAACGATTTTTGCGGTCTGAGGATGCAGATAGATTTTAATGGATGATGTTATATAGAGTTTGTTGCCTGATAATGGTGCCCTCCTCGCGCAGGCCCAGAGAGAAAAGGATTAGGGATGCCCCGGGGCAGGGAGGGAGATGATGGCATTGTGTGGCAAATGAATTTGATGGTTTGGCAGAAAAGGGCTAAGTTACCCGAGTTTCAAAGCGTGTCTCTTTTACAAAACGCAGCATCACAACTGCGAGATGTTGTCAGACATTGAGCACCTCCTGGGAGTTATGGAAGAGCCAAAGGATGGTTTTTAATACACAGTTTTTTGTGTTTTTTTTTAATATAAAATTTTTATTAAACAAAGATTAAAAACATTGGACATAGTGCGACCATCCTGGTCTTATCATATGTTATTTTTAACATAACAATTATAATTACTCTTTAACATACATTACTATTTTGTTCCTATATGCATATCCCTTGTCCTCATTTACTTATTTGTCGAAATATTATCCAGTATCCATTTTACAAGCCCTAATTCTTTTTTTTTTCTTCCAACTCCTTTCCTCCTTTCCAACCATTGGTACACTTTGTTCCAAATTTTATAGTATTCTACACAGTTATTAATATTAGGTATTAATACACAGTTTTGAATGACAGCCCTCGGAGTTCTCCCCCAGCGTCAAAATGGGTGGGGGATGGGGAGTAAAGACAGGTAGTCCTCGATATACGACCTTAGTTGAGCTCCAGATTTCTGCGGTTAGGTGAATTTTGCCCCATTTAACGAACTTTCTTGCTACTGCTCTTAAGTGAATCACTGCAGTTATTAAGTTAGTCACACAGTCGTTAAGCAAACCCCATTGACTCTGCTTGTCAGAAGGGGATCGCGTGACCCCAGGACTCTGCAACCATCATAAATAAGAGTTGCCAAGCATCTGAATTTTGATCACATGTCCACGGGGATGCCATAATGGTCATAAGCGTGAAAAACTGTCCTAAGTCACTTTTTTTCCAGTGCCATTGTTACTTCGAACGGCCCACTAAGTGAGCTGTTGTAAGTTGAGGACTGTCGGTAACTGAAATCTTACCTGAACCACATTGAAGTGTCAGGGAGGGAAAGCTTTGGAAGTATTTTTTCCCGAAGGGGGATGGAGATAGGAAATGTTTCTCCCCTCCTTAAACAATATTTTTGAGAGCGAGGTTGGCATTCTGGAGTGCAAAGCTTTAAACAAACAACAGAAATCGAGGTTCGTACAGAGATACTTAATTCTTGCCCTTGGCTTGGAAGGGAAAGCCTTAGCAAATGTGGTTAGCGTTTTAAAAAAGTTGTTATGGTTTTAATGAACATAAGAGGAAATAAAAAAGAAGAACATAAAACCAAACAGAAGTTTAAAAAAAAAAACTGAGGCATGTTTGATGCAAGAAGTAATTCAGTCAAGTTTTAAAATATACTTCCAATTGTCTAATCTTCCTTCATGCCAAGTGTTGTGGCAAATTCTAATGCCATTCAACTGTCCCTGCTTGTTTTCTTAAAGATAGGATCGCTAAAAAAAAATGCCGTTAATTAAATACTATTATTAATCTGTAGAATGCTTCTGCATAAAAAGGGCAGATTAAAATAAACGGGTACAAAGTGGGAGATGTTTAGAACTAATTCTGTGTAACACCAAGGAGACTGTTCAGATTTTTAATCTCCTATATAAAAAAAAAACACTGTAGGAAAAACACTTCTAGTCTGTAGCACTTAATTTATTCTGAAACTATTTGTCATAATGTCAAGATGTAAAGATTCGTCATAATGTCGAGATGCCGATATTAAAATGTGGCCCAGTGTCAATTATAAACAATTTATAGCCAATTGCAATGCTTCTCATAGGGGATACACACACACACACACACACACACACACACACACATGTTTCCCCAAAAATAAGACTGGGCCTTCTATTACAGAAACAACTTGTTCTGTAATCTTAATTCTAAGGAGAAATTTCCTGACAATTAGAACAATCAGTTGCCTCCAGAAGTTGTGAATGCTCCAACACTGGAAATGTTTAATAAGATCTTGGATAACCATCTGTCTGAAGTGGTATAGGGTATCCTGCCTAAGCAGGGGGTTGGACTAGAAGACCTCCAGGGTCCCTTCCAACTCTGTTATTCTCTTTCTCTTTCTATATTTTGCTCCAAAAGACGCATTAGGGCTTATTTTCTGGTTATGTCTTATTTTGGGGGGAAATACAGTACTAAATGCATCCATCTGGCTGACAATCTTAAGCTTATATTACGAGCATCCTGAAAGATCATGCTGGGACTTATTTTCTAGCTGGGTTTTATTTTCGGGGAAACGAGAGAGAGAGAGAGAGAGATGAATAGATAAATGATGATTAGATGATAGATAGATAGATAGATAGATAGATAGATAGATAGATAGATAGATAGATAGATGATAGATAGATAGATATAGAAATATCTTGTACGTAAACAGGAAACCTGATTCAATTGCTTGTTCCATGTCAGATGAGCTTCCTAGGAGAAGATTAGTCCCGAAACCCCAAATTTTCATATATTTTTTTGTCCTGACACAACTAGCCTTTTGGGAGAGCCTTTTCACAAACACAGGCACACACCTGAACCATATTTGAAAGTTTTTTGTGTGGAGACGGTTGCACTAGGGAAGAGAAAAGCTCTGTGAATAATACAGTCCATAGAAAATCCTCGGCTTGTGCTGATAGATCATTCCGTTATCTCTCCGTAGATTTAAGACAGGTTCAGTTTTGTGCCAAGTGTTCCACTTGGCTCCGGTGGTGGTGCTGGGTTCTTTTCTTAGAAAACAATCTGTTGCTGCAGATCAGGACTTCGCGTGCTGATGTGACTATTGCAGACAGATGGAGGGCATTTTATTTGCAATTTCCACCTCCCCCCTCTCCTGTCTGCCTTATCGCTTGGAGTTGACCGAGAATCCTACAGGTTAAATTTCTCGTGCTGGAACTGCTCGAGCTGCTGTAGTTTTCCCTCCTCTCCCCCCACCCCCCCGAAAATGTGGAGGGAGCTATCTAAACACGAATGTAATTCGTTTCCTGTTGGAAGTATTAACGGGTTTCTTGGTAGCAAATCCACGTCCAGTTGCATGGGAACAGCTGCTGGAAAGTTGATGCCTTTCTCTAATTTTACTCTGCCTGCGGGCAGGCTGAAATATTAAAACCAGAGGGCAGATTATTTATTCCTCCGTCGTATTTGTGTAGCCTCCCACCCGATGAGAAACTTAACTCTGGAGGGGCGGGTCCGGGCTGAGAGTAGTAAGCGAAGAATTGGAAACGGCCACCCTTCGACGGTCGGTTCATCCTCTTCCAGAATAATTTTACTAACCAATCTGAGTGGCAAATGTTGGTTAACTGCTTTCTCTTTCTCACGCTTTGTAGTCCAAAACCTGGTTAGTTTCTAACCAGGGCACAGAGCTGGCCGGTTGTAACTCTGCTTAAGAAACCCATCATGTGGTTTGCTATCATAAGTGCTTGTGAGTCGAACGGGCCTGGATATTCGGAGCCTCCTCCTACACACCAAAAAAATCAGGTTGTTTTCTCCCCCTCTGTGAATGTGCGAAGACATCCGGTGTCACATTTAAGTAAAGACCTTCATCATCATCATCTTTTAATGACCCCGTAAACTAGCAGAGTGTTGAATGGCCGGATGCTCTTCTTGTTGCCGGGGCGGAGTTTCGTTCGGCGGATCTATTTCTCATTGTGCCCAGAGAGAGAGAAATATCTGCCTCTCCCTAGGATCGAACTCAACAAGCCTCCCGATTGTGAGGCGAGAGCGCCCCCTCGAGGCCACCACACCCACTCTTTAAGTAAAGACTTTCTATTTATCCGAAAACTGGTGTTCAGGTAGAACCCTTTCGCTCCGCTTGCCTCTCCTTTCCTCCTCCGAAGATCTACTTTGTGCCAAAAGTAAATCTGCTTTCACCGAACACCTTTGTTTCCTGAATGCTCTTTTGTACCTGCTTTTGTGTGTGTGTGTGTGTGTGTGTGTGTGTGTGTGTGTGTCTATCTCTCTCTAACCCTCTAACCAGGCTGCTATCTTTTTCTCCTCCCCCTCTGTCTTTATAGAGAGGTCTGAAGAATGTATTTGATGAGGCTATCCTAGCTGCTCTCGAACCCCCGGAAACTCAACCCAAGCGGAAATGCTGTATATTCTAAACTGTTTCCTCTTTTTTTTTCTTTTTTCTTTTCTTTTCCTTTCCTCCTTTCCTTGTCGCTGCTGCTTCTTCTCTCTCTCCTCGCTGTAGAAAGTTGGTTGGAAAACAACTACACCGCCAACCACCACCAATAAAACAAAACCCTGAACGAAAGAAGCCGTCTCTCTTTACTCAATGTCTTTAGAGCAAACTCTGTATTAGCTGTTGAGGGTCGGGAAGGGATTAGAAACTTGCTTTTAAAAAAAAAAATGACAACAAATAAATCGGGCTGCGGGAAACGTGAAAGTAGAACCCGTTAAAATGTGCTTTAGGGTTGCTGGCTCTTAATAGCTATATGAGTAGGTTGCTCAAGAGATCCCCTGGTTGTTTTGCTTAGAATAACAATAATAATAATAATAATAATAATAAACGGAATGAGAAATTGGTAGGATTTTTATATCTGAATGAAAAGGACTGTACAATCTTATTTCTCTCCCTCCCTCCCTCTCTCCCTCCTTCCTCTCCTGTTTCTCTTTTCTCTCTCAAATTGTATTTGCATGATGATTGTATCTGACATGCTGACCTGCAAGTAATACTAAAATGGTTTTTCTCTTCTCTCTCTCTCTCTCTCTCTCTCTCTCTCTCTCTCTCTGTGCAGTGGGTTTTTGCTATACTTTTTGGCTGTTTGTGGTGTCGTGCAGTGTTTGTTGGGGTTCTGGGGGTGGGGTGGATGTTTTGGGGCACAGGCTCCTCCTGACGATGGCCGACATCTGTTTTCTGGTGACATTGATGATAAAAATCACTTTTGATTCCTTCTTGAAGCTTGCACTGTAAACATGTAAAAGCTGTTTTAAAAAAAAAAAAAAAGAGGGAAGGGAAAAAAAATATACTTCTTTTTTTTTTTTTTTTTGACCTCTGTTGTCCAAAGGGAAGGAAACGGATCTCCAATTGTAGTACCCTGAACATTTCAAAATTAAAAAAACCGAGCTGTTTGTATACATTGCCTGATGAAGCATTATTCCGGTTTGCTTTCATTTGCTTCAGTTTTCAACATCTTAGCGCTCCAACCTTGTTTTATTTTCTCATACGCTGGACCGGTATTGATTACCACCTCACTATTTCTCCGAATCCTCCTTTGCTCCTTCCGTAACCGGTGCGATCAAGGCGCCGGAGCAAACTTTGTGGGGAATAAAAGGCCTTATTTCTGGGCTTGCTTCTGATCTAACCCGGTTGAGACTTTTGCCCTGGAACTCCTCAAAACTTTTCTCCTTTCTTTTTCAAACCCTCCGGGGGTGTATAAATAAATGCGCATTGCTTCTCAATCTCAAATGTGAAGTGTGATATCAGAACACACTTGCTTTTATTCCTCCATGCACTCCCTGTACAATTGGCGAGTGTCAGCTTCATGCTCTCTCTCTCACTCTCTCTTTCTCTCTCTCCAAGATTTCCAAACTTGGGGGTCCTAACTTTTCTTGCCTTTTTTAAGCCTTCAGGGGCTGCTTTTGCATTTTGCTGCTCTCCCAGTAACGCCAGCTCCGTCCCAGGCCATTAAATCCATAGATCACCCTCGCTAGGAATATTGCTTCACAGAACACCGAGTCCCCCGTTTTCCTCACAAACTCGGCTTTTAATTTTGTCTTTGCTGGTTTCTTTCATTTCTTTCTTTCTTTCTTTCTTTTTCAATTTAATTTAATTTTTTTTAAAATAAAACTTATTTAAATTATGCTTTGGATAACCCAGACCAATGAGACCTCCCCTGTTCTCTTTGCCCCTTTTTCAGAAAGGCCTAAAGAATGTATTTGACGAAGCAATATTGGCCGCCTTGGAGCCCCCGGAACCGAAGAAGGGCCGCAGGTGTGCGCTGCTATGAACGTCCGGTCTCTTCGCGGCCCCTCCTGCCAAGCCTGGTGTTGATGTCATACTAAAAGCAATGTCGAAATCAAAACTAAAGAGTTCAGATTTTCCAATATTTTCGGTTTTTATTTTTTTTTTTTGGCAATAATGACAAAAAAAAAAAACCCAACGCCGTGTGCCCCATTTTTCCCCCATCACTCGCTCCCCGTCTCGAGAGGCGAACGCTATGCCTTTCCTCCTCCCAGTGCCCTTACAGTTAGACTAATTCTTTTTTTTTAAAAAAATAGAGTAAAGTATCCTGACCCCGATTAGTAACTAGGGGGTTGTTTTTTTGTTTGTTTGTTTACTGTTAAAATTTTTGTTTGTTTGTTTTCGAGATTCAGGCATGCTTAATGATTTTTTTTTTTTGGCGGGGGGTGGGGTGTGGTCCCTCCCCTAAACAGACTAATTCTCAAGTCTCTAGATCCTGTTAAGCTGGCTGCGGCTTTCGGAGTCTCGCGTATTATTTTGCAGCCGGCTCCCAAGCGAAAGGGGGGTGTGAGTGAGCAGGTTTCAATCCTTGGGGGGGGGCAGCTTCCGCAAACGAGAGAGACCGTCCCAAAACTGGGGTGCTCCTTTTGAAGGGAGGTGTCAGCTCACCCTCCCAGAAGCTGCATCTCCTCTGAAGTTGCCTTTGGTTCTCTCGTTGTTTTGTTTTGTTTTTTTCCCCGCCCTTTGTTCTTCCTCCAGGGATGGTTGGGGGAACCTCGACCCTCCCCTGCCGAAATCTCAACAAGTTAGCCCCCACATTGTCGGGGGGTCCCTTCGGCCAAAAGCTTTTTTTCTCTCTCTCTGCGCGCGTTGGTCCCACCTGGTTTTTGCCAATTGCTGACGTTTTTGGGGTGTGTTATCCTTTTTTTTTTTTTTTTGGTTAGTTGAGTTTCAAGGAAAAAACAAACAAAACCCCAAACCTGGCAACATATACGAGGTGTTTTTAAAAAAAAGAGAGAGAAAAGAGCCTCTTTTTTTTTGTTTTTTAAAGGCCACTGGGGGTCTCCTTCACTCCCCATTCCCCACCCCACCCCACCCCTCCTCTTGGTAAGCAGCAATATTAGGCCTGCATTTGACGTTCCCTCTGCCCCAGCTGCCTTCCGATGTTCGAGACTTGGAGCCCAAGGAACTCAACGGCGGGTTTTTCATCGAAAGAGACCCAGAGGAGAAGGTATTTTCGGCAGGGTGCGGCGAGGGCTGGTTAAGATGGCGTGATCAAACCAGGCGCCTCCCTCGGCTTCCCGGTGGGTGAGGAGGATCTCTTTAACCCCACTGTTCAATGGGGATCTTCCCAAAGTATACTCTGGCTTGAATAACGTTTCAAATCTACCCAGATTCTAATTTCTTGTAGACTCCTTAGTGTTGGAACTGATGACTATTATTCCCCCCCCCCCTTCTCTCTCTCCATGTCTGAGTTCTTTGTATATGCATTTTTTTTTCTCTCTCCAGATGTATTAAACATAAAAGTATCTTCACAAGCCCGGCTAAGCATAATTTCTTCTTCCTAACCCTTTTCCTTCCCTGGCACCCCAAGTGGGTTTTTTATTTTTTTTTCTTTGCGTCATTAAAATAAGCTCCAATATCTATTTAAAAATTGTCTTCGGCTGCAAGGGACTCCTCCCTCTCCCCTTCCCACCCTCCCCCTGGAGTTCCTTCAGATCCCTGATTCCCTTTCTGCTGACTGGGGGTGGGTGGGCTTCTTAGCTCCGTTGTCAGGTTGTGCAAGCGATTGTGTGTGTGGTCACAACAGTGCTGAAGGACTCCCCTATGTGATGTGAACCCTAACTTTGGAAACATAAATATGAGTCAGTGGCCATTAGTGTGAAAAAACGGTCCCAAAGTGTCTCTTTTCCACCCTCCCCCATCCCCAGTGCCCTTGTTAACTACGGTCACTAAACGAACTGTTCTAAATCGAGGATTACCTGTACGAAGAGAGATTGCACACACAATAGTGCTCCTGATACACCCACTTCCTCATTTTGTTCAGAAGGCAAGATTGGCCAATTGCTTCCTTTGCAAAAGCTTTGCTTTTTTTTTTTTTAAAAAAACAAAACTTCCTTTTCTCTAGCCCAGTTTTATTTTATTTATTTATTTATTTTGAAAAGTCGGAACACGGATGGCAAAGCTGCACTTTTGAAAAAGAACCACTAGATGGCAAAGCAGAGTTGACTTAGCCAGTTCATTCTCCATTCCACACACACACACACACACACACACACCCCACTCGCCCGCCAGCCCCCCCCCTCCAAATTATGTTGTGGACTGTGTAATTTCAGGGGAGGTCCGGCTGCATCTACTGTAGAAACCTCCAGCTCTCGTAGTTTATATTTCCAGCATCTTTCCGTAACGGTGCTGGCTGCGTCCCCAGGATCGGCTGCCAAGTTGTTTACATCCGTGCTCTCAATGCATCAAGAAGAGGTTTTGTGGAAAGACCCACAACAGCTGGGCCCTGGTGTGCGGGGAACCAGATTCTGCCAAGGGTAAATTCACTGGTGGTGGTGGGGTGGGTAAGGCTGCTGTTCTCGCAGAATCCCATGTGGCCCTTGAGTTGACGGGGGCCCCATCCATCCATCCATCCATCCATCCTATATCTTCTATATCTACTATCATCCCCATCTATCATCTACCTGTCTTTCAACTATGTATCATCTATATCAATCAATGTATCTGTCATCTATTATCTATGTCTGTCTGTCCCCATCTATTCCTTCCTTTTCTATCATCTATATCTACCTATTCATTTTCCTTCCTTCCTTCCGTATCATCTATCCATCCACCCACCCACACACCTATCCATTTTCCTTCCTTCCTTCCTTCCTTCCTTCCTTCCTTCCTTCCTTCCTTCCTTCCTTCCTTCCTTCCTTCCTTCCTTCCCATCTATCCATCCACCCACCTATCCATTTTCCTTCCTTCCTTGTCTGTCCATCCGTCCCCATTTATCCATTTCTCCTTCCTTCCTTCTCTATCATCTATCCATCCATCCATCCACCCACCTATTCATTTTCCTTCCTTCCTTCCTCATCTATCCATCCATCCATCCATTCACCCACCCATCCATTTTCCTGCCTTGTCTGTCTATCCCTCAATCCCCATCTATTCCTTCCTTCCTTCGTCTGTCCATCCCTCCATCTCTTATAAACAGAACAACCACCGACACTGACACACCCTAAACTGCTGAAAATGTTACCTAGCCTGGATATAACAAAACATTCAGAGACCCACAAACCTGGAGAAGGAGCCTACACCTTCGCCTTACACCTTTTGAGGCTACAGATAATTGGCCACGATTGCAAAAATGAACACTTTCGTTTTGCGCCACCAAACCCGGAGAACACCCCCCCCCCCGGGCCCTCTTCAAATTCCCTAAGATGTACGTACCCATTCTACAGAGGGCAACTTCCCCCTCTGTGGATTTGCCTCTCCTTGACCCGGAGTGAGTCTTGACGCTTTTCGCCAGTGATTTACGCCCAAGGCCTTTAAATAGGCGCCCTTGGAAGGAGAAAAGACAGCCTCACTTGTGCTTGCAAACAACCTTTCCTTCGTTTATTTATTTACACTTCTGCCTCTGAAATGCCTCCTTTTGAGACGCAGGGCATTCTTGGCTGTGGCCGGCCCGGAGCTGTTGATTTCTCTGTGTCCTGACTTCTCCCGTGGCTCCTTCCTCCTCCTCCTCCTCCTCCTGTTGTTTCAGCTGTAGGAAGGGAAGCAGAACTGACCACGTGGGCTGTGAGCTTCTGGCCACGGCGAAGATGCCGTTTTGCGGGGTATTTTATATCTCCTTCCACACAGCCTTGCTCGCTCTCCCGCCCTCCCGAATTCAAATGGGGTGGTGGGTCTCAACCGCATAGAAAAGAGACCCTCTCCTCGTTTCTTCTTTCTTGCTCCCAACACAACGAGTCTTTCTGTCCGGTCGGCTCCCGTCTCTTCACCTGACGAAGCCTCCCTGTTATTTATATTGCTTTTGGCAAGGTGAGGCTGCCTGGAGATGCTGAGTGTTTATTTTGGACCGGACGGCAGGAGAGAAAACGAGTTGAAACCCCCACCCCCCAGCTGCTAAGCGAGAGAAAAAAAACACCTGTACACCTTCCTCTGGGATTGGAACCGAGCCCAATTGCAAGAGGCGCCCTTAAGACTTATATACCGCTTCTCCGTGCTTTGACAGCCCCCCTCTAAAGCACTTTACAGAGTCAGCCTATTGGCTCCCAACAATCCTCTTTTTACCGACCACGGAAGGCTGAGTCAACCTTGAGCCCTTTCGGGATCGAACTCCGGGCTGTGGGCAGAGTTGACAATATTGCAATCCTGCATTCTAACCACCGTGCCAGGATAGGATAGGATACAGAATAGAACAGAGCCGTGACGGTGAACCTATGGCATGCATGTCGAAAGGCGGCACGCTGAACCTTCTCTCTTTGGGCACGCGGGCCGTCGCCAGCTGGTTTTCGTGGGTGCCTGGAAACAACCCGAAAAATGGCCTGTTTTTTTTTTTGGGGCCGTCTTCCGGAGCACTGGCGCCCTTGTGAAAACCAGCTGACACATGCCTGTTTTTTGGGTTGTTTTTCAGGCCATTTTTGGGCCAAAAAACGGCTGGAAAACAGCCCAAAAAAAACAGGCTGGTCTTCACCGGCATGGGAGCGCCAGAAAAACGACCAAAAAGCAGGCCGTTATTCGGGCCAAAAATGGCCTATTTTTTTGGCTGTTTTGGGGGGCCGTTTTCAGGCTATTTTTCAGTGCTCCAGTGCCCGCAAAGACCAGTTGGCACATGCCTGTTTTTTGGCTAGAATAGAATAGAAAATAGAATAGAATAGAATAGAATAGAATAGAATAGAATAGAATAGAATAGAATAGAATAGAATAGAATAGAATAGAATAGAATAGAATAGAATAGCATAGCATAGCATAGCATAGCATAGCATAGCATAGCATAGAATAGAATAGAATAGAATAGAATAACAGAGTTGGAAGGAATAGAATAGAATAGAATAGAATAGAATAGAATAGAATAGAATAGAATAGAATAGAATAGAATAGAATAGAATAGAATATTGAATGGAATAGAGTAGAATAGAAGATAGGATAGGATAGAAATAGAATACAGAATAGAGGACTGGAGTAGAATAGAACATGGAAACAGAATATAGAACAGAGTGCAGAAAATACGCAGAATAGTACAGAAAACAATGCAGAAGTTGCAAATGCTCCAACACCGGGAGGCTTTTAAGAAGAGATTGGTCTGGAGGTCTCCTGCTTGAGCAGGGGTTGGACTAGAAGACCTCCAAGGTCCCTTCCGACTCTGCCCCCGCCCCTCCCCCCCGGAGGCCCTTCCAGGTTTCCAGCATCGTCTTCCTGCCCCGTCTTCTGATCTGCTTCTTCCCTGGCTGGAAAGAGCCTTAAGCGGGCTCAAAAGAGCGATGTGCATTTTTTCCCCGTTTTTAATTTATATTTTCCCCTCTGGGTGTCTCTCTGCTCTTCCATTGTTGCCTGTTGCTATTCTCGCCAGCAGCCAAAAATAGCGGTGGATTGATCGTCCCCATTTAAAGCCCGCTGATCTGGTTGCCCTCCCGAAGATCCTGAGGCAATGAATTCCACAGGTTAACCAGTGAGACTCTTGTTTAAAAAAAAAACAAAAAACCAAAAACTCTTTTGCTTTGGTTTGGATCTCGTGGTATTAAATCCCTGGGAGTTTATAGAGAGTTGGTAGTCTGTTCTTCATTTTATAACTTTTTTTTCTTTCTTTCTCTACCCCATTCTTTCTTTCCTTCCTTTTTTTCTCCCCCCTTCCTTACTTTCCTTTACCTTTTTCTTTTTCTCTCCCCTCCTTCCTTCCTTCCCTATCCCATTCTTTTTCTTCTTTCTCTTCCTTTCTCGACTTTCCTTCCCTTTCTTTTTTCTTTCTTTTTCTTTCTCCCTTTCTTTTTTCACTTTAACCCTCCTCCCATTCTTAACCTCCGATTAGAGCTTTGTCCATGATTTCAATTCACAGCCACAGGGAATTAAACCAAGACACACCACTTTAAAAAAAAAAGTGAGTCAGGACTATGGACCTACTGCAACCAGTTGCACAGTATTTCTTTTTTTAAACAAGCTGGAGAAAAAAAAGATTCAAACATGAGGGCCAAACGACCACGTGGCTCGGAAGAACAGCCTTCGAGATCTCGCCCCGATCCAACATCCAAAGTGTAATTGTGTGTGTGTGTGTGTATATATAACTGTGTTGCAAAGGAAACCTACAAGGGAAGTGGTCAAATCTGGCTCGCTCTCTTCCTCCTCGGCCAATGGAGAAACTCAGCATGGTGACAGCTAAAATTTATTTTGCAAAAAAAAATAAAAATATCCCGAGCAATCCGAAGCTGTGGCTTTTTCCACAACAGCCGTGAGCATTAGTTCAGGATTGCGTTGTTGGTTAGGTTTGGTGTGATACTTGTCGCTGAAACGTTGAAATTTTGGGCTGCCCCCCCTCCCCCCAGCCCAAAGTTTCTTTCTCCATTGAGTGTTGGACCTTTGGCAACAGCAGAGAGACCCAACGAGAGACTCAGCCGTGGGGCAAAAGATAGTTAGGGGTCCCCCGCAGGCACGCAGCTCAGCCTCCACGGTCTCCGAGAAGTTGCTGCCGTCTTGTTGAGCTCCAGCTGGACCTCATCTCCAGCATCTTCCTGTGACCCCCCCATCACTCCCATGTCCCATCAGGCAGGAACCGACAGCCTCGGATGCTGCCCCCCCCTCCCTGCCCCCCTAACCTCTCCCCTCCCGTGGGGCCCTCCGAGGAGGAGAAACCCACCATAATAAAAAGCCAACAATTATAAAACGTCGATCTCCTCAAACTTGAAGAAGGGACGCAGGAATTGGGTATCTCTCGTCTTAACAAAGGAGAAGGATTAGGGGGGTCTTGACGTGATAAGCAGCGTCCCCAATATTTGAGGGGCTGCCCCAAAGAAGAAGAGGTCGACCTGAAGGCAGGACAAGAAGCACTGGATGGAAACTTAACGGAGGAGAGAAGCAACCTGGAAACGAAGAGAAATTTCCTAACGGGGAGAACAATTAACCAGCGGAACAGCTGGCCACCAGAAGTTGTGGGCACTCCACCACTGGAGGTTTTGAAGAAGAGACAAGACAACCATTTGTGAATGGGATGGGATGGGATGGGATAAGATAGAAGAAGGAATGGAATAGAATAGAATAGAATAGAATAGAATAGAATAGAATAGAATAGAATAGAATAGAATAGAATAGAATAGAATAGAATAGAATAGAATAGAACAGAGAATTGAATAAAATGGAATAGAATAGAATAGAATAAGAAGGAATGGAATGGAATAGGAGAGAATAAGAGAAGGAATGGAATAGGAGAGAATAGAATAGACTAGAGAATGGAATGGAATAGAATAGAATAAGAGAAGGAATGGAATAGGAGAGAATAGAATAGAAGAAGGAATGGAAGAGAAGAGAATGGAACAGAATAGAATAAGAAGGAATGGAATGGAATAGGAGAGAATAGAATAGAATAGAATAGAAGAAGGAATGGAATAGAAGAGGAGAATGGAATGGAATAGAATAAGAGAAGGAATGGAATAGGTTAGAATAGAAGAATAGAATAGAATAGAATAGAATAGAATAGAATAGAATAGAATAGAATAGAATAAGGAATGGAATAGAAGAGAAGAAAATGGAACAGAATAGAATAAGAAGGAATGGAATGGAATAGGAGAGAATAGAATAGAGAGAGTAGAAGAAGGAGTGGAATAGAAGAGGAGAATGGAATGGAATAGAATAAGAGAAGGAATGGAATGGAATAGAATAGAATAGAATAGAATAGAATAGAATAGAAATAGAAATAGAAATAGAAATAGAAATAGAAATAGAAATAGAAATAGAAATAGAAATAGAAATAGAAATAG
>CM075974.1:15019325-15127657 GCA_038048745.1 Coluber constrictor foxii
GCTCTTTATATCCTCAGAAGCAGTCGAAAATCGGGCGGGTTGTTCTTTTTTTTGCGCAGTCCTCAAGTTACGACCACAATGGAGCCCCACATTTCTGTCACTAAGGGAGACACTTGTTCAGTGAGCTTTCTCATTCTACAACCTTTCTCATTCTCCAACACAGGACGGCCGGTGTATCTGTATGTATGTATCTGTGGGTGTGTATGGAAGGAAGGAAGGAAGAAAAAGAAAGAGAAAGAAAGAAAAAGAGAGAAGGAGAAAGGGAAAGAAAAAGAAAAAAGGAAGACATGTTCCTTCCTTTCTTTCTTTTTCTCCCTCCCTTTTTCCTTCCTTTCCTCCCTCCCTTTCTTTCTCTTTTTTCTTTCCTTTCTTTTCTTCTTTTGCTTTCTCCTCCCTTCCTTCCTTTTCTCTCTACTTTCCTTTCTTCTTTCTTTCTCTCCTTCCTTCCTTCCTTCTTTTTGTCTCTCTCTCTTCTTTTTTCTTTTTCACCCTCCCTTTTTCCTTCCTTCCCTCCCTCCCTTTCTCTTTTTCTTTCTTTCCTTCCTCTTTCGTGCTCTCCTTCCTTCCTTCTTTTTCTCTCTCCTTTCTTCTTTCTTTCTCTCCTTCCTTCTTTCCTTCTCTCTCGCTCTCTCCTTTCCTTCCTTCCTTCCTTCCTTCCTTCCTTCTCTTTCGACTCTTAGTGTCATTTTTTTTTTTTTATGTGCCTGCTTTGGAAAAATAGAATAAAATTATTTGAAAGGGAGGAAAATAAAACTCTAAACTTTCACGACAGACACCGGACTAAAATTTTGTCCTTCTCCCATCCGGTGGCTAAACGGAAGGCACCGCGACCTCCTCCTTTGAAAAGACTCTTGGTCTTACTACACACTTTGACCTATTTGTTCAAAACCTCTCCGTGTGTGTGTGTGTGTGTTTGTGTTTTAAAAAAAAACTCTTTAGTCCCAAAAAAAGGATGCTTAGATGTGGTCAGGAGCCAGGCATGAATAGGAGCAGTTTGGAAGATGGGGGGTGTTAGTCAAACAGAAACGTGTCTCTTCGGGTCAAACTCGTGACGAGGGGGGCGGGGTTCCCCTCGGTTGTAATTCTGCGGACGTCGCTAAAAGAGGAGGAAGAACCCAATGGAACTGGACAGGAGCCTCTTCTCTCCTTGGGACACGAACTCTGTCGCCTCCAAGCTCTTGGGGGGGGGGGAAATAACCCCGATGGTGATCACACCAAAAGTTCTCCAGATGTTCTCCAGCTTTTTGTCGGGAAGACGTCAATCCGCGCCTCCCTCCTTCTTCCGTCCTTACGACGATTGTGACCCGGTTAAATTGTGGAAGGGGCAAACCCTGGGAAGACCCTCGAGGAAAGGTGGGTTTGGCCCACCCCCAGAGCAGCAAGCTACCCCATCCCACTCCTCAAATCTCCTCTCTTACCCAACTTGGGTAAGAAAAAAACTCCAAAAGTACACAGTTAATAGCAGTAACTGTGAGAAAGATCAGACAACCAGTTAAATATGAGACAATAGGAAAAAAAAGCCAATGCAATCCTAAATTGTATTAACAGAGGGATACAATGAAGATCGAGAGAGGTACTAATACCACTCTGTAAAGCCTTAGTAAAGCCACACCTAGAGTACTGCATCCAGTTTTGGTCCCCACACTATAAAAAAAGACATTGAGACTCTAGAAAAAGTGCAGAGAAGAGCAACCAGGATGATTTTAGGGGACTGGAGGCTAAAACATACGATGAACGGTTGCAGGAACAGGCTGGTCTAGTGAAGAGAAGGACCAGGGGAGACAGGAGAGCATCTTCCAATATTTGAGGGGCTGCCACAGAGAGGAGGAAGGGGGTCAAGCTATTCTGCAAAGCCCCTGAAGGCCAGACAAGGAACAACGGATGGAAACTGACCAAGGAGAGAGATTCAACCTGGAAATAAGGAGGAACTTTTTGACCGTGAGAACTATCAACTGATGGGACAGAAGTTGTGGGAGTTTCATCCTTGGAGGCTTTCAAGAAGAGACTGGACCGGTCAGAAACGATGTAGAGTCTCCTGCTCGGGCAGAGGTTGGACTAAATGACCTCCCAGGTCCCTTCCGACTCTTGTTCATCTCCTACCCTAGGAGAAACGGACTGCAACGGTTCATCCTTCAAGCCCATTCCCTCTGGAGAAGCCGAAGTGCCCTTCGAAGAGAGACGGAGGTCTGTTTTTTTCCCCCCCCCCTCTCCCTCCCGATGCCAGCGGGTGGGTGGCTCAAGGCAAAGGAGAGGGAACATCGGTTTCTGCCATTAAATCTTGCGACACGACATCCCGTTCCTGCCAAGGGCAGTCGGGCCGGCCCATGACAGAGGCTTCTGTCTCGCTGCCCTTCGCTTCAACTCCCTCGCCCATCCGTCCCCCACTCCTCCTCCAAATGCAGGACAGAGATGAACCCCCTTCGGGAGAGAGGAGAGGTTTGGAAAAAAGGAAAAAAAAAATAAATTCCAAATTTGGGCACTTTTGGCTCCGGGGCACGACTTCCAATCTGGAGAAGCCAGATTGCACGACCTTGTGAATTAATTGTGGTTAATGACGGGCTAAAAAAGCGAGCCAGTTTTGCTCTGCGGCCGCACGCCCGAAAAAGAGAGACCAAGAGCTTCATTCCTTGGTATTTTTGGTATTTCCAGGGCACAGATCTCCAGGCTCCCTCTCTCCCCTCCCTGAATACAAGCAAGAGAAAGTTAAATAAGAAGCTAAAGTGGCTGGGGGGGGGGGGGGAAGGGGGGGCTTTGAAAAGGATTAGGGCTCGCTTCCTTGGTTAAAACGGAAGGCCAGTTTTAATTCCAGCCCTCAACATATGCAGAAGAAGCTGCAAGCTTTTGGGGGAGAAGCCTTTCTACCCAATCTCACCCCTTTTCCTGATTTTTGTTCCCCCACCCCACGCAACCCCCTGCTGCAAATTCCCTGAAAATCTGTCCGTAAGGTGCAGCTGCGAAGAAACTCCCAACTTGCCAAAACAGAACAAAACAAAAAAGTATTTGATCATTAGAAGCAGGGGTGATAAAAAAAAAGGAATTTATGTCTCCATCACGTTTGGCAGCTCTGAGCCAAAACTCTGGTTCTGTGTGGCAAGATTTTATGGCAGGCTCTGGTGAAGCGACTAGGAAGGCTGAATTATTAAATAAAAGCTGTGCGGAGAAGGAAGGAAGGAAGGAAGGAAGGAAGGAAGGAAGGAAGGAAGGAAGGAAGGAAGGAGGAGGAGTTGGAAGACAGAGGAGAAGGGGGAGAAGGAGAGGATGGAGAAGAGGGAGTGATGGAGGAGGAGGAAGGAAGGAGCAGAGATGGAGAAGGAGGGTTGGAAGACAGGAGAAGGAGAAAGGATGGAGGAGGAAGAGAAGAAAGGAGGAGGGTTGGAGGAGGAGAAGGTGGAGGAGAGGATGGTGAAGGAGTGATAGAGGAGAATGAAGGAAGGAGAGTTGGAAGATGGAGAAGGTGAGGATGGAGGAAGAAAAGGGAGAAGGCAGCTTGGAAGAGGAGGTGGAGAAGGAGAGAATGGAGAAAGGAGTGATAGAGAAGGAAGGAAGAAGGAGAGTTGGAAGACATGATGAGGGTGGAGGAAAAAGCGAGAAGGAGGGTTGGAAGAGGAGAAGGTGGAGGAGAGGATGGAGAAGGAGTGATGAAGGAGAAGGAAGGAAGAAGGAGAGTTGGAAGACAGCATACGATGAGGATGGAGGAAGAAAAGGGAAAACGAGGGTTAGAAGAGGAAGAGAGGATGGAGAAAAAGGAGTGATGGAGGAGAAGGAAGGAAGAAGGAGAGTTGGAAGACAGCATACGATGAGGATGGAGGAAGAAGAGAAGAAGGGTTGGAAGAGGAGAAGGTGGAGGAGAGGATGGAGAAGAAGGAGTGATGAAGGAGAAAAGGAAGGAGAATTGGAAGAGGAGAATATGGAGGAGGGAGAGAAGAAAGGAGGGTTGGAAGACAGGAGAGGATGGAGGAGAAGGAAAGGAGAGATTTAGAAGGACAGGAGAAGATGGAGGAAGAGGAGGAAGAGGAGAAGAAGGAGGGTTGGAAGACAGAGAAGATGATGAAGGAATGACGGAGGAGAAGAAGAACTGAGAGCTGTAATATCTAGTGTTATTACAACCACGGTGACTTCAAAACGCATGGACTCCCAGAATTCCCCACACGGTCAAAAGCCCCCTCCTCTGCCTCGCTCTCTCCCTCCCTCCCTCCCCACCAACCTCCCCTGCCCCCGCCCCTCCCAGGCCGGGGACCCCACCATACCTTGCGTGACCACTTTGCCGAACACCGGCAGGCTCTCCAGGGTGGAGCAGTTCCACCGGCGGTTACGGAACTGGAACTGGCACTCCTCGATGGCCAGCTGGGCTCCCCGGCGCACGGCGTCCATGACCTCCAGGTTCCTCTTGCACATCTGGACTTGGCGCTGGATCAGGCCCTTCAGCTTCTCGCAGGTCTCCTCCTCGGAGATGCTGCCCACCGAAGAGAGCTTGGCCAAGTACCTGCGAGGGAAGACGAGAAAAACCCGTCGGAAACGTTGCTTGGGTCTCCCGAGATGAAAAAGGCCGTTGGGGAGTCTCCAGGCAGAAGGACCCCAACCAGAGGCGGCTGATCTCACGCTCTGCTTCATAAACCCCAAGACCCTCTTGGCGTGGTAATTGCCAAGAGGCACCTGATCCCACCGGTGGCTTTAAGCTGCTTCCCACAACGGTGGTCCCACCGTTGCTGAAGATTTGGGGAGAAAAGGCAGAATAACATCGTTGGAATGGACAACGAAACAGAGAACCCTAGAGCATGTCAAACAAATGTACTGTCCAGTTTCTTTTTGAAAACCTCCCAAGAGCCTTGGTGGCGCAGCGGACCAAAGTGCTGTTAAGTAGCACTTAACTCCCATCTGCCTGCAATTACTGCGAGTTCAAATCTCACCAGATCAAGGTTGACTCAGCCTTCCATCCTTCCGAGGTAGGTAAAATGAGGACCCGGATTGTGGGGGCAATAAGCTGACTTTGTATTAAAAAGAACACCACTTGGGGGGGGGGGCAAAAGCCCTACTAAGCAGGTATATACAAAAGTATGAAGGCTGTTGCTTAACGCATTGTAAGCCACCCTGAGTCTCCGGAGAAGGGCGGCATATAAATCGAACTAAGAAAGAAAGAAAGAAAGAAAGAAAGAAAGAAAGAAAGAAAGAAAGAGAGAGAGAAAGATGGAGCACCCACAACTTCTAAAGGGAAGCTGTTCCATTTATCCATCCATCCGTCCGTCCGTCAGTCAAATCTCATCTATCTCAAAATCATAGAATCCTAAGGCTGGAAGGGACCTCAGAGGTCATCTAATCCAACCCCGTTCAGGCAGGAGACCTTATACCACTCCAGATAAATGGCTCTCCAGTCTCTTCTTGAAAACTATCTACAACTTCCAGAGGGAAGCTATTCAATTCATCCATCCGTCCGTCCATCCACCTGTCTGTCATGCATCTCAACTATCTCAGAATCACAGAATCCTAAGGCTGGAAGGGACCTCAGAGGTCATCTAATCCAACCCCATTCAGTCAGGAGACCTTATACCACTCCAGACAAATTTCTGTCCAGTCTCTTCCTTAAAAACCTCCAGTGATGGAGAAGCACCCACAACTTCTGGTGGCCAGCTGTTCCACTGGTTAATCGTCCTCGCCGTCGGGAAGTTTCTCCTTAATTCCAGGTGGCTTCTCTCCTTGGTTAGTTTCCATCCATCCGTTGCTTCTTCTGGGTGCTTTGGAGAAATAGCTCGACCCCCTCTTCTTCTTTGGGGCAGCCCCTCAAATATTGGCCGAGTGCTATCCTGTCACCCCTAGTCCTTCTCTTCACTAGACTAGCCCATACTGTTAGGTTCTTTTCTCGGATGCTGGGACGGAGCCCTGGCTACGGGCAAAGTTTCCTGCCTAAGCAGGGGGTTGGACTAGAAGACCTCCGAGGTCCCTTCCAATGATGTTATTCTATATTCTATTCTATGCTGTTTAACCTGGATGTATCCACCCAGTTCCCACATAAACCAGGGTCCCCCCCCCCGCTTCGTTTCAGGGTGCTTTCCTTCTCTCCCCCCCAGGATAAGCCCCCTCCCCAAACGTGTCCTGCAGCCTGTGGCTTCTCCAGCTCCCAACAGCTGTCCTTTGTCTGGGAGATGGATGGGGCTGGCCCTGTCACGTCTTGAGGAGGCTCACTGTATCCCTGGGCCGTTCAGGGGAAAAGCCAAAGCTGTAGAGACGGGGCCAAAATCAGCAGAAGGGAGGACAGCCGCTGCCAGGAACCTCCCTCAGCCTGGGCAGCCGTTGTGATCACCAGAGGCTCCCTCGAAACCACTTCCCTCTCCCGAAGGCCAGGCTGAGATGTTTTGATTTTTTATTCCCCCCCCCCCCCAGCTGCTCCCGCTGCCTCCTTCTCCACGGTCCTTGCAACCCTTACAGGCTGCAGCTACGGAGGAGAAGAGGCTGCTGGGGACCGGCACGCCAGGTTGAACTCCCAGAGTCAGGGAATCGCCAGGTCCCTTTCCGCCACGGAGTCGGAAAGGGACCTCGGAGGTCTTCTAGGCGAACCCCCTCCCTTGCTCGAGCAGGAGAGCCTAGACCTGGGATGGCGAACCTCTCGGAGGGCACCTGAGACGTCGCCTGGCTCGGCTCCACCCCGCATGGAAGGGGGGGGGCGTCATGCATATGCATGGGGGGCATGGGGGGGAGCTCCTCATGCGCAAGGGGCGGGGCACGGAAGGGGTGTCACGTGTGCATTGCATTATGGCCTAGATCATTTCAATCGATCAGTCCATCCACCCACCCATCCATCCCAATTGAGTTGGAAGGGAACTCGGAGGGCATTTAGTTCAACCCCCCAGGCGGAGCAGAATATCCTAGATCTGTGACGGCAAACCTGTGGCACCTGTGGCCCTATCGGTGGGCACGCAAGCTCAGCTCCGGCGTGCCTTTTGGCCCGCCAGAAGTAGGGAAACCACCTTCGGGGGGGGGGGAAGGCCCGTTTTTCTCTCTTCCCCAGCCTCCAGAGCCTTTCTAGGAGTCTGGGGAGGGCGAAAACGGCCTTCCTCACCCGCCTGGAGGCTCTCTGGTGGCCGAAAACAGCCCGAGGGCCTCCAGGGAGGTGAGGAAGGCCATTTTCGCCCTCCCCAGACTCCTAGAAAGGCTCTGGAGGCTGAGGAGAGCAAAAAACAGGCCTACCGTGCCATTATGTGCCAGGAACGGGGGGAGTCGCACAGGCGGGGCCAGGGCTCATAGAATTATGGGTGTGGGCACGCATGTGGGTGACAAACCCCCCCCCTGGCTCCTGGCATGAGATGGCAAAAAGGTTAACCATCACTGTCCTAGATCATTTCAATCAATCAATCAATCAATTAGAACAGAGCTGGACGGGACCTTGGAGGTCCTCTAGTCCAACCCTATCCGTTGTCACGCACCCTTCGCGAGGGACGACCAGATGGCCCACAGGACAGAAGCGGGGAAGGGGGCGAAGGGGGAGGAGGCTGCCATTTTGGCAGCGCCAGCGGTCAAAACCTCCGGGAGAGTTCTCACGTATATATATATATATATATATATATATATATATATATTTTCTTCCTTTCTTTCTTTCTTTCCAGCCGATGGAAGCATCAAAGGAGAGGCAAGAGGCCGTTCTCCAGAACTCCTCTTTCAAATCCTTCCAAACAGATGCTCCCGATAAAAAAAAAAAAAAAAGAGCTTTTCCCAAACAAAATTTCTTATTACTGTGGTTGGGGAGGATCAAAATGAAGATTAACGTGTTATTTCAACGATAAAGGAAGGCCGCTGCTGTCCTCCAGGCTCAAGTGGGAGGAGGGGGAGGAGGAAAAAAAAAAGGAAAGAAAAAGAAGAAGGAGAAAAAGAAAAAAATCCCCAAGTTTCCCAGCTGTCCCTCTCGTGCAGTTTAGCAAAGCTTCGTGAAAAAGAAGGGCCACCCACCCCAGTTTCCAAGCCATCCTGTTTGGAAATCATGGGAGGTTTTTTTTTTTTAAGAAGAGACTGGACAGTCCCTTGTCTGAAATGGCCTAGGGTCTCCAACTTGAGGGGGGGGGTTTGGAGTAAAAGGCCTCGAAGGCCCCTTCCCACTCTCGTCATTCTTAAAGACTCCTATGGCCTCACCCTGAGCTTCAAATACCCTCTTCTAGTAATTCTGCACCTTCGCCCATATCCTGCCTTTTACGTAGGGGGTCAAAGGTGACTGGTAGTAGGGAAGTTTGCTAACCAGCTGCCAATTCAATAAATACTTCACGTAGGTAGCAGCAGGTAGATAACAGAGGTGGAAGTAGAACTAGAACTAGATTTTACAGAGAGAGGGAAAGAGGAGAGAGAGAGGAGAGAGAGAGAGATGGAGAGAGACAGAGAGAGGAGAGAGAAAGAGAGAGAGAGAGAGGAGAGGAGAGGGAGGGAGAGAGGAGAGAAAGAAAGAGGAGGGAGAGAGAGAGGGGAAGAGAGAAAGAGAGGAGAAAGAGAGAAAGAGAAAGGGAGAGAGAAAGAGAGGAGGGAGAGAGAGAGATGGAGAGAGAAAAAGAGAGGAGAGAGGGAGAGAGAGAAAGAGAGGAGAGAGAGAGGAGAGGGAGAGAAGAGGGAGGGAGGGAGGAGAGAGGGAGAGAAAGAGAAAGAGAGGGAGAGAGCAAGAGAGAGGGAGATAGGAGAAAGAGAGGAGAGAGAGAGAGAAAGAGAAAGAGGAGAGAGGGAGAGAGAAAGAGAGGAGAGAGAGAAAGGGGGAGAGGAGAGGGAGGGAGAGAGAGAGGGAGAGAGGAGAGGGAGAGACAGAAAGAGAGGGGAGAGGGAGGGAGAGGAGAGAGGGAGAGAAAGAGGAGAGAGGGAGAGAGAGAGGGAGATAGAAAGGAGAAAGAGAGAGAGAGAAAGAGAGAGAGGAGAGAGGGAGAGAAAGAGGAGGGAGAGAGGGGGGAAAGAGGGAGGGAGAGAGAAAGAGAGAGGAGAGAGAGGGAGAGAGAGAAAGAGAGAGAAGAGAGAGAGAGGAAAGAAAGAGAGAGAGAGAGAGAGAGAGAAGGCGGCAACACCTGGCTGGAATTCATGGCAGGCGATCTGCAAGGATCTGCCAGTCCCAACACGCCTGCTGAGCTTTCCAGCCCTTTTTAACATTATGACAGATTCTCTTTCCCTTTTTTTTAAAAAAAAAAACTCCAAACACCTCTTGACAAAAGAAAGGAAGGAAAACCAGCAGTTCCACCTGGGCGGGCGAAGGGCAGGATCCACCCCGGGGGAATTTCCCAGCTGTAGGAAAAGGGCCGGTTGGTGGGCATCATAACCCCTGCCCCCCCCTCCCAAAAAAAACCCAGAGAGGGCATGAAGACTGCTATTTGTTGCAGGGGGCTGATGCCCACCGAAAGGACCTCAGAGGTCTCCTAGTCCAACCCCCCCTGCTTAAGTAAGAGACCCCTGTCCCATTCCGGACAAATGGCGCCCAGTCTCTCCTTAAAACCATCGGGAAGCCAGTGGTTCCACTGATTTAAATTGTGAGAAAATCCCTCCTTCGTCCCAGGTTGCTTCTCTCCGCGATGAGTTTCCACCCGTTGCTTCTTGTCCTGCCTTCTGGGGCTTTGGAGAATAATTTGACACACACCCCCTCCCTCCTCTTTGGGGCAGCCCCTCAAATATTGGAACCTTGCTATCATCTCTCCCCAACCCCACCCACTTTAAGCCTTCTTTCCACTAGACTAGACATACCTAGTTCCCCCTCAACTATTCCTTGTATAATTTAGGCCGCCGGATATCTCATTATCTCAGCTGCTTTTCTACGCACTCTTTCTAGGGTCTCCAGATCCTTTTTTGCAGACTTGAAACAGGAACAGAATAGAATAGAATACATGGAATAGAATAGGAATAGGAATAGGAATAGGATAGGGTAGGGTAGAGTAGAGTAGAACAGAACAGAATAGAATAGAATAATGGAAAATAGGAGTAGAGTAGAGTAGAGTAGAGTAAGTAGAGTAGAGTAGAGTAGAGCAGAATAGAAAGAATAGAATGGAATGGAATGGAATGGAATGGAATGGAATGGAATGGAATGGAATAGACTAGACTAGACTAGACTAGACTAGAATAGAATAGAATAGAATAGAATAGAATAGAATAGAATAGAATAGAATAGAATAGAATAGAATAGAATAGAATAGAATATTGGAAAATAGGAGTACAGTAGAGTAGATTAGAAAGAGTAGAATAGAGTAGAATAGAGTAGAATAGAATAGAATAGAATAGAATAGAATAGAATAGAATAGAATAGAATAGAATAGAATAGAATAGAATAGAATAATGGAAAATAGGAGTAGAGTAGAGTAGAGTGGAGTGGAATGGAATGGAATGGAATGGAATGGAATAGAATAGAATAGAATAGAATAGAATAGAATAAATAGAATAGAATAGAATAGAATAGAATAGAATAGAATAGAATAGAATAGAATAGAATAGAATAGAATAGAATAGAATAGAATAGAATAGAATAGAATAATGGAAAATAGGAGTAGAGTAGAGTGGAATGGAATGGAATGGAATGGAATGGAATGGAATAGAATAGAATAGAATAGAATAGAATAGAATAGAATAGAATAGAATAGAATAGAATAGAATAGAATAGAATAGAAAATAATAGAATAGAAAATAGAATAAATAGAATAGAATAGAATAGAATAATAGAATAGAATAGAATAGAATAGAATAGAATAGAATAGAATAGAATAGAATAGAATAGAATAGAATAGAATAGAATAATGGAAAATAGGAGTAGAGTAGAGTGGAATGGAATGGAATGGAATGGAATGGAATGGAATGGAATGGAATAGAATGGAATAGAATAGAATAGAAAATAATAGAATAGAATAGAATAGAAAATAGAATAAATAGAATAGAATAGAATAATAGAATAGAATAGAATAGAATAGAATAGAATAGAATAGAATAGAATAGAATAGAATAGAATAGAATAGAATAGAATAATGGAAAATAGGAGTAGAGTAGAGTAGAGTGGAGTGGAGTGGAATGGAATGGAATGGAATGGAATGGAATGGAATAGAATAGAATAGAATAGAATAGAATAGAATAGAATAGAATAGAATAGAATAGAATAGAATAGAATAGAATAGAATAGAATAGAGAATAGAATAGAATAGAATAGAGAATAGAATAGAATAGAACAGAACAGAATATTCCTCTATCCCCCTATGCTTACAAATCCTTCTTGGTTTGTAAACCCGTCCCCTGGCTCCCTTCCACCAAATATCCTGCCTTCTTTCCTCCTGGGGAGTTGGGGACAGCCGAGATGGCACCACAACCACAAACTTGGGTGGGAGTTCACGCTGAGCCTTGGTTGCACTTCCCAGGGACCAAAAAGTGGTTTGAATGCCGGGCCCTGATCCAACCTCGGCCCCCCCACCAGTGGGGGGTGGGGGTGTCGGTGTTCTCCACCTCCCATAGCCCTCTTTTTAACCTTCAGGCTCCATCACACAAATTGTGTGGCTGGTTTCTCACACGGGGTGACTTTCTTTAACCGAGCGACACCCCACCCCCACCCTAGGGGGTTGCTTAGGACCCTCTTCGGACCCCCGTGAAAAGATTTACCCAGCGTTCTATCCCAAGATACTACTACTCAGATCGCGGGATCTTTTTTTTTTTTCCCTCGATACGCTCGGATTACTCATTACAAAACCGATCCCAACCAGAAAATCACCCCAGATGGACAAAAATCTCTTTTTTTACTTTCTTTCTTTGGCTCTGGAGTCTTTCTCTCCTACCTCAACTCAAGAGACAATCAGGAAAGGACGGAAAACCAAGTCCCTGACTTACAACCAGCGACCGTTTCAAAGTCGTAAAACGGGGCGGAACTCCCTTCACAAATGTCTCACTTTCTTACGTGTCATGTTGTTGTTGTTGTTATTATTATTATTATTATTATTATTATTATTATTGTATTTTTACCAGCAGACACGTGAAGAGGACAAACGAATAGGCTTATAATGTTCAACTGTTTGACATACTATCATTTTAAGATTGGAGAATTTATATTAAAAGCGAACGATGTTGTCAACGTTGAAGATTGGCAGCAGAGAGATATTTCAACCCAGATGACACCCTGTGTAAGGAAAGATGGAATGTTTGCATTTTGAAAAAATAAAAAATGTTAAAAAGAAACAAACGTCTCACTTTAGCGGCGTAAATTTGGGGCTCCATTGCGGTCTTAAGTCTACGAAAACTACCTGCATTATTTAGAGACCAGTTTTAGTCTCACCCAATGTTAAAAAACTTTGCTTTTGTATTCCTACATCTATTTATTTTATTTATTTGTCGAGCATATAGAAGATAAAAGTATCGTGGCGATTTTTTGCCGTTGGAAGCCTTAAGCTGGGGTCCCTTCCCGTGTTTCCTTTTCCTTTCATTTTAGAAAGAGTTCTTATGGATGGCTTGACCATTAAATTTTCCAGCAGGGCGGGCAAAAAACATTTTGGATTTGAAAAGGTACAAAAATCCGCCAGGAATGTCCTGTTGAATGGCCCACAACTTTCTGTTTTGGCTCCAACCTGCATATATAGAATAGAATAGAATAGAATAGAATAGAATAGAATAGAATAGAATAGAATAGAATAGAATAGAATAGAATAGAATAGAATAGAATAGAATAGAATAGAATAGAATAGAATAGAATAGAATAGAATAGAATAGAATAATAAGAGGAGAGGAGGAGAGAAGAATATAATATAATAATAGTAGAGTAGAGTAGAGTAGAGTAGAGTAGAGTAGAGTAGAGTAGAGTAGAGTAGAGTAGAGTAGAGTAGAACAGAACAGAACAGAACAGAACAGAAGATAGGATAGGATAGGATAGGATAGGATAGGATAGGATAGGATAGGATAGGATAGGATAGGATAGGATAGGATAGGATAGGATAAATAAGATAAGATAAGATAGAAGAATAGAGAATAGAAGAATAGAATAGTATAGAAGAATAGAATAGAGAATAGTATAGTATAGAATAGAATAATAGAATAGAATAAAAGAATAATAGAATAGAACAGAACAGAAGTGGAGAAGAGAAGAATAGACTAGAATAGTATAGAAGAATAGAATAGAATAGAATAGAATAGAATAGAATAGAATAGAATAGAATAGAATAGAATAGAATAGAATAGAATAGAATAGAGAATAGGATAAGATAGGATAGAAGAATAGAGAAGAATATAATAGTATAGAATAATTGAAAATAGAACAGAAGAGAAGAATAGAAGAGAAGAATAGAAGATAACAGAAGAGAATAGAATAGAAGAATATAATAGTCTAGTATAGAAGGATAGGATAGGATAGGATAGGATAGGATAGGAGAAAATAATAGTATAGTATAGTATAGTATAGTATAGTATAGTATAGTATAGTATAGTATAGTATAGTATAGTATAGTATAGTATAGTATAGTATAGTATAGTATAGTATAGTATAGTATAGTATAGTATAGAATAGAATAGAATAGAATAGAATAGAATAACAGTGTTGGAAGGGACCCTAGAGATCTTCTAGTCCAACCCCCTGCTTAGGCAGGAAACCCTACACCACTTCAGACAACTGATTATCCAATCATCTTCTTAAAAACTTCCAGTGTTGGAGCATTCGCAACTTCTGGAGGCAAGTTGTCCCACAGATGAATTGTTCTAACTATGATTTATTGAATATGATTTATTCCCACCAAAACACCTGAGGAAATGATGAGAAAAAACGTTAAGGAATCTCGCTCCAGAATGACAGTCCATTGCTGGAGATGAGGTGCTATCTAATGCAGTTTTTTTCAAGCTTTGGCCTGTTGGAAGATGGGTGGATTTCAACTCCCAGAATTCCCCAGCCAGATGGCTGGGGAATTCTGGGAGTTGAAGTCCACCATCACCCAAGTGGCCAAAACTTGAAAAATACTTTCCTTTCTTCTCCATTCTCAATTCTGCTCGCCAAACCGTCTCTTATTCCTCCTTAAGTTTTGTTTTGTTTTCCCTTGGTCACTAAGTTGCTTTAAACCTCAAAAGAGAAAATAAAACTAGATACAATTATTTTAGTTCTTTCTTATTCTAAACAAACTCAACTTTGACTTCTACGAAGTCCCTCGGAGTTTGGTAATTTTGGCCAGAAAAAAAAAGAAAAAAAATAGAAGAAAAAGGGCATTTCCCCAAATTACGATCCAGCAATCTCTTTCCTCTAAAGACTGTTTCAGAATTCAAGAAATGGAAAGGGACCCCGGGAGGTCTTCTAGCCCAACCCCCTGCCTACAGGGAAGACTGCTTATATCATCCCGGTCAAATGGTTATCCAATCTTTTCTTGAAATCCTCCAAGCGACGATGTACTCACAGCTCCGGGAACAAAGTTGCAGGGAGTCCTCAATTTACAACCCCCAAATTTTACTTCGCTAAGTGAGAAGTTTGCGAGGCGAGTTTTGCCCCGTTTTACGACTTTTCCTCGCCACGTTTGTTAAGCGAAATCACTGCAGCTGTTAAATTAATCCCCTGGCGGTTAAGTAGGTCGCAAAAGCAGAACACAGGCGACCGTCACAAATACGAGTCAGCGGCCAAGCGTCGGAGTTTTTGATCACGCGACCCTGGGGATGCCGGCAACGGTTGTAAATACGAGCCGGTGGGCCAAGCGTCCCAATTTTTGATCACCTGATCCTGGGGAAATGCTACAACGGTCGTAACTGTGAAACGGCGCTTTTTTTCCCCCTCCGGGGCTGTCGTAATTTTGAACTCTAAACAAAAATGTCGTAAGTGGAGCATCGCCTGTAGTTTTTTTATTATTATTATTTTATTTTCTTAAAAATGCAGCTGCGGTTAATATGCAAACTGAGTTGCAGAAAGTTTTCTTGGCTGTTTTTGATTTTTATTATTTTTTTTGCAAAGTTGCAAAGGACATGAGTCCCGACAAGCTAGCCGTGGGGGTGGGGGGGGGGGGAAGAGAGAGAGAGAGAGAGAGAGAGAGAAATACACACACACATACACACACCAAACACTGTCTTGTGTTATTGTGAAACACTTTGGGAGAGCTTAACCGCTAATCCGGGCAGGTTTTATATATATATATATATATTCATCTTCCATCAACTGCCTAAAGGAGAAAAGAACACATTCGTCACCAGGGTAAAAAAAAAAAATTGGGTGGAACGGCTCCCACACCTGGGCACACAGGCCCGACACCCCCCCACACCCCCCCTGCCACGGAACCCCCTACATTCCCCCCCCCTTCAGCAGATGCAAGCTGGGTAGTGACACAGAATCCCACCCCCCCAAAACTGTCAGCGAAGCCAAAGATTTCTGCCCCCTTTCCAAAAAGAAAGAAAAAAAAAAGAAAATTCTACAGGACAAGACAAGAGCCCAGCATGTGGAACTGCTCCAAGGACTTAATATCTCTTGGGAAAAAAAAATAAAAATCATCTCCATTTTCTTTAAAATTTCCCCCCCTGGCAGTTTCTCATCTCGAGGTCAAAAAAACCAAAATGGGAATTGGGGGTAGAGGGGGAGTGCAACCGTCACTATATGGGCAAATCTGTCAATGCTGACACCCCCCACCCCCGTCGCTGAAAATCTTCATCCAACTTCCGATACCCCTGGCATCTCAGAGGAGCAACCGGAAAAACGGCGAGACCGGGGCCTGAGACCTCAAAAAACCACCGAGAGCTGGAAGAAATCACGTTCGGCCCGGTTCAAATCCCACAATCGCAACAGGAGGATTGTGTTTCCACCAAAAGCAGCTGGATTTACACAACATGCAACAAGAAGGAGGGTGAGTGGGAACCACTTCTATTTATTCATTATCGCTTTTTCTCTAAGGCAGGGGTCTCCAAAAAGTTGGCCACTTTTAGGACTTGTGAACTTCCAACTCTCACAATTAAGACTTGTGGACTTCAACTCCCAGGGAATTAAGACTTGTGGACTTCCACTCCCAGAATTCTGCTGGCTGGGGAATTCTGGGAATTGAAGTCCAGACATCTTAAAGCGGACAAGTTTTGGAAACCTGCTCTAAAGAATTCAGGGACAATTTTTTTAAAAAATTGGGATTCATGTATTTTATTCTAAGGATAACCCCGTCGGAACCCTCAATGTGGTTTAGTACTTGGCCTGTTGGGCATTATCTGCCTTTATGCCCCCCACCCGAAAAAACAAACAAACTAACAAACCAATGACCTCTCTCAGGCCCAGAGTTCTTCACAGGGGCTAGGACCTTGAAGCTACTTTGAAATTTGCAGCTTCGTCCACAGATTCCTGGTTTAGCCAGCAATGTGGTTTATTCTCAAATGCATTGTCCAGAGGGAATGCAGAGAGACAGCCAATAAGATCATACTAGAGCCCCCCACCCCACCCCAGAAAAATCCCCACCCACCCCCCCGAGATGTTTTAAGGTGCCAGGCGTTTACTGCAAAAGGCCAGGATGAATTTCCACACAACGCTCAACGACGTCACGACGGCTTGCCCCGATTTCCCTTGAACCAGTTCCCAGCTCCGCATCCGGGTCACGATTTAAGGTGCAAATATTTACCTTCCCTTTTTAATGATAGTTGTTAATCGCACTCGTTGCCGGAGGAAGGAAGGGGGAAAAAAATCAAGCCGGGATTAAAACACAAGACAATTTCCGCGGTTAAAGTGAGACATCTGCTCAGTGAGGTTTGCTTCGTTTTACGAACTTTCTCGCCCCGGTTATTAAGTGAATCAAGTCCGCCCCCCCATGCCGGGACACCACGACCGTCGTAAATATGAGTCAGTTGCCAGAAAGTAAGTCACGTGACTGTCGGAACGCCGCAACGGTTGTTAAGTGTGAACAGCAGGGCCGTTGTAACTTTGAATGGACACTAAACGGAACTGTTCTTAAGTCAACGACTAACTGTAGATCAAAACCCATATGTCACATAAGCCAAATAAAATAAAATAAATAAATAAATAAAATAAAACCCACTTCAATAGTAACCAGCAGCAATTTATAATCCCTGCCCAAAGATATTTTCACAACTTCTAGTTCTCCGTCCTGTTTCGAAACAATAAATTGCATTTTTCCCCTGAAATGTCTTATTATTTCAGCCTTGCACGAGACCAAAAATAAGAGAAGGTCCGTATCAGAATCAGACCGTAAAAAAGCATTTGTTTAAATAAAAGGAAGACCCAGCTAAATTCTGATCTAATCCTTTTGTTTTTTTCTCTTGAAAACAGAACGGGACCGTTGTGTAAAAGGAAAAAAGTTATGGGTGTCATGTTGTTATCTTCCACTGTGCTAAAGAGAGCCGGACATCAGTGCCTTCTTCCTTCATTTTCTCCCTTAATATTTCTTTTCTTTTCCCTCCAGCTCTTCTTAAGTTTTCCACTACTTTTTATTCATTTTTTCTTGGAGGGGGCATACTGCATCCCTTTCCCAATTCAGCCCTCAAGCAGTCGCATTCACGACAAACAGTTTTATACCCAATTTATATTTCTCTGATAAAGAAATAAAGGGAGACGAGTATAGATCTATTTCAAGCTATTTAGCTCTCATCAGCTAGTCATACTATACTCGTCTCCCTTTATTTCTTTATCAGCGAAATATAAATTTGATATACATATCTTCTTTCTTTACTAATATACCTGGAACTCATATTTTAGAATAGTTTGTTATATATATGTATGTATTTCGTTTAGCCATGTTCTTCCTACATAAACCAAGATTTTTATACGTAGGAAGGACCTGGCTAAAGAGAAATACACATAAAGCCTACGAAAAGGAAAAAAAATATATCTATATCTATATCTATATCTATTTATTTCTGCAATCCGCCCAGCTTCCCACCCAGATAGAGATAGAAAGATAGAAGAAGAGAGAGAGAAGATAGATAGATAGATAGATAGATAGATAGATAGATAGATAGATAGATAGATAGATAGATAGATAGATAGATAGATAGATAGATAGATAGATAGATAGCTAGAAGAAGAAGACAGAGAAGGAAGGAAGGAAGGAAGATATTTTAGTACATGGAAATTTAAGGGAGCACAAAATGAGGATGCAGCCAGGGAAGACTGGAGAATTATGATCTGTTTATTGTGCATAATAATATCCAGAAAAAATGGGCATCCAGAAAATTTTCTCCAGGTGGGCCTCAATCTTTTCCAACTCAAGGCCTCGGTTTTTACCGGCCTCCGGGGCTTTGCAAAAATCACCCTTAGCATCCTGATCTCCAGTTCTCGGTTCAGTCGTGAGAAGGAAAGGTGGTGGTGGTGGGAATAATAAATAAATAAATGGAAATAAACCCACGCATTTGTTTGTTTTTTTACAAATCCGTCCCTTCGGTTGGCTTGAAAGAAAAGAGGCTGGTCATTTCAAGCCTCTTATCACGCGAGGAATGATAACTCGCTAAAAGTGGGTTTATTGTTTACCCAGAATAAAAGGTTTGCCCAGGAAAGCTGGATTACAAACCTTTAAACGGGCGAACGGAGGAGATAAGTTGGATCAACATTCGAATCGTGGCTGTAACCTGGAAACTTAACATTTATTCCCCAGTCTGGCTGCATCCTGGTTTTTGTGCTCCCTTAAGTTTCCATATACCAAAATATCTTCCTTCCTTCCTTCTCCATCCATCCATCCATCCATCCATCCATCCATCTATCTATCTATCTATCTATCTATCTATCATCTACCTACCTACCTACCATCAATTTCTGATCTATCTCATTGTCTGTCTATTCACAACAGTGCTGCTAGGTAGGCCCCCCCAGTTCCCAATCCCAGTCTCCCCAATTCCCCTAGAAACCCCAAGCAAAGCTGCTTGCTTACCTCGGACCGAGGGCCCGTTTTTTTATTCATTTATTTTTGCTTTATTTGTAACGTTTATCCGCCAGCCGGCCTGCCTTACCTCGAGGTAACTCCGGGAGGCTTCCCACGCTCAAAGATGCAAACGACATAAACTGAAAACAATGAAAACTCCCTTTTTACCACCCCTGGCTGTCACCCTTTCCTTCGGCGTAAGAAAATGTCAAAACACTCCAGCGCAATTCAATATAGCAGAGAAGAGTCCCCGGTCCGTTTGGGTCTCTCTCCCACCCCCTCGAATGCAGATCTCTCGGTGGCCCCCCCTCCCCAAAATTGAATGCATTGCCTTTCAGGACAGCGCCTTCGCCCCCGGCCGGTTTTCCAGCCGGCACGCCAAGGTCCTGAGTTTACAAAGAACGCTGGGGCAACCGGTCCTCTGAGCGTGCACAGAGTCCTGGTACAACCGCTCCCAGCCGGCCCTCTGAGGGTGCACGCAGCTCTGAAGCGCTAACGTAGCCGGTCCTCTGAGCATGAACAGAGCGCCCGTGTAGCCAGTCCTCCGAGCATGCACAGATCGCTAGGGCAGCCGCTCCTCCGAGCATGCACAGAGCGCCGTTGCAGCCAGGCCTCTGAACATGCGCAGAGCGCCGGGGCAACCAATCCTTTGAGAGTGCACGGATCGCCGGTGCTGTCCGAGCATGCCCAGAGCGCTAGTGCAGCCGTTCCTCTGAGCATGCCCAGAGCGCCGGTGTAGCCGCTCCTCCGAGCATGCACGGGGTAGCCTGTCCTCTGAGCATACATGCCCAGAGCTTTAGTGCAGCCGGTCCTCTGAGCATGGCCAGAGCGCCGTTGCAGCCAGGCCTCTGAACATGCACAGAGCGCCGGGGCAACCAATCCTTTTGAGTGTGCACGGATCGCCGGTGCTGTCCGAGCATGCCCAGAGCGCTAGTGCAGCCGCTCCTCTGAGCGTGCCCAGAGCGCTAGTGCAGCCGGTCCTCTGAACAGGGCGGCATATAAATCAAATTAAAAATAATAAATACATAAATAAATAAATAAACATGGACAGAGCGCCGGTCCAGCAAGTCCTCTGAACATGCACAGAGCGCCGGTCCAGCGGATCCTCCGACCATGCAAAGAGAGTCGCTGCAGCCAGTCCTCTGAGCATGCACAGAGCGCCGGTCCAGCCGGTCCTCCGACTATGCAAAGAGAGTCGCTGCAGCCGGTCCTCCGACCATGCACAGAGCGCCGGTCCAGCCAGTCCTCCGACCATGCAAAGAGAGTCGCTACAGCCGGTCCTCCGACCATGCACAGAGCGCCGGTCCAGCCGGTCCTCCGACCGTGCAAAGAGAGTCGCTGCAGCCAGTCCTCTGAGCATGCACAGAGCGCCGGTGCAACCAATCCTCTGAGCATGCACAGAGCGCCGGTGCAACCAATCCTCTGCGCGTACAAGAGCGCCGGGGGCGCCGCGATCTCCCCTCCCTTCCCTCCCCTGCCTGCTTTTCCTCTCCCCACCCTAACCCCCGCCTCGGATCCAGGTAAGGCGAGCCGGGGCCGGCGCACCTGCCCTCCCGCCGCCCGCCCGCGCGCCCTACTCACAGCCAGTTGCTGGCGTTGGCCGAGGAGGCGGCGAGGATGAGCAGCGGCAGCGAGCGCAGCAGGCAGCGCGGGCTCATCCTGCAGCGGGGCCGGGGGCTGCGGGGGAAGGAAGCCCGGCCCTCCGCCCGGGGGCTCAGGTGGTGCCGCCGCCGCCGCCGCCCGCTCGGCCGACCCACCGGCCGGCCGGGGCCACAGCAACAGCAGCAACAGCCGCGGCGGCGGCAGCAGGAGCGGAGCCGGACTGTCAGCGCGGCCGGGCGCTCCCGGGATGCGGGCAGGCGGGGCGCGGCCCCAGGGGGCGGCTCTCGGGGCGGGACGGGGACACCCCCGAGGCGGAGCGCCTCGCCCCACCGCCCCGGACGCCCACACGCGCCGCCCAGCCCGGCCGGGACGCGCCTCCCGCCGCAGGAGCCAGCTGGAAGGGGCTGCCGAGGTCTTCTAGACCCTCCGGCCCTTCCTATTGGAGGCCACAAGGCGTAAAGTGGCCAGGATGGGAAACCCCTGCAGTAAAAGAGAGAGACATTGAGTTGGAGGGGGCCTCCGAGGTCCTCTAGACTGACCCCCTGCTCGAGCGGGAGACCCTCCGCCCTTCCAGACAGATGGAAGGGGAACTAAAGTCCAGACGGATAGGCCTAATGTTGCCAGGTTGGGAGGTCCCTCAATAGAATTGGAGGGGGTCTGCAAGGTCCTCTAGACTGACCCCCTACTCAAGCGGGAGACCCTCCACCATTCCAGGCAGATGGCTGAGGAAATCTGGAACTAAAGTTCAGACGGATCGATGGGAATTGACAAGGCCTAAAGTTGCCAGGTTGGGAGGTCCCTCAATAGAATTGGAGGGGGTCTGCAAGGTCCTCTAGACTGACCCCCTACTCAAGCAGGAGACCCTCCACCGTTCCAGGCAGATGGCTGAGGAAATCTGGAACTAAAGTCCAGACGGATCGATGGGAATTGACAAGGCCTAAAGTTGCCAGGTTGGGAGATCCCTCAATAGAGTTGGGGGGGGGTCTGCAAGGTCCTCTAGACTGACCCCCTACTCAAGCGGGAGACCCTCCACCCTTCCAGACAGATGTCTGAGGAAATCTGGGAACTAAAGTCCAGACAGATCGATGGGAATTGAAGTCGACAAGGCCTAAAGTTGCCAGGTTGGGAGGTCCCTCAATAGACTTGGGGGGGTCTGCGAGGTCCTCTAGACTGACCCCCTACTCGAGCGGGAGACCCTCCACCCTTCCAGACAGATGTCTGAGGAAATCTGGGAACTAAAGTCCAGACGGATCAATGGGAATTGAAGTCAACAAGGCCTAAAGTTGCCAGGTTGGGAGGTCCCTCAACAGACTTGGAGGGGGCTCCGAGGTCCACTAGACTGACCCCCTACTCGAGCAGGAGACCCTCCGCCGTTCCAGACAGATGGCTGCGGAAATCTTGAACTAAAGTCCAGACGGATCGATGGGAATTGACAAGGCCTAAAGTTGCCAGGTTGGGAGGTCCCTCAACAACATCCTATGTTTTAATTTCCAGGCCTTTAATCATCTTCGTTGCTCCTCTCTGCACTTCTTCCCAAAGTCTCAACCTCTTTTATTATTATTTTTTAATAGTTTTTATTAAGCATGTTTCACCTTTAAAAACAGAAAAAACACAATTTAAAAAAAAACAAGACAAACAAACGGCATTTTCACAGCGTTTGTGATTCGCTCGTCTGCTTTATTTTTCTATCCTTTCTAACAACTATAACAACTTTTTTAACCCTGGTTACATAAATACATTTTTGCATTCGACTTAACGTCGTCTGTCGTTTAACTTTTGGCAATAATCACTAATTTTAGAATGATTATTTAAATCGGTGTTTATTTCAGACCTCTATTTCTTAATGAGGTTTCTGTTTCCTAGCCATTTATACGTTTTATTCCATGTTTTGTAAGAGTCCGAATAGTTTCTCAAACTCTTTTTATTTTTTTATATTGCGGGGACCAAAACTGGGCCTTGAAAACTATCCATCTTTCAGTGGCTGGGCTTGTGAGACTCTCTTCTGATAGGGATAAATAATATTGCGCTAAGTTGTAAAGGCGACTGATGTGCCATGAGAATTAAAAAAAATAAAATAAAACAGCTCAGGCTTGGCGTTGAGAAAACGGTGAGTAATGGCAAGAGACGCAGGCGTGGTTCCAGAGTCACCCCTTCCAGGAATTAACGGGGAGCCACCTATAAGCCGGGCAGAGCCGAAAAGACCAACGAGAGAGAGAGGCTCGAACCGCAGACAGGCCTTGACCTGCTCTAGCCTTTCTCTTCTCCGGCGTTTGTCCTCACCGCGACGGCTCCCTGCGCTTTATGGAGACGGTTGAAATCCCCAGGCAGGAGGAGAGCTGGAGCTGCGTCTGAGACCGAAAAGCTGGCCTGCCTCGCCCAGAAAGGAGAATTGTGGCTCAGCTGCAATGGGATGCCTTTTGTGATAGCTGCTGAAAAGGCTTCTACTCTTCCCTTCCTCTCCTCTTCCTCTTTTCCTTTCCTTTCCTTTCCTTTCCTTTCCTTTCCTTTCCTTTCCTTTCCTTTCCTTTCCTTTCCTTTCCCTTCTCTCTCCCTTTCCTTCCTCCCTCCCTCCCTCCTTTCTTTCCTTCTTTCCTTTCCTTTCCTCCCACCCTCCCTCCTTTCCTTCCTTCCCTTCCCCTCCTCTTCCTTTCTTCCCTCACCTTCCTTCCTTCCTTCTTCCTCCTCTTCCTTCCGTTCCTTCCTTCCTTCCTCCCTCCTTTCTTTCCTTCCTTCCTTCCCTTCCTCTTCCTCCTTTCCTTTCCTTTCTTCCCTCCCTCCTTTCCTTTCCTTCCCTTCCCCTCCTCTTCCTTCCCTCACCTTCCTTCCTTCTTCCTCCTCTTCCTTCCTTCCTCCCTCCCTCCCTCCTTCCTTTCCTTTCCTTTCCTTTCCTTTCCTTTCCTTTCCTTTCCTTTCCTTTCCTTTCCTTTCCTTTCCTTTCCTTTCCTTTCCTTTCCTTTCCTTTCCTTTCCTCTCCTCTCCTCTCCTCTCCTCTCCTCTCCTCTCCTCTCCATCTCTGTCCTTCTTCCCTTCCCATCCCCAGGATGATCCTTCTGTCTCTCTCTCTTCCACACATCCCCACTTTCCTTGCCTCCCACCCCCCTTCATTCATCCCTCCTACCCCTATAATTCTATTTTCTATTATAACCTGGGGGGGGGGGGAAGTCCCTTAAGAGACCTTCTCTTGGTCCTTTCCATCTCTATTCTGATCGATAGATATGGGGCAACCCGGAAAGTCCATTTACACGGCCCTCTTTCAACTTGGGCATCATATAATATTTTTAAAAAAGAGATTAAGGCTCTAGAAAAGAGTGCAGAGAAAAGCATCAAAAGATGATTAAAGGCCTGGAGGATAAAACATAGGAAGAACGGTTGCAGGAACTGGGTATGTCTAGTTTAATGAAAAGAAGGACCAGGGGAGACATGATAGCAGTCTTCCAATATCTCAGGGGCTGCCCCAAAGAAGAGGGAGTCAAGCTATTCGCCAAAGCCCCTGAGGGCAGGACAAGAAGCAACGGGTGGAAACTCATCAAGGAGAGAAGCAACCTGGAACCAAAAAGAAATTTTCTAACAATTAGCCAGTGGAACCATTTGCCACCAGAAGTTGTGAATGCTCCAACTTCTTGGAAGTTTTTTAAGGAGAAATCAGGCGACCCTTTTCTCTGAAATGGTCTAGTTTTGTTTTTTTTTTTCCCCCCTGCCTAAGCAGGGGGTTGGTCTAGAAGACCTCCAGGGTCCCTTCCAACTGTATGATTCTGTATTCTGCCTCCCCCACCAGCCGTGCCCCCTCCCATCCCCCCGGATTCTCTCCAGAGCTATTCTGGGACCCTTTCCTAACTCCCAACGTGTTTATGAACCCAATAAACAACGGCGGGCCTTAATCCCGCAGCAGACGGGGCCGAGATTAAGCTGGGTTGCAAAGGTTCTTGCGTGCGTGTGGCTGTGTTTTTCGAACACGAGTAATTGGTTTATTCCTGAGGTAACTATATAAATAGCGAAGGGGAAACGCTTCCTGTTCCAAAGCAAATAATGAACTGCCAGCCGGTTGGCATCTGGCCACCGAACGGCCAAAGGACAGGCATGCATCAGGGTGCAGCTATCTGCAGACGGGCCTTCTCCTCCGGCCGGCTGAAATAACTTGGCCCTTTCCCCGGAACTCCCTTCTCAAACAGGGGCCTTTCAATCAGAACAGAGGCGGAAGGGACCCGGGAGGTCGTCTAGTCCAGCCCCCTGCTGGAGCTGGAGACCATTTCAGACACGTGTCTGCCCAGTTTCTTCTTGAAAACCTTAAACCACCTTAAAGTCTTAAAAACCTCCCGTGATGAAGCACCCCGCGGCTTCTGGTGGCCAGCAGTTCCACTGGTTAATTTTCCTCACGGTCAGGAAAATTTTCCTTAGTTCTAAGTTGCTCCTCTTCTTGATTGGTTTCCATCCGTTGCTTCTTGTCCTGCCTTCAGGGGTTTTGGAGAATAGGGGGATCCCCTCTTCTTTGGGGCAGCCCCCTCAAATACTGCTATCGTGTCCCCCCTCCCCTTAGTCCTTCTTTTCTCGAGATTGGCGAGACGCAATTCCTCCAATCGTTCTTCGTATGTTTTAACCTCCAGGCCTTTAATCATCTTAGTTACTCTTCTCTACGCAGGTTTCCCTTCCAGTTCTATTCTCATTGATTGATTTTTTGTTTGTTTGATTGATTGATTGATTGATTGATTGAAATAGTCTAGGCTTTCCTGCTTGAGCCGGGGGGGGGGGGGCAGACTAGAAGATCTCCAAGATCCCTTCCGACTCCGGGATTCTGTTTTCATCATCTTCCTCCTCCTCCTGCAAGAGAACAGGTGCTCCCCATTCCCCTTCCCAAATTTTTCTTTAACTCCAATTCCCATCACGCCCCTCCTCACATTTTTCATTAACCCCCTGATCCTCCCCTCCCCAAATTCTTTTTCATAAACTCCAGTAGAGTCACTCAGAGTTTTTTTTTTCCCCTCCTCCCCGAAAAGCTAGATTGGCTTTGGAATTAATGATTTTTCTCTTGCTGACCAAGCTGGGAAGTCTTCACCCCTCATCAACAATCATTAACCGGGGCACGAAAAGATTCGGGCTGTGCCCGGCTTCGTAAACTCACATTTTTTTCTCCTGCTTTTTTCCTTCCTTCCTTGTCCGGTTGGCTTTTTATATCTTGAAAAGGACTGTTCGCTCTGGATTTTAGAAATGCAAAACGATGCCCGTGATATCTATCCGGCTCGTAGCACTCGGACCGATTCTTATTTTATTCCTATTTATATTCTTATTTTTTATTTATTTATGCCTTTTAGTTCTGTACAGTTTTTCACTTCTACGACTGTAACCCACCCAGGGTGAGATAGTCGGCTAATAATTTTTACGAAGGAATAAATTCTACTGACAAAAATAACATTAAAGACAAGGTCGCCCTCGACGTACGGCAGGAATGGAACCCCAAATGTCGGTTGTTAAGGGAGACATTTCTTAAGCGAGTCTTGCCCCGTTTTACGAATTTTCTCACCGCATTTGCTAAGCGAATTCCCTGGTGTCGCAACGGTCATAATTGTGAAAAACGTAACTTTTCATGAGTCCCTTTTTTTCAGTGTCATAACTGCAAACGCTCCTGAAACAAATGATTGTAAGTCAAGGATTGTCTCTATCACCAAATGATTACCAGCAATATTATTTAAAATGATCACCGACGTTAACCAAATCTCCGCGTTTCTCGTTTTTGAACATCCTCAAAGGTTTTCCCTCTTCATTGCTGGGAAATCTGTGCACCTCCCTGAAATCTTTTTCTCATAAAAAGTTTAGCACAAAGGGTTCGAATCTATCTTGATGCTCTAAATTGTTTTGGTTTTTTTTTTTTAATGTGCGATTCCTAGCCTACCCAATTTTCTTTTGTAAGCATTTTTCTTCTCTTAACACAACACACTTTTGTTTAGTCTTTCCAAGAACACAAAGATCCTTCGGCCGACTCCCCCCACCGCAAAATACCAATTTTTAAATGTTATCCGTGTTGCAAGATTGTGCATTTAGGACGATTAATCAAACTTCCCACGATGGAGGACCGTTTGCATCCAGTGAAGGCAAAATATTTCTTTAAAGAAGGAAAATGCATACATTCTTCTTTTTTTCCATATTTTTTTCCCTTTTCTTTGCCTCTCCTCAAGTTCGGCTTAGCAGAGACAATTTTCTGAGGAAATTTCTGAATTGGACAATGTTTTTTTTCTTCCCCCCCCTGCTTGCATTATTTGGTACTTTGCTGAACTAGTTTTTTAAAAAAGGAGGGGACAAGTAAAACTGAAGAAGTAAAATAAAAAAAATCGGCAAAAGTTTTGTGCTGGGAATGGTGAAAATGTCGTATTGATTTTTTTAATGGATTATGTAGAATAGAATGGAGAAGAGAAGAAAAAATAGAAGAGAAAAGAGGAGAAGAGAAAAGAGAATAGAAGTTAGAATAGAGTGGAGTGGAGTGGAGTGGAGTGGAGTGGAGTGGAGTGGAGTGGAGTGGAGTAGAGTAGAGTAGAGTAGAGTAGAGTAGAGTAGAGTAGAGTAGAGTAGAGTAGAGTAGAGTTGAGTAGTAGAGTAGAGTAGAATAAATGAAGAATAGAATAGAGTAGAATAAATGAAGAATAGAATAGAATAAATGAAGAATAGAATAGAGTGGAGTAGAGTAGAATAGAAAAATTAAAAATAGAATTGAACGAAGAAGAGAAGAGAAAAGAAGAGAAGAGAAGAGAGGAGAGGAGAGGAGAGGAGAGGAGAGAGGAGAGGAGAGGAGAGGAGAGGAGAGGGAGGAGAGGAGAGGGGAGGAGAGGAGAGGGGAGGAGAGAAGGGAGGAGAGGAGAGGAGAGGAGAGGAGAGGAGAGGAGAAGAGAAGAGAAGAGAAGAGAAGAGAAGAGAAGAGAAGAGAAGAGAAGAGAAGAGAAGAGAAGAGAAGAGAAGAGAAGAGAAGAGAAGAGAATAAACAGAAACTGCTCAGGCAGGAAACCCTATCCCATTTGTCTGAATATGTATATATATTCTCTTGATTTTTATTCTGCTGAAATGGCCTAGACTCATGCTGGCCAATTCCTGGCTAGTCAAGTTGCTCATGCTGGTTAATTGCATGCTGGTTTATTGCATCTTAATCCATTGACATGTTAAAGTCAGTTGCATGTTGTTTCAATTGCACCTTAAGTCAATTTCATTTTTAACACCGTCTGGAGTTTCTGGCGAGAAATAGGCACGGTGGTCTTGGCGCTGAGGGCAGGGCCCCGATTCCCACGTTAAAAGGCCACGCTGCTGTAACCAGATTCCTGCCCACCCCCCGAGAAGGGAACTGGACTAGATGACCTCGGAAGTCCCTTCTGGGATGCTTACGCCTTCGTTCTAGATCTGTCTGCGCATTCAGTTACACGAAAGAGAGCCGAGACCCGGGTTAAAACAACACCTCCTCCGTCCCTCGTTGGTTTCACCAGGCATCGCGGCTTCCCTGCTCCGTAAACTGTGGTTTGCAAACTGTCACGTAGCCGGCTTCACACAACCAGGTGGACTTCCCACCAAAGGGGTGAACGCAGCCGTATATTTTCAAACCCAAGTTGCTCCGTCCCTTAATGCTCGCTCTCGTTCGAGCCTCTCTCATTTTTTTGACTCTGCGGGAGAAACGGAAAAAAAAAGACCAAAGCAATTTTTGCCGAAAACAAGCAAGCAAAACAACTTTTCGCACAGACGCAGGCACCCTGCGGGCCTTGCTGTTGATGTCAGACAAATTGCAAACACAACACATTTTGCTAGCTCGGATCCCGCTTTCTTGTGTTCCCCCCCCCACTCTCCACTCCCCGCCTCGGTGGGTTGGCGCTCGGGTGTCTGCAGGGAAATGTCCCCCGCCAGTTGAAAAATTCGACCTTGGTGGGATCTGCCATTTGCTCCTAACTCACTTCCCGCCCCCCCCCCCCGCCCGGTGCCGTTGTATCCTTGAAGGATCACTAAATGAACTGTCGTAAGTCAAGGATTACTTGGGATGTGGGTGTACAGACACAGTTTTGTATTTATTTTGTCGTGGTCATGTACTGTATATTGGAGGAGGTGACGATCCCTTTGAGAGCTGTAGGCCACGAAATTTCATTTAATGTATGCCGAATAGTACAATGAAGTTTCTATTCTATTCTATTCTATTCTATTCTATTCTATTCTATTCTATTCTATTCTATTCTATTCTATTCTATTCCATTCCATTCCATTCCATTCCATTCCATTCTATATATTATATTCTATTCTATTCCTCCTACATTCTATTCTATATTTTATATTTTATTCTGTTCTTTCCACATTCTATTCTATATTTTATATTCTATATTCTATATTCTGTTCTATATCTTATATTCTATTCTATATTTTCTATTCTATTCTTTCTACATTCTCTTCTATATTTTCTCTTCTCTTCTCTTCTATTCCTACTTTATATTCTATTCTATATTTTATATTTTATTCTGTTCTTTCCACATTCTATTCTATACTTTCTATTCTATATTCTGTTCTATATCTTATATTCTCTTCTATATTTTCTCTTCTATTCTTTCTACATTCTCTTCTATATTTTCTCTTCTATTCTATTCCTACTTTATATTCTATTCTATATTTTATATTCAGTTCTATATTTTATATTCTTTTCTAGTTTCAATTCGATTCAATTCTGTATACCTATATTTACCTGTATATCAATTTTCAAAAGGCCCATTGCTGACCACGAAGGGCGGCGGGATTTGCGAGCACCCCGTTACTCGGCCGCTGGTCGTACCCCCCCCAAAGCCCAGAGACCCCCGATTCTGGTTCCCATGGTGTCTTTCTAACGTAATTTGGAACCCAGGGCCTGGGACGCTGGGGGTGTGTGTGTGTGTCCTCCCCACTCCCTCCGTCCTGTCCCGTCTCCTCATCTTCCCTGTCGGATTAACCGGGATCCCTTCTCGCAACTGCAGGGTTGAAAAAGGAACTCGGGAGCTTCCCAGACAACACAACAAGATCTATTTTCGGTCGAGCTGCGTAAAACCTTCCCGGCTGGAAAATGTGACACGCGCCGCCGATTGCCTTTTGTATGGGCTCATCCGCTGAAAACTCTTAATTAACGGCCTGTCCTGTAACGAAGAAGTCCATTAATAAAAAGAATAATTATGCAGAAGGATTAGGCAGCTCATAGCGGGAGCGGGGAGCGGGGAACAGGTGCCGGGTAGAATGTGCATCCGTCTCGCCGGGCGGACGAAGCCGAAAGGCCAGTTCCCTCCGTGACTGGCCCAAGGGATAATCCGACGGACGGACGGACGGGGGTCCCGTCCTTTGATGCTACCCCACCCCCCACCCCCATCTAAGCCGTGTCCTTGACTTTGGGACATGGCAATTGTTGCAACCCGCGACAATTTCCCCCCCCCCTTTTTCTGCAAGAAAGTGCAAAAAAAAAAACACCCAACCCCCGCAAGGACTATCTGTAAAGGCAATCCTTGACTTACGACAGTTCGCTTAATGACGGTTTGAAGTTACAACGGCACTGGGAAAAAGGGGCTTTTTTTTCACACTTAAGGACCGTTGCGGCTTTCCCCGTGACTACGTGATTTACATTCGGATGCTCGACGACTGGCTCATACTTACGACGGTCTCAAGTGTCGGGGCAAAACTCACTTCAGGAATGTCTCCCTTAGCAATCAGAAGGAAATCGGGGAGTTGGAAGGGGACTCAGAGGTCATCAAGTCTGACCCCGCGCACACTGCAGGATTCCCTACGCCGTTCCTCTGGTGTTCCCCAACCTTGTTAAACTTTCCGACGGGGGGGGGGGACTCCAAATCCCAGAATCCTCCAGCCGGTCATGTGATCAAAATTCAGACGCTTGGCAAGTGACTCGTATTTACGACGGTCTCTCGCGATTCCCCCTTTGGCAACCTTCCAACCGGCGAAGTCAACGGAGGAAGCCAAGTTCGCTGAACAACCGGGCGGCTAACTTATCGACGGTAGGGATTACCCTTGCCGACGGTTAGCTAGAAAGGTCGTAAAAGCGGGGCAAAAATTCATGGCCATCTTGCTTAACAACAGAAACAGGCTCCCTTATGGTCATAAGTCGAGGACCACTTGTAAATATGGATGGGGAAACCTCCAATAAGTCACTGAACGAACGTCTCGCTCGGCAACAAAAGAAGTTTGGCTCCCTTGTCATAAGTCGAGGACCGCCTTATAGATAAAGATGGGCAAAGTTTCCATAAGTCGACATTTAACCGACGTCTACTGATATTTTCGGCTCCTTTGGCGGGGGGGCGGGGTGTCCTAATTTGAAGGCCCGCCCGTATCACTAGTCCTCATTCAACGGCTGGGTTTGCGCCGCCAAACTTCGGACTTAGCTCGGGCTAAATGCCTTAAATTTCATTTAATTTCGAGAATGACCCTTCCCCTTTTGCAACCTCCGCGTACTCGTACAAGCCGAGATGATCCGGCCTCCTGGTTTAATGCAAGCTCAGAAAACGGGTGTGAATTCCGATCCCGGCGTGCCAATCAGTTCAGAAAAAGCCAGCGCCGAATCTGTAATTCTATCTAGCTGGAATGTAGTATTTCCAGCTTTCGGGCTGCATTTGGGAAAAAAAGACAGCGCGAGGATGCCGTATACCTGGGTCTAGCTCCGCCCCCTCCTCTTTCTGGCTCCGCCTACCGAACCCCACCTAGCGCTCTCTCTCTCTCTCTCTCTCTCTCTGTGCCAGCTTGGGAGGGTGGGGGGGGGGAATCTGTTTGTGGGCTCAGTCCCAAGGGTGGAGTCCTGGCTTTTGAATTTATTTTAAATTTAATTCCAGTTTTTTTTTTTGGTGGGGGCAGAGAAGAGCTCTCAAACCTGCTCAGGAAGCTTCAGAAACCGCAGCCGGGCAGTCCTCGACTTACGACCGATTCATTTAATGACCGAAGTTACCCCGGCAGTGAAGAAAAAGAGACTTCTCGCCTGTCCTCGCGCGTAACAACCGTCTCAGGACGCCCAGGGTTACGTGATTCAAAGAACGGAGGAAAAAAAAATCACACTCCAGGGAATCCTCGACTTACGACGGTTTAGTTACAACGGCACTGAAGAAAAGGGGACTTCTCGGCGGTCCTCGTGCATAACGACCGTCTCAGGACGTGATCCAAAGAACCGTGTGTGTGTGTGTGAAATCGTCATCCAGGGAGTCCTCAATTTACGACGGTTCACTAAGCAACCATTCAAAGTTAGAACGGGACTGAAAAAAAATGACTTCTGACCAGTCCTCGCATGTAACGACCCTCTCGGCATCCCCGGTGTCACGTGATCAAAATTCGAGAGCTTCTATTTACGACGGTTGCAAGATCACGTGGTCGCTAAAGGCAAACCTGGGGAATGCTGGGTGGGGAACCGGCGACATGCTGACTGGAGGATTCTGGGATCTGGAGTCCGTCTGTCCCATCCTGTCCCGTCCTGTCCCCCCCCCCCGTCGTAAAGTTTGACAAGGTTGGGAAACACCGGAGGAACGGTGTAGCGAATCCCGCAGTGTGCGCGGGGTCAGACTTGATGACCTCTGAGGCCCTTTCCAACTCTCCCGATTTCCCTCCAATCGCTAAGGAAGACATTCCTTAAGGGAGTTTTGCCCCCGATGTTAAACAACTTCTCTTGCCAGTGTTGTTAAGTGAACCCCTGCAGCGGTTAAATAACTCAACACGGTCGTTAAAAGGAATCCGTCCTTCCCCGTTTTTTGACTTTGCTCGTCAGAAGGTCGCCACTGAGACCGTCGTAAGTATGAGTCAGGAGTCAAGCATCCGAATGTAAATCCCGTAGCCACGTGGGATGCCGCAAACGGTCGTAAGTCTGAAAGTCCCTAAAAAGGGACTTAGTTTCCCTTTTTTCCCCCCCCCAGCCCCGTCGTGACTTCAAACGGTCGCTAAACGAACCATCATAAGATGAGGACCCCTGCAAATAAAATTCCTCTTGACTTCGAACGAGCGAGCGTCTCAACAGATTCCCCCCCCCCCTCCGCCTTTTCAAAACTATTTTGATCAACGCACAAAAATCGGGGTAGAATCTGCGAACAAAACATTTAAAAAAATCTTATTTTCTACCCCCCTCCAAAAAACCAGGCCCTTTTGGGGCCAACCTGCCTTAAAAAAACGCACGAAAAACCCCAACCCATTTCTCAAAAAGAAAGAAAAAAAGAGGACAAAAGTGAATTTGCAAAAGAAAAAACCCAAACAAATATCCATTTTCGTCGAAAATCCTTGCTTTGCTCGCCCGTTGGCCAAATTGCTTTGCGATCGGACTCTGCGATAAGTGGGATTTATTTTATTTTTTTTAAACTTTAAAAGAGGGAGAAAACACATCGCTTTTCTCAAGACATAACTTTTTTTCTTTTGTTTTTTTCTTTTGTTTTGTTTTAAACCAGCTTTTGAGAGATCACCGAACCGATATTATCATCATCATCATCATCATCATCATCATTCTCATTTTTTATTTTTTTTGTTTTGCTTTTTGTGTTGCTTTGCAGACAAAATTAAACTCTGCAGCCCAAACTTTTCTCTTTCTTTCCATCCTCCCACAAACTCTCGCCTTGATCTCTTTGCCAAAGGAAGCAACACAACAGCTGGATGCCAGCAAGGAGGCTTGGGTGGCGATGAGTCAAATGTTGGCGGCTGTGTTTGTGTATGGTTGTGTGCAAACAAGCCATGGCTAGGAGCGAGGTGGGGCAGAGTCGAAGAGAAGCCTGTGGGATCCTGGAAAGGAAAGGGACCCTCGAGGTCTTCTAGATCAACCCCCCTGCACGAGGCAGGAGTCTTCACATCCCCGTTGTGGAGAACTTCCAACGATTTAAACGGACGGATTGTTCTCACAGTCAGGAAATTTCCTCTTTATTTCCGGGTTGGGTTTCCCACCGAGGGGCTTCCGCCCCATCGTTTCTTATCCTGCCCTCCGATGCTTTTTGGAGAATACGTCGAGCCCTTCTTCTTATGGGGCAGCCCTTCAAGGATTGGAAGACGGGGAGGAAGGAAGGAAGAAAAGGGAGGAAGGGAGGGATGGAGGAAGGAAGGAAGGAAGGAGGAAGGGAAGGAAGGGTATGGAAGAAGAAAAGGAAGAGGAAGGAAAGAATAGAGGAAGGGAAGGGAATGGAAGAAGAAAAGGAAGAGGAAGGAAAGAAGGAGAAAAGGAAGCGAGGAAAGAAGGAAATGGAAGAAGAAAAGGAAGAGGAAGGAAAGTGAAGAAAGAAGAAAAGGAAGAGGAAAGAAGGGAATGGAAGAAGAAAAGGAAGAGGAAGGGAAGAATGAAGGAAATGGAAGAAGAAAAGGAAGAGGAAGGAAAGAAGAAGAAAAGGAAGCGAGGAAAGAAGGAAATGGAAGAAGAAAAGGAAGAGGAAGGAAAGTGAAGGAAGAAGAAAAGGAAGAGAGGAAAGAAGGGAATGAAAGAAGAAAAGAAAGAGGAAGGAAAGAATGAAGGAAGGGAATGGAAAAAGAAAAGGAAAAGGAAGGAAGGGTACGGAAGAACAAAAGGAAGAGAGGAAGGAAGGAAGGGTATGGAAGAAGAAAAGGAAGAGGAAGGAAAGTGAAGGAAGAAAACGAAGAGAGGAAGGAAAGAATGAAGGAAGGGAATGGAAGAAGAAAAGGAAGAGGAAGGAAAGAATGAAGGAAGAGGAAGGAAAGTGAAGGAAGAAGAAAAGGAAGAGAGGAAGGAAAGAATGAAGGAAGAGGAAGGAAAGTGAAGGAAGAAGAAAAGGAAGAGAGGAAGGAAAGGATGAAGGAAGGGTATGGAAGAAGAAAAGGAAGAGGATGGATTGATGGATGAATGGATGGATGCTGGGTGCTTGGTCAAAAACTCCCAAAGCTGGTACACGTACATTACATTTTTATTTAAATCTGTACCCCTCCCAGTTGGGTTGGCCAACCTCGCAGCTCTCCCCCCTCAGTCCCCCCCGCCACGAGTCCTTTTCATCACCCCCCCTGCCCCCCCAATGCCGGCGAGGGATGCTGGCAGCGGGAACGGGAGAGGAATGCGCCAGGGCTGAAGGCAAACAACATATGTGTCCCTGTTTTTTTTTCTTTTCTTTTTTTAATTTAATTTGATTTTTTTTTAAAATGTTTTTTGGCTCACCTGGGTGCCCGGGGCTTGCATTTGCTTGCTGACATCCCTCTACCTGGAGAAGGCACCCAGGCAGCCCTTGTGATGTCACCCCCAGGTGAAGGTACACCCCCCACCCACCCCCGTCCCCCCTCCCAGTTTTATAATATTTGGCTGGGGAGGGGGGGGGTCTGTCTGGGCTAGCCAGGAGCATTTCTGACATCCGAGGGAAATGCAACAAAAATGGCCATTTGCAAAACAGGAGGGACCAAATTTTGGGGTGGAGGGGTGAAGAGGGACGGACTTCAACTCCCAGCCGGCCAAGCATGTTAATGGGGTGGGGTGGGGGTGGGGAGATATCAATTCGAACTAAGAACTGTAGGCCTAGCTGCCGTTATCACCTCCTTCCCGTTGTTTCTAGCTCGTTTCGTATGGCGGGGGTAGACTGCTCTTGCCTGAGGAGGTTCTCTTTCACCGCAAGTTGGACTCCACTTGGTTTCCTTGGCAAGGAGCTTAGCCATTAAGGCTGTGCAAAATTGGCTCGAGTAAATCGGGGTTGCCCAATGGTAGCCACGCAAAGAGAGGAGGACTTCAACTCCCAGAATTCCCCCAGCTGCATGCTGGCTGGAGAATTCTGGGAGTTGAGATCCATTTCTGGTGGCTGGGGAATTCTGGGAGTTGAAGTCCTGCTATCTTGGAGTCATCAAAACCTGAGACCAGCCAGAGCGTAGAAGAACTCAAAAGAAGTGGGAATAATCCATAATTTAACAACAGTTAGTTTAGTAACAGTTCAAAGTTAACAATGGCACCAAAAAGGCTGAATTACGACCATTTTTTGCAGCCAGGATTATGGCCTCGTCTCAGACAAACCAGGATTATGGACTCATCTTGGAGTAGCCAAAATTATGGGCTCGTCTCAGACCAGCCAGAATTATGGGCTCATCCCAGACAAACCAGGGTTATGGACTCATCTTGGAGTAGCCAAAATTATGGGCTCGTCTGAGACCAGCCAGAATTATGGGCTCATCCCAGACAAATCAGGATTATGGACTCATCTTGGAGTAGCCAAAATTATGGGCTCGTCTCAGACAAACCAGGATTATGTGTTTATCTGGGACCAGCCAGGATTATGGGCTCATCCAGATCCATCCCTCTGGTCCTCTTCTGGTCTTCAAAGGGCCTCCCAACCTTCCCCCCCCCCACTCTTCCTAGCGGGAGACCCTTCCTCCCCACGGATTCGAGTCTTCTTCTGGAATGCGAAGGCCGAGAAGAGCTTTTCAAGTTCAGCCAAAAATCACAGTCGGTTGAGGTCAACCTCGGACGAAGAAATACTGCGTCCAAGGTCCCCTCCCTCCGGTCGCAGATGACTTTGAGGGAGCATCAAAGGGACCGGCCGGCCGTGGAGGGGGGGCACCAAGGCCAGGGAGCCAAACCCCACCCCTCCTCCTCAACTCAAAACAACCCCCAGACAGATGGCCGTCCAGCCTGGCCTGGCCTAGAAGGCCCCCCCCTTCTCCCCCCCATCTCCTTCCCCCCTCCACCAGTTTCCACCATCTGACAGCTCCATTCTCCAAAGCCCCAAAGAAGGCAGGAGAAGAAGCAACGGATGGAAACTCATCAAGCAACTTGGAATTAAGGAGAAGCTTCCTGATAGTAACTGACAGTTAGCCAGCGGAATGGCTTGCCACCAGAAATTGTGGGTGCTCCATCATGGGAGGTTTTTAAAGAAGAGACTGGAGAGCCATTTGTCTGGAATGGTGTAAGGCCTCGTGCTTGAGCAGGGGGCTGGACTAGAAGACCTCCGAGGTCCCTTCCAGCCCTAGGATTCTATGATTCCGAGATAGATAAGATCCATGACAGGCAGACGGAGGGAGGGAGGAAGGGAGGGAGAGAGAGATATGGATGGATAATGGATGGGTGGATGGATAGATAGATAGATAGATAGATAGATGATAGATAGATAGATAGATAGATAGATAGATAGATAGATAGATAGATAGATAGAGATATGATGGATAGATAAATAGATAGATATCGATGGATGGACAGATATAGATAGATAAGAGATAGATTGATAGATCGATATGGATGGATGGACAGATAGATAGAGATAGATAAGAGATAGATGATAGATGATAGATAGATAGAGATATGATGGATAGATAGATGATAGATAGATAGATAGATAGATAGATAGATAGATAGATAGATAGATAGATAGAGATAGATAGATAGATAGATAGATAGATAGATAGATAGATAGATAGATAGATAGATAGATAGATAGATAGATAGAGATGGATGGACAGATAAGATAGATAAGAGATCGATAGATATGGATGGATGGACAGATAGATAGATGATAGATAGATAGATAGATAGATATGGATGGACAGACATAGATAGATAAGAGATAGATCGATAGATCGATATGGATGGATGGACAAATAGATAGATAGACATAGATAAGAGATAGATGATAGATAGAGATATGATGGATAGATAGATAGATAGATAGACAGATAAGATAGATAAGAGATAGATATGGATGGATGGACAGATAGATAAGAGATAGATAGATAGATAGATAGATAGATAGATAGATAGATAGATAGATAGATAGATAGATAGAAAGATAGATAAGAGATAGATCGATAGATCATAGATATGGATGGATGGAACGATAGATAGATAGAGATAGATGATAGATAGATAGAGATATGATGGATAGATAGATAGAGATATGATGGATAGATAGATAGAGATAGATAATAGATAGATATGGATGGATGGACAGATAGAGATAGATAAGAGATAGATAGATGATAGATAGATGATAGATAGAGATATGATGGATAGATAGATACGATGATGATGGATGGATGGATGGATAGACAGACAGACAGATGAGAGAGAGAGGATACATGACAGAGGGAGGGAGGGAAGGAGGAATGGATGGATGGATGGAACAATTTGCCTCCAGAAGTTCTGAAGGCTTCATCCCTGGAGGTTTTTAAGAAGAGATGGGACAACCCTTTGTCTGAAACGGCCTAGGGTTTCCTGCTCGAGCGGGAGGGTTGGTCTAGAAGACCCCCAGGGTCCCTTCCAACTCTGTTATTCTAATTCTTCCTGGGGTTTTTTTTTCTCCCCCCCCCCCACCCCTGTCCCTGACATGGAAAAAGGGGTCACAATTTGCTAAAATGCAAGGAGCCATCCTTGAAATAATTCCAATGAAACGATGATGGCTTCAAAGATTTTGGCTGTTTTCCTGACTCTTTTTTTTTCCCGCCCGCTGGGTTGTGCGAACGGGGGTGTGTGTGTGATGGGGGGCTTCGGTCCTGCAAATTTCCGAGGGAGCAAGGCCCTTTCGGGGTGAGCTGGACAAGCTCGGAGGTGCCCACTCCCACACGGGGGATACGGTTGCAAAAACCAAGCGGCCTCTACAGAAGCCACGTCTCGGCCGAGTTGCCAGCAGGAAACACTGATCAAAGCGAGGTTTAGCTTTCCATTTGTTATCTCGGCTTTGTGTGACTTGTCGGAGAGACTCCAGGAAGCCGAGTTTGGAAACATTGGGGTGGCGGGGGGTGGGGTGGCGGGGTGTCCAGGAAGGTACAGGCAGGCATCTGGACCAGGCTTTTCTGCAAATCGAGGTCACTTGAAGATGGCTGGAATTTCCAGAACTTTGCGATTTGCACATCGGTCCTGCGGAGTAGGCCGGGTTGAAAGAAGTTTCTGGCAAGAGACCAGGCCAGGAGGTCTTTCCGGCTTTCTTATAGATTGGTTTGAGAAGGGGGGGAAAAATTCCATTGCAACCCTGGTTCTGCTCTGTTCTCTCTTTCCCTTCCCTCTCCTTCCTTCCTTCCTTCCTTCCTTCCTTCCTTCCATTCCATTCTCCTCTCTTCCTTTCTTTTCCTTTCTTTCCTTCCTTCTTCCCTTCCTCCCTTCCATTCCATTCTTCTCTCTTCCTTTCCTTTCCTTTCCTTTCCTTTCCTTTCCTTTCCTTTCCTTTCCTTTCCTTTCCTTTCCATTCCATTCCATTCTATTCTATTCCATTCTTCTCTCTTCCTTTCCTTTCCTTTCCTTTTCCTTTCCATTCTATTCCATTTTTCTCTCTTCCTTTCCTTTCCTTTCTTTTCCTTTCCTTTCTTCCATTCCATTCTTCTCTCTTCCTTTCCTTTCTTTTCCTTCCTTCCTTCCTCTATTCCATTCCATTCCATTCTTCTCTCTTCTTTTCCTTTCCTTTCCTTCCTTCTCCTTTTCCTTCCCTTTCCTTCCTTCCCTTTATCTTCCTTCCTTCCCTCCTTTTTATTCCTCCCTCTTTCCTTTTTTCCCTTCCTTTTATCCTTCCCTCTCTTTCCTTCCTTCCTTCCTTTTCCCTCTCTCCTTGCCTCTTCTCTTTGCTCCTTTCCTTTCCTTTCCTTTCCTTTCCTTTCCTTTCCTTTCCTTTCCTTTCCTTTCCTTTCCTTTCCTTCCCTTCCCTTCCCTTCCCTTCCCTTCCCTTCCCTTCCTTTCCTTCTTTTTTTCCCCCTCTCCTCTCCTCTCCTCACTTAACCTCCATCTTGTTTCACAACAGAAATCTTAAGCTCAATTGTGGCCCTAAGTCAAGAGTTACCTGTAACACACCTCCGAAAACTCAGCATTCCCCCCCTCCTTTTTAAAAAATTGCCTTAAGGTCTCCTGTCTTGGGCTGGGGCTGGGCGGGTGGGGGTTAGTCTAGAAGACCTCCAAGGTCCCTTTACTTTTACCTTCATTTTTTTAACTTCACCTTTGCAAAGGGGAGAAAATAAAATAATAATAAAAGAACACATTCTTTATGCAATATTGCTTTTTTGGGGGGGTGGAGGAAAGCCGGAGTAAAATCCAAGGGCTTCCTCACCACCTCCGCCTTACCTGTTCCAGGTAATTCCCTCCTCTCCTCGGCCTCCTCTTTCTCCCCACACCCTGGGCCTCACCCTTTGTATTCCCAGGCGTCCCTTGCCGTGACTTGTTCAGGTGAAAAAAAAAATGCTTCAGGTAACATTCCTGCCCCAGAAATATTTGGGTAATGTAGCTACGGTTGGAGAACGGGGGATCCTGTGTGTGTGTTTGTGCGTGTGTGTCTGTTGTGTTATGTGAGTGTGTGAAATCTCCCTGACTCATGCCGTGCAGGTACGTTAAGATGCTAAGGAATGCTGCTATGGGGTTGAATTGACCCCAGGTGGAATGCCTGCCCCACACAAGGCGGGGAGGGGAGGGGAGGGGAGGGGGGGTGTCTCCCCAGCAAGGGAGGGTCTTTGAGAGCCTCAAAGACCCCCCCAACAAAGGGTGGCCTTGAAGACCAAGCTTCCCCCCCCCACTCCACCTTGGAGTTCAACACCAGGTGTCCATTCTTCTGTAAATTCAGGTGGAGCAGGTTGAAATCCACCCGGTAGAGCTTAAATCGTTCGTTCGTTTTTTAATTTATTTTTAATTTATTTATTATCGAATTTATATACCGCCCTGCTCCCAGAGGGACTCAGGGCGGTGAACAGCCAAGATAAAATACAAACAACATACAAAAGTGAAAAGCCATTAAAAAAGATTAAATAATTTGGGCTCAAAAAAAGAATTTAAAACTTTCCAATTTATATAAAACATTTAAAAACCCAGTTTAAAAGGGAGAGTTAGGCCAGACCCGCCTGTTGGAATAAAAATGTTTTAAAATAAAAGTTTTTTTAAAATTTTTTATTTTTATCGTGGTGCGAACCGTGGGGGACCAGGCTTACATTTCCAGTACAAATAAAACAACACATTTCCTATTTACTTCACAATTCACAATCCTTTGGGAGGAATAAGACACATATTTTGCCAAAGGATAAATCTTCCCTTTGTGATTCGGTATCTCAGTCTGGTTTTTTTTTCATGCCAATCTCACATATTCTTTCTCCTCCCCCCCCCCAAAAAAAGTTTTTATTTTTCATAAACACATTTACATGTACAGTTGTTTATCCATCGTTTTTCATTCATCTTATCTTTCAACTTTTCATTTTTACTTTTTTGAGGCTGCAGTTTTACTCTTTATCTTTACTCCAACTTTACTTCTTCTCCTCCCCTTCTCTTCCTCTTTCTCCTCCTACTTTCTTCCTTCTTCCTCGCCTTCTCTTTCCTACTTCCCCTTCCCTTCCCCCACTCCTCTCTTCTTCCCCCTTCTAACCTTCTTTTCTACTTCTCTTTCCCCTCCCTTTTCTTCCTCTCTTTTTTCCTTTCTTCTCTCTCTCTCTCTCTCCTCTCCTCTCTTCTCCCTTCCTCTCTCTCTACTCCTTCCCCTCCCTTTTCTCCTTCTCCTTGTCCCTTTTTTCTTTCTCTCCCTCTCCTCTCTTCTTCCTTCCTCTCTCTCTACTCCTTCCCCTCCCTTTTCTTCCTCTCCTTTTTCCTTTCTTCTCTCTCTCTCCCTCTCCTCTCTACTCCTTCCTCTCTCTCTTCTTGTTTCCCTTTTCAGTTCAATCTAAAGTGGTATTCGAGCAGTCCCGATTTTCTATTTATCTTTATTCTCATTTCAATTTCTTGTTTAATTAATATTTATTTCCTCATTTCTGTATTATCATATGTGGTGGCTGTGTAAAGAACCAATCTCACCTGTTCTTGATTTCGCTCCTTTTACTGCAGATCGAGTACCAATAATCACATTTGTTATGGTTAACAAATTTATATAATTCTAGGAGTAATACACAGATTTTTTTATTGAATTATAATCTTCCCTTGTTCCCCTTTCTCATTTTTAGTTATGCCACCGTTATATTTAAAAAAATATCCCCTTTCGAATCGCATTTTAAAACAAATTTTTAAAAATGTTCATCTTAAGTTGTATTTGACAAGTTATATAATTTTAATACACATGTTTGGTTGAATTATAATCTTTCATTATTATCTTGTTCCATAATTCAATACGTTGCTTTCACGCCAATCAAATTCTACATATCATTCCTTTTACTACAAATAAAAAGTCTTTAATCCTTGCAGAATAACTTGGGGACCCTTGGCCACTGGACTCACACTTACAACGGGTGCTGGGATGGGTGTGTGTGTATCAGCTGATTCCCCTCTGGCGGCCTTTTGACCTACGAAGCTGGATTCACTTAAGGACCATCTTACTAACTGAGCAACCGCAGGGATTCCCTCCTCCCCACTCCCCATTGTGACAAGAGAGGTCGTGCAATGGGGCGAAGGCCCCCCTTTAAGCAACGTTGGGGGTGCTGCTGCGGTCGTTAAGTCGAGGACTGCCTCGGCTGCGGTTGTTAAGTCAAGGACTGCCTCGGCTGCGGTCGTTAAGTCGAGGAGACTGCCCGAACCGGGGTGGCGCAGTGGTTAGAATGCAGTACTGCAGGCTTCCTTCTGCTGACTGCCGCCTGCCAGCAGTTCGATCCTGACTCACGGTCGACTCAGCCTTCCATCTTTCCTTCCGAGGTCGGTAAAACGAGGACCTGGATTATTGGGGCGGGGTGGGGGGCATACGCTGACTCTGTAACCCGCTTAAGAGAGGGCTGTGAAGCCCTGTGAAGCGGTATATAAATCTAAGGGCTAAGCGGTGAGAATGCAGGATGGCAGGCTCACTCCGCCGGCTGCCAGCAGTTCGATCCTGACCGTCTCAAGCTCGACTCGGTCTTTCCGTCCTTCCTTCCGAGGTCGGTAAAACGAGGACCCCGATGGTTGCTATTGGGGCGATACGCCTACTCCGTAACCCGCTTAAAAAGTGGGCCGTGAAGCGGTAAATAAGTCTTGCTAACAACTGTTTTCCGCTAGAGCTGCCCATCCCAGAGCTGCCCATCCAAACTGCAAGCTTTCCCGAGGTGTTTTTTCACTAGCTAGCCAAGGAGTCTGGCATCTCCTTAAGCCTGCCGGACGGATAACTTGCCCGGGGGTTGAAATGACAGGAAGCCATTAGAAACACAGGTCTCATTCACCCAATCCCGTAACCGGAGAAGGAGCACTGAGGCCGGCCGGGGATTAGCAAAAGTCATTAGCTTCTCTCCCCCAACCACCACCATTACCGCCGCCTGCCCCCCTCGGCTTCCAGAAGGATTGAGGGGTGAGGTCTCCTGTCCGGGGAGAGCGGAGGGGGGGGAGGGAGAAAGGGAGGGGGCACCCAGGAGCGACACCAAACGTCCAGAACTTTGGTGGGCAGTCAAGGGTCCACAAGGGCCCGAGAAGAAGGCCTTGCTTCTGGTCACCAGACTCAGGGTGGAGGGGGGGTGTCCAGGTTTTGGAGGGTGCCTTGTTCCCCACCCCCCAAATTTACCTTGGCCCATCTTCACCCCGGTGGTGTTTTGAAATTGGGTGGATGGGGAAGCAAGCAAGTGGCTTCCTTCCTTCCTTCCTTCCTTCCTTCCTTCTTTCCTCGTTTCTTTTTCTCTCTCCTTTCTTTCTCTCTCTCTCACTTTCTTTGTCTCTCTCCCCTCCCCTCCCCTCCCTTCCCCTCCTTCCCTTTTCCTCCTTCCTTCCCTTCTTCTTCCTTCCTCCCTCCCTCTCTTCTTCCTTCCCTTCCTTCCTTCTTCCCTCCCTCCCTCTCTTCTTCCCTCCCTTCTTCTTCCTCCCTCCCTCTCTCTCTTCTTCCTTCTTTCATTTCTTCTCCTTCCTCCCTCTCTTCTTCCCTCCCTCCCTTCTCCTTTCTTCTTTCTTCCTTCCTCCCTTCCATCTTCTTCCTTCCTTTCTTCGTTCCTCCCTTCCCTCCCTCCCTCTCTTCTCCTTCCTTCCTTCCCTCCCTCTTCTTTCTTTACTCCTTCCTTCCTTCCTTCCTTCCCTCCCTCCCTCCCTCCCTCTCTTCTTCCTTCCTTCTTTCCTTCCTACTCCTTCCTCCCTCTCTTCTCCCCTCCTTCCCTTCTTCTTTCTCCCTCCCTCCCTCCTTCGGAAAGAAAATCATCAACTATAAATTCATACGAATCTACTTGCTAAGCCTACTTTCTGGATAAAGACCCCCTTTTTAAAAAACAGCTATTTTCTTAGCTCCTTACTTAAATATAGCACTTGTGCCCCAAACACGAATCCTTACGTATCAAGCATAAAATGTATAATTCTATAAAGTACATAAAGTGAATTTTAAATAAAACAGGACAGCCACATCCAGGCATTCCGTCTTTTCCCACCTGAAAATTCACATTCTTTCGCTAAAAGTTTGCTGGCACGAGGAGTGAGCCCATGACCTTGGACCAAACTCTCCCCTCTTGTCGGTTTTTAAAAAAACAAGGCAAGGTGTTTTCTCGCAGATTTAAAATCGGAGCCAACCCGAAAGTTCTTAAAAATTCTCTTGACTTATCTGGCCTGGACAGCACCTGCAGTCTGCGGAGGAGGCTGAGCCAGGCGGGAAAACCAACCTGAGAACACAACATGGGCAGCGACTACAGGATGCTCAGCGTTGAAGGTCACCGATTATCATCCAAAGATACGGAACAACAACAACAACAAAAAAAAATCCTCCATGAGAAACTTCGGAACGATTTCCCACCCTGAATTCTCAGCCTCCCAAGTAAAAGCAAAAAACAAAAAAAACCTCCTGAATTTCATCAAAACTGCGAGAAGCTCAATTCGACATTCGTTTCAAGAAGATCAAAGTCGGAGTCAAATTAAAAGCAATTTAATTGGGCGGCCGTTTGTCTGAAATCGGCCTGGGGTTTCCTGCCTGAGTAGGGGTTGGACTAGAAGACCTCTGAGGTCCCAGTTCTCAGAATGTGTGAACTTCAACTCCCAGAATCCTCACTGGCTGGGGAATTCTGGGCGTTGAAGTCCACCCATCTTCAAGGTGGAGAATCCTGATGCAGACCTTCAACCATTGATGATCCCACCTCTGGAACCAACATCATTGACCACTTGTTGACTTCCGATGCTGTAATCTTTCACTCTGCATCCTATCATTGGTCCAGACCCCACCCCAAAGCCTTCTGGGACATCGATAGGCTGGGGAATTCTGGGTGTTGAAGTCCACCCATCTTCAAGGTAGAGAACCTTCTTGCAGGCCTTCAACCATTGATGGTCTCACCTCTGGAATCAACATCGTTGACCACTTGTTGACTTCCGATGCTGAAATCTTCCACCCTTCTTCCTATCATGGGTCCAGACTCACTCCAAGGCCTTCTGGGAGATGGATAGGCCAGGGAATTGTCTGGTTGGGGAATTCTGGGCCTTGAAGTCCATCCATCATCAGTTTTGGGGAAACTCTGCTGCAGGCGAATCCCATCTGAGTTGGCCCTTTTGGCATTTCCGAGTTGCGGCGTCTCCCCATTCATGGGCCCAAGATGGCAAGGTACCCAAATGAATCGGTGGTGGAGAAGAGGGCAGGAAGAAAACAACAGGTGCCCAGAGAGCCAAGGCATCTGCTTCCCAAAATTGCGATTTTGGGGAAGCAGACGCGAGATCCAGCGTGGTCCGATGAGCAGATGGGCGTGGCCGTCGAATTGACAGATCCAGCTCGGTTGCATTTCCCCCTGGACGACAGGTGAGCGGGTCCCTTCGCACACCACCGTCCCATTCCTTTTCCGGGAAAGAGAAGCGTGCCGGAGAAACCCGAAGCTGGCTGAGAACCAGATGGGATGCTTCTCGTAGCCCGATTCATACCAAGGAATTCCTTTCCGGGAAAAAGCAATGAAAAATTCTCACGGGCTCCTGCCAACTTCGGGTGGGAGGGGGAGGCAAGAGCCCAGAAGCCCCCCAGACGGGTCTCTTGCATCCTTCTGGGGAACCAGGAACAACCACCACCACCACCAAAACAAAAATTGTAGAAAAAGTCCTCGTGTTACGACAGCTCGTTTAGTGACCGACGTTTCGACAGCGGGGACGAAAGTGACTTACTCGATATCGAATTTGGCTCCATAGGTTTACTCTTCCGAGCGTCAGGGACTCACGCTGGAGCCCAGCTTTATTTCGTGAAAGTGACTTAGGACCGCGTTTCACACTTATGACCGTCGCAGCATTTCCCCCGAAATCACGTGATCAAAATTCAGGGCTGTATTGATGACGGTTGACCTCTCCCCGGGGTAGTGGGATCCCGTTTGGTGACCTTCTGACACGCGAAGTCGAGGGGGAAAGCCGGATTCATTGAATGACCTGCAGCGCTCCGGTGGCGAGCGAGGTCGTAAAGTGAGGCAGAACTCGCTCAACGGCCGTCTTGCTTAGTGGCAAAGATGGTGGGCTCCGTTGCTAAGATGTATCTCTTTCTTACCCAGCCTTTGTGTTGCCAATGGCCACGGCCTGTAGTTGGATATTACAAGCCCCGTGTAGAATTTCCTTCCTGTTTCTCCCCTTAATTTCTCCCACCAACCTGAATTAAGGTCATATTGATACTCATCAGTTAATACTTGTATCTGTTTAATCAGAGTCTGCGTAGACTTTGCTAATGCTCCCAGGGACCCTGGGAGAATTCTTCTTCCTCTTCCTCTTCCTCTTCCTCTTCCTCTTCCTCTTCCTCTCCTCCTCCTCCTCCTTTTTCTTCTCCTCCTCCTCCTCCTCCTCCTCCCATTCTCCTCCTCCTCTTCGTCCATCTTTCTCCTCTTCTCCTCCTTCTCTTCTCCTTCTCTCCTCCACCTCCTCCTCCTCTTGTTCTCCTCCTCCTCCTCCTCCTCCTCCTCTTGTTCTACTCCTCCTCCTCCTCCCATTCTCCTCCTCCTCTTCTTCCATCTTTCTCCCCTTCTCCTCCTTCTCTTCTCCTTTCCTCCTCCTCCTCCTCCTCCTCCTCCTCCTCCTCCTCCTCCTCCTCCTCCTCCTCCTCCTCCTCCTCCTCCTCTTCTTCTTCTTCTTCTTCTTCTTCTTCTTCTTCTTCTTCTTCTGCAACAGAGAAGCTCCACTGAGCCAGCTGGGCCCTTCGGTGGAGTAATCCTTGCTTAACATCCAGAGGATGTTAAGATGTCTCGAAGGGAGCCTGCCCCATCCAATGCCAAATAGGATTAAGAGGCTTAGCTGGAAACACGGAGATGCTTGCGGAAATCCAATCCTTGAGAATATCTGATATCTGATGAAGGCCAGACAAGGAATAATGGATGGGAAGCGGTCCAGGAGAGATTCAACCTAGAAAACAAGGAAGAAATTTCCTGACACGGAGAACAAGCCACCGGCGGAACTCCTTGCCACCAGAAGTTGTGGCAGCTTCATCCCACAAGAAGCCAGCTGTCATAAAACGGTGTAGCGGGGGAGGGGGGGTCGGCAGGGGGTTGGACTAGATGATATACAAGGTCCCTTCTGACTCTTGTTATTCTGTTATCGAAGCCCACCCACCCACTCCTCAGCCTAACGTCGTAGATGGGAACAGAGTTATCTGATGGTAGGTTTGAAGCAGAGGATCAAAATGCAGTTTGAAAAGCAGATTTGCAGAGAGACGAAGTTGTAAATTATTAGGAAGGAAGCTTAGATTTCTCTCTCTCTCTCTCTCTCTCTCTCTCTCTCTCTCTCTCTCTCTCTCTCTCTCTCTCTCTCCCTAATTATTATTAAGTTGTAATCATCAGCATAACAACCGAGACCAGAGAGATTGCAAAATGGGTATAAATACAGATATAGATAGACATAGATATATATTCCTCAACTTACAATGTGTGTGTGTGTGTGTAATTATTATTAAGTTGTAATAACCAACTTAACAACTGAGGCCAGAGAGATCGTAAAATGGGTATAAATATAGATATACATGTATGTCTTTGGTTATTCGGGTCTTCTCCCGCGTAAAATTGGAAGTATCTTGGCGACGTTTCGACGAAGTCTCATTCGTCATCTTCAGGCTGGTGTCTTCGGCTTCGTGCTTCCAGGAGCAATGTGAGATTGCAGCTGTTTCTTTTGTCACATTGCTCCTGGAAGCACGAAGCCGAAGACACCAGCCTGAAGATGACGAATGAGACTTCGTCGAAACGTCACCAAGACACTTCCAATTTTACGCGGGAGAAGACCTGAATAACCAAAGACATATATATATATATATGTGTGTGTGTGTGTGTGTGTGTGTGTATGTGTATGTGTATTTATATTTATATTTATATTTATATTTATATTTATATTTATATTTATATTTATATTTATATTTATATTTATATTTATATATATATTTATATTTATATTTATATTTATATTTATATTTATATTTATATATATATTTATATTTATATTTATATTTATATTTATATTTATATTTATATATACCATCCCAGTCAAACGCCAGTCTTATTTATTTATTTATTTTTGCAAACCTCCAGTGATTATTTGGCCCAGCGCCCGCTTGCTTCTCGGCATGCTACTGGCCAAGTCCGACAATACTACTACGAAGTTCCACCGTGTCGGTACTACAACAAGGGGCAAAGCTGACCTTCCTTTTGGGGCTCTAAAAGCAACCAAGCAGGTGCCCCCCCCCCCAAAAAACAACTCCACCCCACCCTTCCCCCGCTCTGTCTTCCCGTCTGCTCTCCGGACAGCAAATCCATCAATCAGGCTGCCATCAACAACACCCCCCCCCCCCACACACACACCAAGCCGGTCAGCCGGTCAGTTTTCCAGTTTGCCGGAGCAGCTGGTGAGATTTGACAGCTCGATCACCTCTTGCTGCCCCTGTGTAAAAGAAGACCCTCCCTGGATACCTGATATACCCCCCCACCCGCCCACCCCGCCGGAGGAGAGACACGCTGAAAAGGCAGCCAGGCCCGTTAGGTGTCTGCCAAGTAGGGGGCTCCGGTTTCCACGGCTGGGACTTTGCAGATGTGGGGGGACGAAAATAGCTCTCCGGCCACCCCTCCTGCGGCCTGTTGAAATTGGGGGACGGACGCCTCCCCCCATCCCACCCCCAATCCTATCATTCCCAAGGCCCTGAATTTGCCCAGCTTACACAATGACACTGAAATGGTTTGATTTGAAGGTGTCGCATCACCGAGGGTGAGAGCGGTGGGTTTTTTAGTTTATTTTATTATTAATTATTTTATTTATTTATTTATTTATTTATTTATTTATTTATTTATTTATTTATTTATTTATTTATTTATTTATTTATTTTTTATTTAGATCCTCCCCCACATTGTGTTTTTGTTATGGGGAAAGTCGCTTAGAGTCGCGGTTGAGCGAGCAGGCCGCTGCGTAAATGATCTCAAAGGAGTAAATCAAATCGAATGAATGGCAGAAGAAATGGAAGGGGCTTCGGAGGACTTCTAGTCTGACCTCCCCCCTCCACCCCTGCTCAAGCGGGAGACCTGCCTCGACCGTTTCAATCGATCAATCGGAATAGAGTGGGAAGGGACCTGGGAGGTCATGTAGTCCAAACTCCTTGCAGAAGGGAGGAGGAGGAAGGAGGAGGAGGAGGTGGAGGAGGAGGAGGAGGAGGAGGAGGAGGAAGAGGAAGGAAGAGGAAGAGGAGGAAGAGGAAAAGGAAGAAGAAAGGGAAGAAGGAGGAGGAGGAGGAAGAGAAGGAGGAAGAAAGGAAAGAAGAAGGAGGATGAGAAGGATGAGAAGAAGAAAGGGAAGGGGAAGAGGAAGAAGAAAGGGAAGGAGGAGGAGGAGGAGAAGAGGAGAAGGAAGAGAAGGAGGAAAAAAAGAGAAGAAGGAGGATGAGAAGAAAAGGAAGAGGGAGAAGAAAGGGAAGGAGGAGGAGGAGAAGAGGAGGAGGAGGAAGAGAAGGAGGAAGAAGAAAGAGAAGAAGGAGGATGAGAAGAAAAGGAAGAGGAAGAAGAAAGGGAAGGAGGAGGAGGAGATGGAAGGAGGAAAAGGAGGAGGAGGAGGAGGAAGAAGAAAGGGAAGGAGGAGAAGAAGAAAAAGAGGAGGAGGAGGAAGAGGTGGAGGAGGAAGAAGAGAGGGAAGGAAAAGAAGAAGAGAGGGAAGGAGAAGAAGAAGGAAGAGGAGGAGGAGGACAAGGAGAATTATTATTTATCAGGAAGCATACAAAGAAATCATCATTTGGGGAGGGGGGTGGGAAGAGTTCTTGCACAAAGAAAGGCGAAAGTAAAAACGATGCCTTCTTTTCCAACACATGCAAATAAATAAATAAATAAAATTGGGTGTGACTTTTAAGAGCCCAACACAGGACGGAGAAGAAACACCTCTCTCTCCAAAAATCAAAATCTAATGAGAGAGAGAGAGAGAGAGAGAGAGAGAGAGAGAGAGAGAGAGAGAGAGAGAGAGACGAGAGAGAGAGAGAGAGAGAGAGATCCCCAACGATTTACAAAAGGGCTGAGACTCCCCTCGGAGTGCCAATTCACACACACACACCCCCCGTGCCCTAAAAAAATATTTGGATTTTTTAAAAAAACGCTTGAGGTGGGGAGAGACACCAGAAGGAGGAGGCCAAAGTTTTCTCCGCTTATCGGAGGAAGGCAGGGCTGATTTGAAAGTCAGGCCTGCAGGATGGAGACGTTTTAATCAGAACCGGATGCCCGAACGGGCTGGGAAGAGCTGGGAAGGCCGAGGTGTGCCCATCGGAGGGCAGACAAAGCTGGCAGGAGTCACCCCGTTCGGATCCGTAGGGTGTGGTGGGCGAGGAAAAAAAATATCACTGCAGGCGTTGTGAGAAGAGTTGCTGTGGGTGGCATTCCCAAGACGTCATCCCGCTCGACACCTTTGACCGAAAGTTCAGGAAACTTGGGAAAGATGCTTTCCCCAAAATTCGGCATTGGCCAAAATACATACTTGATTGGAAAAGATGATTAAGCAACATATAGACGTAAAACCAGAAATATCTTTGGTTAGGTATCATACCAGAAAGTGATGATAAAGGGACTATATATTGAATGTTACATGTGTCGACAGCTGCAAAAATTGGAGAGAGAGAGAGAGAGAGAGAGAGAGAGAGAGAGAGAGAGAGAGAGAGAAGTTGGATGATAGATAGATAGATAGATAGATAGATAGATAGATAGATAGATAGATAGATAGATAGATGGATGGATGGATGGATGGATGGATGGATGGATGGATGGATGGATGGATAGATAAGATAGGATACATGATGGATGGATGGATGGATGGAGAGAGAGATGATAGAAAGATAGAGATAAATAGATAGATAGATAAGATAGATGATGGATGGATGGATGGATGGATGGATGGCTAGAGATAGAGATAGAGAGATGATAGATAGATAGATAGATAGATAGATAGATAGATAGATAGATAGATAGGATAGGATAGGATAGGATACTGGATGGATGGATGGATGGATGGATGGATGGATGGATGGATGGCTAGAGAGAGATCGAGATCGAGATGACAGACAGACAGATAGATAGATAGATAGATAGATAGATAGATAGATAGATAGATAGATAGATAGATAGATAGATAGATAGATAGGATACAGGATGGATAGATGGATGGATGGATGGATAGAGAGAGAGAGAGTGAGAGAGAGTAAGAGAGAAAGAGAGATAAGATAGGATACATGATGGATGGATGGATGGATGATGGAGAGAGAGATGATAGATAGAAAGATAGAGATAGATAGATAGATAGATAGATAGATAGATAGATAGATAGATAGATAGATAGATAGATAGATAGAGATAGATAGATAGATAAGATAGATGATGGATGGATGGATGGATGGATGGATGGATGGATGGCTAGAGATAGAGAGAGAGATGATAGATAGATAGATAGATAGATAGATAGATAGATAGATAGATAGATAGATAGATAGATAGATAGATAGATAGATAGATAGATAGATAAGCATAGGATAGGATAGGATAGGATAGGATAGGATAGGATAGGATAGGATAGGATAGGATAGGATAGGATACTGGATGGATGGATGGATGGATGGATGGATGGATGGATGGCTAGAGAGATAGAGATTGAGATGATAGATAGATAGATAGATAGATAGATAGATAGATAGATAGATAGGATACATGATGGATAGATGGATGGATGGATGGATGGATGGATGGATGGATAGATAGAGAGAGAGAAAGAGAGAGAGTTAGAGAGAGAGAGAGAGAGAGAAGATAGGATACATGATGGATGGATGGATAGATAAGATAGATATCCAGGCAAGTCCTTGACTTACGACCCCGACCTGAGCTTAATTTGCTCCTTGCCAGCGAAGGACCAGCGGGCACAGCCTGGCACAGCAGGGGGGTGGGGTGGGGTGGGCTTTGCTGGGTGGGGTTTTCCAAGGCCAGGCCGGGAACGTCTCTCGCCCATCGCTTCCCAGGGTGGAGAACGGGACTCGGCTATCAGCTCCGATGATATAACAGGCTTCCTGTGCGGGGAAAATCTGGCGTGGTTCTTCTTTGAAAGGACGATGAGGACGGTGATTGTTTTAATCCTCTGTGAAAAGGAGATTTGGGATTATGAGTTGCTCGGCTCGGCCTCCCACATTCTTCGGGTCCTTCCCTCAGTTGCCCCTCGGCTGGCTAGGAAGACGGGGTCGGAAAAGGGGCGAGGGGTTTGAGCAGGCCCGTTTGATATGGTGTGGGTGCGGTGTTTCCTTGGGGGAAGCTCATGAGGAGTGGGCAGTAGGAGAGGCATTGTGGGTGGGATTCAGAAAAATGTGGCTTTCCTTCCTTCCTTCCTTCCTTCTCCCTTCCCTTCCCTTCTCCTTTCTTCCTTCTTTCCTTCTACCTTCCTTCCTTCACTTCTCCTTCCTTCCTTCTTCTCCCTTTCCTTCCTTCCCTTCTCCTTTCTTCCTTCCTTCTCTTCTCCTTCCATCCTTCCCTCCCTTCTCCTTCCCCTTCCTTTCTTCCCTTCTCCTTCCTTCCTTCTCTTCGCCTTCCATCCTCCCTTCTTTCCTTCTACCTTCCTTCCTTCACTTCTCCTTCCTTCCTTCCTTCTTCTCCCTTTCCTTCCTTCCCTTCTCCTTCCATCCTTCCCTCCCTTCTCCTTCCCCTTCCTTTCTTCCCTTCTCCTTCCTTCCTTCTCTTCGCCTTCCATCCTTCCATCCCTTCTCCTTCTCCTTCCCCTTCTTTTCTTCCCTTCTCCTTCCTTCCTTCCTTCTTTCCTTCCTTCCTTCCCTTCCCCTTCCTTCTTTCTTCCCTTCTCCTTCCTTCCCCCTTTCCTTCCTTCCCTTCCCTTCCCCTTCCTTCCTTCTTCCTTCCTTCTTTCCTTCTACCATCCTTCCTTCACTTCTCCTTCCTTCCTTCCTTCTTCTCCCTTTCCTTCCTTCCCTTCTCCTTTCTTCCTTCCTTCTCTTCACCTTCCATCCTTCCCTCCCTTCTCCTTCCCCTTCTTTTCTTCTCTTCTCCTTCCTTCCTTCCTTCTTTCCTTCCTTCCTTCCCTTCCCCTTCCTTCCTTCTTTCTTCACTTCTCCTTCCTTCCTTCCTTCCCTTCCCCTTCCTTCCTTCCTTCTTTCCTCCTTCCTTCCTTCCTTTCCTCCCTCCCTCACTCCAACTCCATTAATCACTAAATCAACGAAACAATGAACAATCGCTGGAGGCTTTTAAGGAGAGACCGCCATTTGTCTGAAATGGTATAGGGTTTCCTGTTTGAGCAGGGGGTTGGACTAGATGACCTCCAGGGTCCCCTCCGATACTGTTATTCTGTTCTTTGCCCCCTCACCCAGTGGGGTGGTTGGGGAAAACCCCTCGCCTGGCTTTGTATCCGTGCATGCCCCCTCCTCCTCCCCTCTCCCTTGCCAACCCATGCCACGGCAACACGGGCCGTCACGCCAGTGACTCACACGGCAAGGGAGGGGCCTGGAAGAAGGTGAAGGGAAGCGGAGAGGAGCCCAGGAAACTGGGGCAATGGGCCGCAAACAAACCCTTGTGTGTGTGTGTGTGTGTGTGCCCTCTGCTTTGACAGGGGTGTCCGCCTGGGGCGAGAAGGACCACACCTGTTCCGGGCTGTGATTGACAGGGGAAGGGATGGGTTAGCCCCCTGGCAAAAGGGCCGGACGGAGGCGAAAGGTTCAGCAAGGAACAGATCCCATCACTCATCACGCCTTTAAATCCGGCTCCTTCCTAAAAATGCCGCCAACCCCCCGCCCCCCCGCCTTCCCTTCTTTAGATAGTCCTCGACTTACGATGTTCCGTTTAGTGACCGTTTGAAGCGACCCCGGGCACCGGATCAAGGGACTGGAGGACCATTTTTCCACACGACCCGGACAGCTTTCCCACCGGCGTCAAAACGATCCGAATTCCAGCCCTTTGTCCATTGACTCCTATTTACGACGGTCGCAGTGCGATCCCCTTTTCTGATGAGCCAAGTCTTCCACGGGGCAAAGTCAGAGTCACCGTGTGACTCGCGCTAACGTCAGGGGGGGTGGGGGTCAAGAAACGCCGTAGAGCGGGGCAAAACTCAACTCAACAAATGTCCCGATGATCGACGGAAAATTCAGGCTCGGTTGTGGCCGTAGGTCGAGGACTTCCCTATACTGCATTCTAACCGCTGCGCCCACAATGGCTCTTTGCTTTCTTCTGCCAGCCTATCTGGAAACCTTTATTATGTTGTCATTTTCAGCTGTTCTCTCTCTCTTCTGCTCTGCTATCTAGTTTTTTCTTTTTCTTACCAACTGTCTGCTGTTGCTGATGGTTTGCAAGAATAATAATTCTCATTTTCTGGAGCTCCCCAAAAGGAGGTGCGTCCCCCTTTCAGAGCAAGTAAACGCCGTCTCTAGGATCTCCCCCACTCTTATCTCTCTCTCTCTCTCCCCCTCTCTTTCTTATCTCTCTTTATCATCTATCTATCTATCTATCTATCTATCTATCTATCTATCTATCTATCTATCTATCTATCTATCTATCTATCTATCTATCTATCTTTATTTCTATATCTCAATATCTTTCATCCGTCCATCCATCCACCCACCCATCCATCCATCACTCCATCCATCCATCCATCCATCCATCTCTATCTATCTATCTTTATTTCTATATCTCTATATCTATCTATCATCCATCCATATCTATCTATCTATCTATCTATCTATCTATCTATCTATCTATCTATCTATCTATCCATCCATCCATCCATCCATCCATCATCTCTCTCTCTCTCATCTCTCTCTATTATCTTTCTCTCTCTCTAGCTATCATACCTATTATCTATCTCTATCTATCTATCTATCTATCTATCTATCTATCTATCTATCTATCTATCTATCTATCTATCTATCTATCTATCTATCCATCCATCCACCCACCCACCCATCCATCCATCCATCCATCCATCCATCCATCATCTCTCTCTCTCATCTCTCTCTATTATCTTTCTCTCTCTCTCTAGCTATCCTATCTATCTATCTATCTATCTATCTATCTATCTATCCATCCATCCATCCATCCATCCATCCATCCATCCATCCATCCATCCATCCATCCATCCATCCACACCCACATACTGCTTTGGTTTATAGGTCTTTTTGTCCTATATATATAATAATAATTCTCATTTTCTGGAGCCCTCCTTCAAGTCCCAGCAAAATCTTTTACATATATATATATATATATACAGAAAGAGAAGCATTTACTTGCTCTGAAAGTGAGACACACCCCCCCCCCCACTCTTTTGCGGGGAGCTCCAGAAAATGAGAATTATGATTGTAAACACACACACACACACACACACACACACACACACACACACACAATCCTGCATGGGGAATTGGGCTCCTTGGTGGACTTCAAGAAGAAGCAGAAGGCGAAGAGAAGAGAAGAGAAGAGAAGAGAAGAGAAGAGAAGAGAAGAGAAGAGAAGAGAAGAGAAGAGAAGAGAAGAGAAGAGAAGCCTCCGCACAGCTGGATGGGAGAGATCTGTATCTCGCAGGCCGGAGGAGAGGCGGAAAAAAAAATGACCTTGATTTATAGCTTTGCATCTTTTGATCTCGCTTCTCATGTCTGGTAACAAAGCGAGGAGGCTGCGTTTCAGAGCTTGTTAAACTTCTGAGCACGGGGCCGTTTCCGCATTCTCCTGGTTGGAAGTGCCTCCCGTTTTCAAACTTTCCTTTGAGGGAGGTCAACCGTTCTGGCCCCTTCTCCCTTCTCCCCAGAACGGTCACCCCCCTCCTCTCTCTCTCTGGGGTTGGTGGGACTCAGGAAGGACCCCTTCAAAGAAAGAGGGGTGCACTTCCACCCTGAGCCCCCAGCAACCAGGCTCCCTTTGCAGCGTTAACAAAACAACAGAATAAAAAGGATCGGGAGGGACCTCAGAGGTCATCCAGTCCAACCCCCTGAACTACGCAGGAGATCCTGGGCTAAGGATTCGAACCGGCGAACTGCCGCCCCTTTCTGATCGACAAGCTCCGCGTCTTAGCCACTGAAGCCCCTTCCTTCCCTCACTTGCCTTAAAGTCTCCGGAGTCAAAAGCCAAGTGAAAAACCATTGGAGCAATCCAAGAGGATTCTGGGAGTTGAAGTTCGCACCTTCTGGGAATCGGAGGGGAACCATAGAGGTCATTTAGTCCAACCCTGCTCAAGGCAGGAGACCTTATTATAACCATCCTGGTCAAAAATGGCTGTCCGATCTCTTGTTGAAAGCCTCCAGTATCCACAATTTCTGGTGGTAAGCAGTTCAGTTCCACTGATTAATTGTCCTCACTGTCAGGAAATTCCTTCTTGGTTCTAGATTGCTTCTCAGTTTCCATCCGTTGCTTTGGAGAATAGATGGACCCTCCCTCTTCCTTGCACAGCCCCAGGTGTAGGAGACCAGGATATGGGTGTGGTCTCCTTCTTGACCAGGAGGTAGTTCAAGAAGGCCTCCAAGATTTCTTCCAACTTTTGTTATTCTGACCTTGGGGGACCAGTATTAAAAACCATGCAAAAGAATTCAGGATTGTAATAACCGGGGAGGGCGTTTGAGGGCTGAAGTTTTGGGAGAAGAAGATGGGGACTACCTCTTGAGAAAGTCTTCTTCTCCAGGAAACTTCTCTCATTAGTCCAAGTCACGGGGTTGGGTCAACTGGCAAGTTCTCCAGAAGATTACATATCGGAAGAGTTGCTGAGTTTGAGAAACATTGGTCATTTTTACCTCCAGTGATGGAGAGGACAACTCAATGGCAAAGGGAGTGTGTTGACTTTTTCCACGCACGTTCTTCTTCTCTTGAGATGGAGAGACATCGTCAGCTAGCACTGGCAGCCCACCAACCTTGATATAGACCAGATGATTAACCATCATTGGCCAACGGTTGAGGCTCTTCTTAAAATCCCATGGGAGCGGGGCGGCCTAGAGGTGGCAACTTCTACATTCCATCTTCTCTCTCCCCGGAAAGCCCACGTAATATTTGTAATCCCGGGGAACGAATCCATCAAACCGTGATGTTGGGCCTCACACCAGGTCCATAAATCATCAAGAAGACGGCCCAGAAGCGAAGCATTGAAGAGTCGGCTGATTTATTCGACCTGCTGCTTTCTAACCCTTGAGATCTTCGCTGTGATGGATCCCCCGGGGGTCTAGTCCTCCTTCCTTCAGTTGCCATGGAGATGGAGGGAAGAACCCAGCATTTACAGATGGAAGCTGGTGGTTCTTCACTCCTCTAGCTTCTTGCAGGTGTCTGGACTCAGGTGGTCACTTGAGGTTCTCCACCTAAGACGTTTGGATGGGTGAGTTCTCCAAACTTCTCCAGAGAGTGGAAGAAACATCTTGAGATCTTCCTTTGGACTTGAACGGCAGCGAGGGCAGCCGAGGAGCCGACAGACCTGTGGTGGACATCTACACCTACTTCCATGGACCTCTTGTCACTGACCAAAGAGAGGGATGTGACGTCTGGATGGAATCCTCTGGACCCGAGGAATCCATAATAAGTCCCGAACAATGACTTCCTTTGATCCTGACAGTTTTTCTTTTGATGGGACCCAAAAACTGCATTTATTTCTCAGATACATCATGCGGTTGGCTCCTCTTCAACTTCTGACCCACAAAGAATCTTTTCCTCCCCCTTTGATCTTGCTTTGATGTGCAGCTCTCCCACAAGCCAATCTTTTTTTTTCCTGTCCCAAGGAAGAACTTTTGATTTCAGCAGAAAATAATCTTCTCGTTTCCTGCCCGTGGCTCCAGCTTGTCAAGATCCTCCTGAAAATTGGGCAGCCGTCCTCTTAATCTCATAATTTTGGGTTATCTGCACATCGGATCAGGCTTCCTCAACCTCGGGAAATCTTTCAGGCCCGTGGACTTCAACTCCCAGAATTCCTCGGTCAGTGTGTTTGGGGAATTCTGGGAGTTGAAGTCCACCAGTTTTCAAGTCTCCAAGGTTGGACATTCCTGCTGGATGGAACCGAAGGGGAAAGTACAGGAACTCCTCGACTTACAAACAATTCGCTCAGTGACCGTTTGAAGTTACAACAGCATTCGAAAAAAGTGACTTACGGCCGTTTTCCACACTTACGACCGTTGCAGGATTCCTGTGGTCAAGGGATCAAATTTCAGACGCTGGGCATCTGACTCGTAGTTACGACGGCTGCAGTGTCCCGGGGTTTGCGACCTTCTGACCAGCCAAGTCAAGGCGGAAATCATAACAAACAGGTTTCTAACTTCACAACTGCAACGATTCACTTTACAATCATCGTAAAACGGGACAATGAACCGATGTCTCACTTAAACGACAGAAATGTGGGGGCTCGGTTGAGGTCGTAAGTCGAGGACCTGCCTGTCAAAGGGAGGATTGGAAAACCGGCCTCCAAATTATGTCATTTTGGGCTGGAAAAAAATGAGGTGAGAAATGAATGCAGCAAAACCAGTTGTGGGATAAAGTGAATTATCTGCCTTTTTTTGACAAGAAAGAGAAGGGAAGGGAAGGAAAGAGGGAAGGGAAGGAGAATAGAAAGGAAAGGAAAGGAGGAAAAAAGAATGGGAAAGAAGGGAAGGGAAGGAAAGGAAAGGAAAGGAAAGGAAAGGAAAGGAAAGGAAAGGAAAGGAAAGGAAAGGAGGAAGAAGGAATGGGAAAGGGAAGGAAAGGAAAGGAAAGGAAAGAATGAAGAGGGAAGGGAAGAAAGAGAAGGGAAGGAGAATAGAAAGGAAAGGAAAGGAAGATTAAAGAAGGAAAGGAAAGGAAAGAAGATGGAAGGGAGGGGAAGGAAAGGAAAGGAAAAAAGGAAGGGAGGGGAAGGGAAGGAAAGGGAAGGATGAAGAGGGAAGGGAAGAAAGAGGGAAGGGAAGGAGAATATAAAGGAAAGGAAGAAGATAGAAGAAAGAAAGGAAAGGAAAGGAGGAAGAGGGAAGGGAAGGAGGATAGAAAGGAAAGGAAAGGAAGATAGAAGAAGGAAAGGAAAGGAAAGAAGATGGAAGGGAAGGGAAGGGAAGGGAAGGGAAGGAAGGGCAGCCTATTTTATTCTCTGCATTTTTTCGCCCATCGCCACTGGATGCATTTTCCGACTTGCCTTAACTTGATTTTTTTTTTTGTTTTAAAAAAAGGAATTATTCTGTTCGTGCGTAGCCCTTGGCACACCATCAGGCCTGGCTTTCTGGCTTTGAGTTCAATTTGGGGGAAAAACAAAATACAGATTTCTTTCTTTCTTTTTTGGAAAGGGTGGTTCTGTTTTGCGCGCTGGCTTTTGGGGGTGAGCGAATTAGATCCGGCTGCCTTTCCCCTGAAAAGCCACGGAGGAAATTTGGGGGAAAAAGCTACTAGGACCGAGACCAGGGGTGAAATCCAACAGGTTCTGGAGAACAGGTAGCAGAAATTTTAAGTAGTTCGGAGAACCGGCATGGGGTGGGAATGGGGATTTTGCAGTATCCTTCCCCTGCCACGCCCACCAAGCCACGCCCACCGCCACGCCCACAGAACCAGTAGTAAAAAAAAATGGATTTCACCACTGACCGATCCTTAACTTACAACCGTTTCTTTAGCAAAGTTACAGCATCGCTGAAAAAGGGTGACTTGACGACTTGGTCCTCGCGCTTGTGACCGTCGCAGCCTCTTCACGGTCATGCGAACGAAACCCGGCTGCCTGACTCGTATTTATGACAGTCGCAATGTGTCGAGGTCACCCCATGGCCCTTTCTGATTCTCCCGGGCAGCTTCCGGCTAGCAAACTCAATGAAGAAAACCCAGATTTGCTTAACAACACTGCAGAGGTAGTCCTCGATTTATGACCGCTATGGAGCCCAACATTTATGATGTTAAGGGAGACGGTTGCTAAGTAAGTGCTCAGTCAGATCGCAAAAGGCGATCCCGTGATCCCCGGGAGGACGCTGTGACTGTCGTAAATGTGAGTCCACTCCCAAACCTCTGAATTTTGACCACGTGACCTGCCTTGGTCGTAAACGTGAAAAACAAGTCCTACGTCCCTTTTTTTTCAGGGCCGTCGTAACTTCAAATGGTCACTAAACGGACTGTCGTAAGTGGAGAAGTACCTGTATTAAAAATGATTTTTTTTCCCCACTGAATTACACTGAATTCTATTTCTTTTATCAGAGGAGTTTTTGAGGATTTTCTCCATGGCTGACCTCCAAATCTGGATCTTAAAAATGTTTTATTTTCTTCTTCTTCTTGTAGGCCTGTGTATTTTTCTCCAAATTCGCTTTTCAGATTTAAAATAGATTTTTTCCCACTTCTGCTGACTCAGCTTTTCATCCCCTGGGAGCCCTGATTGGTTCTTTTGTTAAAAAAAAATCACATTTTTTTCTCCCCATTTCTGCTTCTTTCTAAAGTTTTATTTATTCCAGTGGTATTTTATTTTGTCTTTTATAGATAGCCATTGTAGTGTTATGGGGACAGCTATAAGACCGGACAGCATAAAAGATAAATAGATAATTAAAAAAATAAATAAATCGTAAAATTGGGGGTGGGGGGAGAGGAAACGCCACGATTCACTGTAAAGATTTTTAAAAGCTGCTCGGAACAGAACAACAACAATTTGGCATTTATTGTCAAGCGGTTAATTTTTACGGCGGGTCCGAATTTTTTCTTTCTTTCTGAGAATGCCGTATTTTTTGGACTATAAGGCGCACCTAAATTTAGAAGAGGAAATCAACAACAAAAAAGTTTTTGGCCCCTGCGTGCCCCATTTTCGGGCTTTTTTCCCAGCTTTTTTCAGCCCATTTTTTTGGCTTTTTTTAGCCCGTTTTCAAGGTTTTTTTGGCCTGTTTTTGAGGCTTTTCCTGGTCCGTTTTTGAGGCTATTTCAGCCCATTTTCTGGGCTTCTTCCCGGCCCGTTTTTGGCGCTTTTTCTGGCCCATTTTTGAGGCTTTTTCAGCCTGTTTTTGAGGCTTTTTTCAGCCTGTTTTCAAGGCATTTTTCAGCCCGTTTTCAAAGCATTTTTCAGCCTGTTTTCAAGGCTTTTTGACCTGTTTTTGAGGCTTTTCCTGGCCTGTTTTTGAGGCTTTTTCAGCCCATTTTCTAGGCTTCTTCCCGGCCTGTTTTTGAGGCTTTTTCTGGCCCATTTTTGAGGCTTTTTCAGCCTCTTTTTGAGGCTTTTTTCAGCCCATTTTCAAGGCATTTTTCAGCCTGTTTTCAAGGCTTTTTGACCTGTTTTTGAGGCTTTTCCTGGCCCGTTTTTGAGGCTTTTTCAGCCCATTTTCTAGGCTTTTTCCTGGCCCGTTTTTGAGGCTTTTTTGGCCTGTTTTTGAGGCTTTTTTTTAACCCGTTTTTGAGGCTTTTTTGATCCGTTTTTGAGGCTTTTTTGGCCTCTTTTTAAGGTTTTTTTCAAATTGCCCCCCCCCCCAAAAAGCCTCAAAAACTGGCTATAAAAAGGCCTGAAAATGGGGCAAGCGGAGGCAAAAAAATGGCCAGTGTGTGGGTGGGGCTTCGGCAATATTCGGTCTATAGGATGCACAGACATTTTCACCCCCCTTTGGGAGACAAAAAAGTGCTTCTTATAGTCCGAAAAATACGGTATACGGAAAATTGGAGGAGAAAACAAAACGATAACGGTTAAAAAAAACAAATAATTACAAGCAGGCCTCCAAGTACAACAAAACTTGGGAACAGCATTTCCCGTGGCTAAGCCAGGTAGCCGACACGTGAATAGTGCTTCATTTTACGACCTTTTGGGCCACCATCGCTAAGCGAATCGCTGCGGTTGTTAAGTGAATCACATGGTCATTAAACGAATCCCACTAACCCTGTTGTCGTTGCCGGTCAGAAGCCGGCTAGGAAGAGCATAAATATTGACCAGGTGAAAAAGCCTGAAAAATTTTGAGTCTTGTGACTCAAATGTTACCACAACGGTCGTAAGTCCGAGAACTGGTCTCACATCATTTTTCCCCCCAGTGCTGTCATTAACTCTGAACAGTCACTAAACAAAACGTTGTAACTCAAGGACTACCCATATGGAAATAAAGGGGAAATTTATCAAATTCTATTGAATTTTTTTTTTAAATAAATTGGGGAAAAAAAAACCACCACATTTTTACAGGTGTTCCTACCTGAATTCATTCTTTATTTTTGCTCCAGGCATAAAAGAAATTCCAATTTAAATAAAACGAGCGACTCTTTGTCCTTTATAAATATTTATAAATATTTTTTAAAACGTGCAAAGTTTTGTGTAATATTTTTTTCGCCGGATCTCGCTTAGCTGTTTCGATCGGGCCTTTTTTTTAAAAAAAAAAAATATATTCCACTCTTTAATCAAATAAAAATAAGAAGAAGCTTCCAGAGTTGCTTAATATACGAATAATAAGAATGTTTGTAGGTTTTGGGAGAATTATAATCTGAGAATCACAATGCGCAAGGAAGAATATCGCGGAGGGATGAGGAAAAAAAAAAAAACTTGATTATTAAACCGAAATAAAAACGGATCCCGTATAAAGCAATTTTTAAAAGCTTTTTTTAAAAAATAATAGGTGGGAATGATTTTGAATGCTGGCTGGGGAATTCTGGGTATTGTAGTCCGCCCAGCTCCGAGTGACCAAGAACACGAAGCCCCAAATCTGAATTTTACTTTTTTAAAAAATATAATTTTCAAGACTTTTCAATGCTTCGAAATAAAGACCATCTTCCTAGCTAGGAAAATAATTTTTGTGGAGGCATTTTCCAGAGGTTTGCGGATGGCACTCGGGGAGGAGATCCAACCGAAATTAATAGATACATAAATTAGTCACTGCAAACCCATTTTTTATCCCTTCTTCTTTTTTTTTCAACTTTGTGTTTTGTGAGTTCACTCCCTCGGAATGCAACCGCAGAATAAACAAGCGTGAAGATTTTGAAGCAAAGCAACAACCTATGAATAACCATCCGCATCGGAAGGAATTTTAACCCCCGACTGGCTAAATCAATGTTGGTTTTATTTCTAATGAGGCCAGGAACAACAACATATATATTTTCTTCCCGAAAGAGTGTGATTCCTTCAAAGTCCAAAGTGGTTCCTTGTAGTGTAGGACAGTTCTACCTCCCTCTCTTCCTTCCCTCCTTCCTTCTCCTCCTCCTCGAGCAGGGGAGTTGGATTGGAAGACCTCAAAGATCCCTTCCAGCTCTCTTATTCCTTCCTTCCTTCCTTCCTTCCTTCCTTCCTTCCTTCCTTCCTTCCTTCCTTCCTTCCTTCCTTCCTTCCTTCCTTCCTTCCTTCCTGGAAGGGTTTTAAGAAGAGTTTGGGCAGGCATGGGTGGATTAGGCCTCTTCCAGCTCTGTTCTGATTGATTGATTGATTGATTGATTGAAATGGTCTAGGCTAGGCTCTCCTGCTTGAGGCGGGGTTGGACTAGAAGATCTCTGAGGTCCCTTCCCGCTTGGTCATTCTGAGACGAAACTTCGCTTAAGGCCGAATCTCCTTTTTCAGATCTAGGGGTTCCGGCGAGGGGGCACCCCAAAATGCAACGGTACATCCACATGAAAAGAGAGGAGGCTGTGATTAAAACGGACCTTGTAAACTGTTGTTTAAATTTGGAATATATATATATATATATGTTTTCTGAGGTTTTCGCGTGTGTTTGTATGTAGGTCTTTGGTTATTCGTGTTTTCTCCCACGTAAAATTGGAAGTGTCTTGGCGACGTTTCGACGAGGTCTCATTCGTCATCTTCAGGCTGGTGTTTTCGTCTTCGTGCTTCTAGGAGCCATGTGACAAAGAAACAGCTGCGATCTCACATGGCTCCTAGAAGCACGAAGACGAAAACACCAGCCTGAAGGTGACCAATGAGACTTTGTCGAAACGTCACCAAGACACTTCCGATTTTACGCGGGAGAAAACCCAAATAACCAAAGACATATATCTATATCTATATCTGTCTGTCTGTCTGTCTGTCTGTCTGTCTGTCTGTCTGTCTGTCTGTCTATCTATCTATCTATCTATCTATCTATCTATCTCTATCTATCTATCTATATCTATCTATCTATCTATCATCTATCCATCTATTTAATTTTTTTTTCACATCTTGCAAGGACCTCCCTTGCGGGACGTGACGAGAAATATCCCAAACCTGATTTAGAGGAAAGCCACACGGCAAGTCCAGAGAGGCTGGGTGGAACTGCAGATGGATGTTGGCTGGCGTTTCCATTCTTAAGCCAGCATTGCCGGGAAATTAAAAAAAAAAAATCCAAGCTGGTTTGAATTAGCTGAGGTGGCTTCTTGGACATCTTGGTTAGATTAGCACCCATCTCGACGTGATCTGGCTTGCATTTTATTTATTTATTTATTTATTTTAAAAGCCCACGTTCTGGTTTTTATCTCTCGTTGTGTTAACTTGTTTTGAACTTTTGCAAAAAAACCATGGTTTCTTAAATTTAGGAGCTTTATGATGGGTGGACTTCAATTCCCAGAATCCCCCAGCCAGCATAGGGAATTCTGGGAGTTAAAGTCCACGTGGCAATTTGCAAGCAGGGTCAGCCCTAATTCCTGGGAAGGGAGGAAGGAAGGATATTAAAAGAAGTATCTGTATTTAAAACTGTGTGAGTGGGAAGGAAGGAAGGAAGGAAGGAAAGGAAAGGAAAGGAAAGGAAAGGAAAGGAAAGGAAAGGAAAGGAAAGGAAAGGAAAGGAAAGGAAGAATATTAAAAGAAGTATCTGTATTTAAAACTGTGAGTGGGAAGGAAGGAAGGAAGGAATGGAAGGAAGAAAGAAAGGAAGGATGGAAGGATGGAAGGAAGAAAGGAAGAATATTAAAAGAAATATCTGTATTTAAAACTAGGTGGGAAGGAAGGAAGGAATGGAAGGAAGGAAGGTAGGAAGAATATTAAAAGAAATATCTGTATTTAAAACTGAGTGGGAAGGAAGGAAGGAATGGAAGGAAGGAGGGTAGGAAGAATATTAAAAGAAATATCTGTATAGTTTTAAAAAACGATACGTTTTCAGTTTCTGCACCCTTTTTCGCTTCTTTTCCCTTAACTCACCTGTGCTGGATCCCCTAAAATTGTGTAACTAAGATTTGCACCCTCCGAATTTTGAATTCTTGAGTATTTTTAGAGCAATGTGGGTATTTTCACCAAAAGTTTAGCTTCTGAGCAATTTTTTTCATTGCAAGCTTCAATGGTGTTGTGCCTCCCCCTGGTGGTGAAATGCGTGTACCGACTTTTCATTCTGCTTTCTCTAAATTACAAATTGGATTCATTTTGTATAGTTATTATTATCCCACTTTTCCTTTTCCTTCCCTCTTCCTTCTTTCTTCCCCTTCCCTCTTCCTTCCCCTTCCCTCTTCCTCCTTCCCTTCCCTTCTTCTGTCTTCCTTTCCTTTCCTTTCCTTCCCTCACCTCTTCCTCCTTTCCTTTCCCTCCCTTCCCTTCCCTGCGCCTTTCCTTTCTTCCCTCTCTCTCCTCTTCCTTTCCCTTCCCTTCCTTCTTCCTCCTTCCCTTTCCCTTCCCTCTTCCCTTCTCTCCACTCTTCCTCCTTTCCTTTCCTTTCCTTTCCTCTTCCTCCTTCCCTTCCCTCTTCCTTTCCCTCCTTTCCTTTCCTTCCTTTCCCTTCCCTTCTTTCAATCCCTCCCCTCCCCACAAGGCTTTTGCGTTTCTGCTTTTACAACTCTCTCCTACCTGATCTCTTAGTGGTCTCCCATCCACCCGAAACTATTTTAACCCTTTATATCTATATCTATTAAAAAAAAAACCGCTAGCCGTCACCCCCTGCCTTGCATTTTGTGGACTTGCTTTTAAGTGCAACACAATCCACTCCTCCCTCCCTCCCCCCTCCCTCCCCCCTGAAGAAAACCTGCCAACAACGGGGGGGGGGGGGAGAGGTGACTTCTATTTTCCACCCCAACAAAATGCCCCATTTCTAATGGTATTTTTTGGGGGGGGAGGGAGAGGGGGAGGTCAGCTTCCATCCTGCCACTGCTGTGTGTGTGTGTGGCTCTCCTTGTCCGCCTCCCCCGCCTCCCCCAGCGTTGTGGGTTGCGTCGTTTGAGTTCACAAAAACTTTGCCAAAAGTTTTAAGTTTTGACCCGTTGGCTTTGGCTTCCGAGGACGGAGTTGCAAGATTTGGTCGGCAGGGGGCGCCAAAGACTACGCGTTTTTTCCCCCCTTCCAGCTATTTTAATTTTCTTTTTCTTTTTCTTTTTCTTTTCTTTCTTTTTTCCCCTCCGCGTCTTCCTTTTGGTGTTGAAGGGAAGCAGTTTTGCATTTTTCAGAGGAAAATAATAATAATGAAAAAAAAATTCACCCAGGTTAGTAAGAAACAGAAACTTTGCCTTCTCCAAGCGGTGATGTCTACTAAAAGGGCCAGCCATCCTGGTTTAAACTGGTTAGCCTTATTTCTAGTCTAAGGAGAACATGGGTAGATGCTAGCTAGCAAAACAATATTGCACGACAACCAGAATAATCTGTGACTGGTGATTAACCAGGGGAACGACTGGCCACAAGAAGATGTGGAGGTTTTTTTAAAAAAGAGACCGGACATCCATTTATCTGGAATGGTATTAGGGGGTTGGACTAGAAGACCTCCGAGGTCCCTTCCAGGCCTGTGATTCTGTTTTGTGTTTTTAAGAAAAAAGGAGGGTATGTTAGCTCTTGGCATAGTCCAGTGAAGAAGTGCAATTATGGATACTAATTCTACCTTTTTGTAAATTACATTAATGGAATTTTGCAAGTTTGGAAGTATGTATTCTTCTTTTCTCCTTCTCCTCTCCTTCCTTTTTTCTTCTCTCCTTCTTTTCTTTCTCTATTCCTCCTCCTTCCCCTTCTCCTTCCCCATCGCTCCTCCTCCTCTCCTTCATCTGTTCTTTTCGTCTCGGCTTCCTTTCCTTCTCTCCCTTTCCTCTATTTTCTTCTTCTTCTCCTCCTCCTCCTCCTCCTCCTTTTCCTCCTCCCTCTACCACCTCCTCCTCCACTTTCTTTCTTTCTTTCTTTCTTTCTTTCTTTCTTTCTTTCTTTCTTTCTTTCTTTCTTTCTTTCTTTCTTTTTCTTCCCCTTCTCTCTTCTTCTTCTTCCTCCTCCTCCCTCTACCACCTCCTCCATCACCTCCTTCCTTCCTTCCTTCTTTCCTTTTTTCTCCTCCTCCTCCTCCTCCTCTTCTTTTTTTCCTCTTCCTCTTCCCCCTACCACCTCCTCCATTATCACCTCCTTCCTTCCTTCCTTTCTTTTTTCTCCTCCTCTTTCTCCTCTTCTTTTTCTTTTTCTTCTCTTCCTCCTCCCTCCACCACCATCTCCTTCCTTCCTTCCTTCCTTCCTTCCTTCCTTCCTTCCTTCCTTCCTTCCTTCCTTCCTTCCTTCCTTCTGCTTAGACTAACTTTATTGTCACTTTGAATGCACACTAATTGGCATACATTAAAATGACATTTTCCTTCCTTCCTTCCTTCCTTCCTTCCTTCCTTCCTTCCTTCCTTCCTTCCTTCCTTCCTTCCTTCCTTCCTTCCTTCCTTCCTTCCTTCCTTTTTTTTCTCCTCCTCCTCTCTGGAAAACTAAGAAGTCCCCTCTTGGAAACATTTGTCAGTCTGAAGGGCTCATCAAACCACGAACCCACCGCGTGGCTTTTGTGATGGCCGAACCCAAGCTTTCTGGCTTGCCTTAAACTATGGCTTAGCACGTTGGGTGAACTCAGACTTTTTCCATTAAACCGTGATTTATGCCTTAGCACGTTGGGAGCCCACGAATAAGCCGCCTGGCTTATTCCAGAAAGTGACGGTTTAGTAGACAAACCGCGGCTCGGGAGTGGGGGGGGGGGGCTTGTATCTTCTTCCACCTGCAGCAATTAATTCATGCCTCTATGCAAATGTATCGGAAGATAATCAATTAATCGACTCCGGCTTGGGCCAGTTATCAATTCCGTGTGCCTTTTTGCTGACAGACTGCCTAGTAATTAAGCAATTAAGAACCTCCCCCCTGGGATATTCCCCTACCTTCTCCTACCGCCGGATTATTAACAGAGTGAAACCTTCGTTATAATGGAAAAGGTACGTGATTAATTCGAGGGGGGAGGAGGGAGGAAATCTTTTAATAAGTTTTTAGATGCTCGATATTTTACAGGCCGCGGTCGGTGAGCCTGAAAAATGTCCCATGCCAGCTTTCATTCCTAAGGTGGGACTAGAACTCCCCGTCTCCTGGTGATTAGCCCAAGTCACCCAGCTAGCTTTTGTTCCTAAGGCGGGACTAGAACTCCCTGTCTCCTGGTGATTGGCCCAAAGGCATCCAGTTGGCTTGCATGGCTAAGGTGGGATTAGAACTCACCGTCTCCTGGTGATTGGCCCAAAGGCATCCAGTCGGCTTGCATGGCTAAGGCGGGACTAGAACTCACCGTCTCCTGGTGATTGGCCCAAAGGCACCCAGCTGGCTTTTGTTCCTAAGGTGGGACTAGAACTCACCGTCTCCTGGTGATTGGCCCAAAGGCACCCAGCTGGCTTTTGTTCCTAAGGTGGGACTAGAACTCACTGTCTCTTGGTGATTGGTCCATAGTCACCCAGTTGGCTTTCATGGCTAAGGCGGGACTAGAACTCCCTGTCTCCTGGTGATTGGCCCAAAGGCATCCAGTCGGCTTTCATGGCTAAGGCGGGACTAGAACTCCCTGTCTTCTGGTGATTGGCCCAAAGGCACCCAGTCGGCTTTCATGGCTAGGGCGGGACTAGAACTCCCTGTCCCCTGGTGATTGGCCCAAAGGCATCCAGTTGGCTTGCATGGCTAAGGCGGGACTAGAACTCCCCGTCTCCTGGTGATTGGCCCAAAGGCACCCAGTCGGCTTGCATGGCTAAGGCGGGACTAGAACTCACAGTCTCCTGGTGATTGGCCCAAAGGCACCCAGTCGGCTTGCATGGCTAAGGCAGGACTAGAACTCCCCGTCTCCTGGTGATTGGCCCAAAGTCACCCAGTCGGCTTTTATGCCTAAGGCGGGACTAGAACTCCCTGTCTCCTGGTGATTGGCCCAAAGGCACCCAGTTGGCTTTTGTGCCTAAAATGGAACTAGAACTCACTGTCTCCTGGTGATTGGCCCAAACTCACCCAGCCGGCTTTTGTGCCTAAGATGGAACTAGAACTCACTTCTCCTGGCTCCTAGCCTGCTGCCTGGGTTCTGATGCTGGGAAAGATGGAAGGGAAGGGAAGAAGAGGGCCCACCAGGAGAAGCTGGAAGAACTCAGATTACCATAACCACGAGTGAACCATTGGAAGGCCTGAAAGGCCCGTTTAGGGAGTAAGGAGACCATCAAATTTACGGGGTCATGAAAAGTGGACATGGGCTTGACGGCACGTCACCCAATCATGACAGCTATCCACCACTCCAGAAAACGTCCTGATGTCGAGTGAGATGGAAGGAAGGAAGGAGAAGAAGTGATTCATCAGAAGAAGGTGAAGGCAGGGGTGGGCCTTCACAGATTTTAGCAAGGGGTTCTCTGCCTGGTTGCTGGGTGGGCGTGGCCTAGTCGGCCTCCTGCACCGTGGCGGGAGGAGCGTTTTTGCCCTCCCCAAGCTCTGGAGGCTTTTCTCGAGCCTCCGGGAGTTTGAAAATGGTCTCCCCAGGCTCCGGAGGTTCTCTGGAGGCCGGAAACAGGCCCAAACTTCTGATTGGCCCACTTTTCACTGTCCCTGAGCCTCCGTGCGTGCCCTGCACTTACCTGCATCCAAAAAGGGCCGCGTGGGGACTCCTGGGAGGGGCCGGAGGGGCGGGGCCAGCCAGGAGTGGGATTTGGGGGGTTCTCTGAAATGCACGGAATCTTTAGCTAGAGGTTCTCCCGAACCCCTAGAAAACCAGGAGGAGGACCATATTGGGCACTGGAGAAAACCCATCTGGGCGATCGCCCGACGTCGAAAAACGATTAAAATCATGCAAAAAATATTGGCAGAGGGAAAAAAAAACATTTCAAGCGGGGAGGGGAGGGGGTCACCCCGGGCGGGCCAGCCTTTGTTCCTTCGGCAGCTCAGGAGGATCTCGGGTTGAGATCTAAGCCGACATAAAGCCGGCTTCCGGATTCAGGGGATGCAACCCCTGCTTTGCAATTCTCTTTCAAACCATGAAAGAGGGTTAGGGCGAGCGGGCGAAGGCCAGGCCTGCCGACGGATGAGAAGGGAAATAAAATAAAATAATTTGCTTTTCCTGGGGAGAGAGAGAGAGAGAGAAAGGGAAAAAGAGAAAAAGAGAGACCCCACCTCTCTTTGGCTGTCTCCCCCATATGGAGCAAGGACGAAAAAAAAAAAGAGCTTTTAAGAACGGGAAGCATCGCTCTCAAGGGTTCTTCCAACATCTTCTTGATAAATTGGAAGCCAATTTCAAAGGAAGAGGTGAAGAAGACACACACACACACAAAACGCACACAATAAACCTCCCTCATAAAAACTCCTTCTTCCCCGTTGCAAAAAACCTTTGCAAAAACTCTCAACAAGGCATGCAAAAACCAATGGACAAGCAGAAGGGATGGTCATGGGGGCGGGGGGGGGGGGAGAGGGGTGTTGCTTTCCTGAGATTCTGCCGCTTTTCGCACCCGGGACCTTGGCTTAGGCGCCCGAGCTCAGTGTTGGCCTTTCGGTCGTAACTTTGCTTCCCGGTCTTTTCCTCGGCTTTACGACCTCGAATGGTGGTCCCGGCGTTTCGGGAGGCGAAGCGAGACGCCGCTTCGGGGAGTTTTTGAGCCCGTTTTACGACTCTTCCTGCCGCGGTCGCTAATCGAAGGGCCGCGTGTCGTTAAGTGAATCTGGCTTTCTGGTTGACTCTGTTTGTTAAGAAGGTTGCAAAAAGGGGGGATTTGGTGACGAGTTTCCCATCCGTTTCTGAGTTTGCAGAAAAAGATGAGCTGTTTGTGGGGCCTTAATTAATCCGAATAGAGCTGGAAGGGGCCTTGGGGGTGGGTCCCTTGGTTAAAAAATAGTGCATTTCTTGAATTGTAAGAGTCAGGCCGGGGAGTTATTCTTATTTTATTTTTTTTTGCCCGCCACCGTGCTGCTCTCGGTAGATTCGGCGAAGGCCTCCCTCCGTGAGCCTATCTCTGCTTAAGGATGCAGGAATTGACAGCCAGGCGCAGCAGGGCTAACATCTGGACGGGGAAGCGAAAAGACGGCGGCGGGCAGCTCCGTTTCAAAGCAGGGAATTTATTCGAGACGGTAAAAAACGGCAGCGGTTGACCCAAATTTTATGCCGTGCATGCCGCACTGTAACGTGGCCACGGGGAGTTTTTCCCACTGCAGCCGAGACTTTCCATTTTTCAGCATCATAGGAAAAAAAATGCTAGTGGAAAAACTAAAATCAAGCTAGAGTTTGTCTCGAATGGTCTAGGGTCTCCCGCTTAAACAGGGGGTTAGACTAGAAGACCTCCAAGGCCCCTTGCCAATCTTAAATTGTTCTGGAATTCTATAATTTGGGAGACGGTGCATCCGTCCCCTTCCCCTAAATTCCCACTGAAAGGCTTTCCACCAAAATCAGATTTTTCATCTGCACAAAATTCCTTGCGTTTTTGGCTCTTTTGTTTTCACTTTTCTGCTTTTCCGTCTGGCGCTCTTCGAATCGCCGGAAATCCTCACCTCCAAAAATTCAAATTATTATTATTTTTTGCTTCTCCCTGCATTGCAAGGTGTGTGTGTGTGAACCTTGGATGAACGCCACCAAAATCACAAAAATAGCCTGCAATGCAAAAATAAATCTTCCTTCCCAAAGGAGGAGCCCGGATGGTTCCTCTTTGCAAACGCAGACAAGTCCTCGACTTCCAACGATTCGTTTAGCGGCCAAAGTTGCAACGGCGATGGGACCCCCCAAAAAATGACTTGGGAAAATGCCCCTTAAATGGCTTAAAAGATCCTTTTTCACACTTACGACCTCCCCCACGGTCACATGATCTAAATTCGGACACTCGGATGCCGACTCGTATTTATGATGCTCACGGTTTTCCCCGGGGTGACACAATCTTCTTTTTCTGACCAAAGTGGTGGTGGGGATTCACTTAACAACCAAGTGACCAATTTAACCGTGGCGGTGATTCCATTTAAACATCCGTGCCCAGAGAGGCTTTAAATGCATTGTGATTAACTCCAGCTGTCTGCAATTAATAAGTTCGAATCTCCCCAGGCTCAAGGTTGACTCAGCCTTCCATCCTTTCTAAGGTGGGTAAACTGAGGACCCAGTTTGTGGGGGCAATAAGCTGACTTTGTATAAAATATACAAAAAGTATGAAGGCTGTTGCTTAACGCATTGTTAGCCGCCCTGAGTCTCCGGAGAAGGGCGGCATATAAATCAAATTTTAAAAAAAATGGCCAAACTGACTTAAATGTTCCATTTAGCGACAAAAATCATCCAGGGCGTCGTAACTGTCAAATTTATCTTTTTTTTTTTTCCTGGTTCAAAGCTGGCTCCTCTCATTGCCACCTCAGTCGATTTATTTTGTATTTTTGTTACTCGGCGGCGAAGGGTTAAACCCCTCCCCAAAGGATGGAGCAAAACGATGTGAGCGCACCCACAGGCACCAAATCTCACACCCCTCTTCCAAAATAACCACCGTTGGAAGAATTGCCGTCCGTGCAGTTTTAAGCTTTTTCCCCCCCCCCCCCCTCTCTTCCGCTCAATTACATTTCCTAATCCCCAGCTTCTCGGCGGACACCGGAGAAGAAAGTTGGCCGATTTAGAAGAAGATGCTTTGGTGTCATCACTCCTATTTTCCCAGCAGGAACCGACGGCCACAAAACCACTTCGGGGGGGAAAAGAGTGTTTTGTTTCTGTGCGCGACGGCAGACCGCCATCGGCCTCCTTCCTCGTCGTCGTCCCCCCCCAAATTACCTCAGTTTCCAAGCAAAGAATTCATTTTCGACACCAATTCGTTTCTCATTTTGCTGCTCTTTTTTTGGAGGGGATGGAAAATAAAAATATAAACAATATATATATATATATAGAGAGAGAGAGAGAGAGATTTTGTTCCTGGCAATCAGTTTTGGAAATAAGAGAAGGGAGGGCCAAATGATGCGATAGCAGCCAAGCTTAGCTTGGCGGTTATGGTTGCCCTGCAATTTGTAGTTGATGGGATTTCGTGGGTTGCCATAAGAGCGGTGTGTGTGTGTGTGTGTGTGAACAAAAAATAAAATAAGTGAAATTACACCGTAATTAGAAAGAAAGGAACGGGTAAGTGCTGGGGGGGGGGGGGTTAGTTTGGTGGGGAGGGGGGTCAAACTCAGCAGAGATGGAGAAACTTTGAGGTGGGTCAAGGAGACCCTTTTTAAATTATTATTATTATAATTTTATTTATAATTTGCTTGGATGATCTGAGCTAGTCGACAAGGTTGAAAGTGTGAAGCTGGTGTTGTGAATCCCTTGGTCTGTAATGACCAGGGCGAAAGAGGAAAAATTCACAACCTTCTTAGAAGGATAGAAGGAGAGGAGAGAGAGAAGGAGAAGGGAAAGAAGGAGAAGGAGAAAGGAAAGAAGAAAGAGAAAAAGAAGGAACAGAAGGGAATGAAGGAGAAAGAGAAGGAGAAGCAGAGAAGAAAGAAGGAGAAAGTAAGAGAAGGAAAGAGAAGAGAAGAGAAAAAGAAGGAGAAGGGAAAGGAGAGAAGGAGACGCAGAGCAGAAAGAAGGAGAAGAGGGAGAAAGAAGGGAGAAGAAAGAAGGAAAAGAAGAGAAGGAGAAGGGAAAGAAGGAGACAGGAGAAGCAGAGAAAGGAGAAGGAGAGAAGATACAGAAGATAAGAGAAAAGGGAGGAGAAGGGAAAGAAGGAGAAAGAATGAGAAGCAGAGAAGGAACGGAGAAGAGAAGGAGAAGGGAAAGGAGAAAGAGAAGGAGAAAGAGAAGGGAAAAGGGAAAGGAGAAGCAGAGAAGAAAGGAGAAGAGAAGGAGAAGGAGAGAAAGAGAAGAGAAGAGAAAAGGGAGGAGAAGAGAAAGAAGGAGAAGAAGAGAAGAAAGAAGAAGAAGAGAAGCTGAGAAGAAAAAGTGGAAGAGAGAGAAGAGGCGAGAACCACAGAAGAAAACAATGAAAAGAGAATAAAAGATCAAGGATTAGAATGGCTTGGTGGTATTGATGGGAGGGGAGAGGAGGAGAAGAGGAGAGAGAAAAGAAAAGAAAAGAAAAGAAAAGAGAAGAGAAGAGAAGAGAAGAGAGAAAAGAGAAGAGAAAGAAGAGAAGAGAAGAGAAGAGAAGAGAAGAGAAGAGAAGAGAAGAGAAGAGAAGAGAGAAGCCATAACAATTTTAAGACAGGTGGATTTCAGATCCCAGAATTCTCCATCCAGCATATTGGCTAGGGAATTCTGGGAGTTGAAGTCCATCCCTTTTATGGCTGTCCAGGTAGAGAGCCATTCACATGTTAATTTCTCTGGGTCTCCTACCATAAAATTAAAAGAAAACAAAAAACGAAGGGCTACTATTTATAGTATGTGTAACCTTCTCTTCCTACAAGCCGCTAAAAATATCCCTAAAAGCTAGAGATTTGCTTAATTTAGCCAGGAATCTGTTCTGGACAATTAATTTCTCATTTCTTTGGCGGGTTTATTTATGGCAACTCGGTTTATGCTTTGAGCTGCTGGCAATCAATGTCAGGAAACAGGCTGAGATTCGGGAGGGGTGAACCAATTTTTCACCTCCGGTGCAATTTGGGGGTGGGGAGGGGGGGTAACGTCAGACGGGGGTCCGGTGGAGCTGTCCATCCAGTCTGCAGAAGCTAAGAAATTTTAAAAAAGAAAAAGAAAAGAGGAAAAGAGAAATATAAACATTATTCACAGGCAGGATTTGAGTCTATTTCGATGCCTCTCCAAATTTGGCAACTTGGAGGCTTGTGGACTTCAATTCCCAGAATCCCCCATCCAGTATCAAATAGCTGGCTAAGGAATTCAGGGAATTGAAGTCCACAACACTTGGCAATTTGAAGACTTGTGGACTTCAATTCCCAGAATCCCCCATCCAGTATCAAATGGCTGGCTAAGGAATTCTGGGAATTGAAATCCACAACTTGGCAACTTGGAGACTTGGGACTTCAGTTCCCAGAATCCCCCATCCAGTATCAAATGGCTGGCTAAGGAATTCTGGGAATTGAAGTCCACAAAACATGGCCATTTGAATCCTTGTGTGGACTTCCAACTCCCAGAATCCCCCAGCCAGCCTGGCAAGGGAATTCTGGGAGTTGAAGTCCATAAATCGTCCAGTCTCCAACCTTCCCTTTCTAGCGAAGGTTGTTGAGAGTGTGGTGGCATGGCAGCTCCCCCGGTGCCTGGATGAAGCTGTCTATTTAGACCCGCTCCAGTCCGGCTTCAGGTCTGGTTACAGCACCGAAACGGCATTGGTCGCGTTGGTGGATGATCTCTGGAGGGCCCGGGGGTAGGGGGTACTCCTCTATCCTGGTGCTGTTAGACCTCTCAGCGGCTTTTGATACCATCGACCATGGTATCATGTTGCGCCGGTTGGAGGGATTGGGGGTGGGGGGCACCGTCCTTCGGTGGTTCTCCTCCTACCTCTCCGACCGGTCGCAATCTGTGTTGACAGGGGGGCAGCGGTCGACCCCGAGGCGCCTAGTGTGTGGGGTGCCACAAGGGTCGGTCCTCTCGCCCCTTCTGTTCAACATTTATGTAAAGCCGCTGGGTGAGATCATCCGTGGTTTTGGGGTGGAATTCCATCAGTACGCTGATGACACTCAGCTGTACATTTCCACCCCAGACCACCCCAATGATGCCGTGGAGGTGATGTCCCAGTGCCTTGAAGCTGTGCGGGTCTGGATGGGGAGAAACAGGCTTCGACTCAACCCCTCCAAGACCGAGTGGCTGTGGCTACCGGCGTCCCGATATAGCCAACTGACTCCATCGTTGGTTATTGGGGGCGAATCATTGGCCCCCACGGAAAGGGTGCGCAACTTGGGCGTCCTCCTGGACTCACGGCTGTCTTTAGAGGATCATACGACAGCCGTGGCCAGGGGGGCTTTTTATCAGGTCCGCCTGATACGCCAGTTGCGGCCCTTTCTAGATCGGGACTCCCTACGCACAGTCACTCAGGCGCTCGTCACGTCTCGCCTGGACTACTGTAATGCTCTCTACATGGGGCTCCCCTTGGGATGCACCCGGAGGCTTCAGCTGGTGCAGAATGCGGGCCCGCGCGGGGGATTATGGGAGCGACAGGGCGCTCCCACGTGACACCCCTCCTGCGCGAGCTGCATTGGCTGACGGTTGATTTCCGGGTGCGTTTCAAGGTGTTGGTAATGACCTTTAAAGCGCTCCATGGCTTAGGACCAGGGTACTTACGGGACCGCCTGCTGCCACCAATTGCCTCCCACCGACCGGTTCGCTCCCACAGAGAGGGCCTCCTCAGGGTGCCGTCAGCCAGACAATGCCGGCTGGCGACCCCCCCAGGGGGGAGAGCGTTCTCTGTGGTAGCCCCCACCCTCTGGAACGATCTGCCTCCTGAACTGAGGACTATTGCGGACCTCCGGACTTTTCGTCGGGCTCTAAAGGCGCACTTTTTTCAACTCGCCGGACTTGCCTGATCCCTTCTTTTTAAATATTTACATTTTATATTTATATTTATATATTTTATACATTTTTAAATTTTAAATTTTTTAGAGCCTTAACTTTCAGCCATAATTTATATTGATTTTAGGATGGTTTTAATTGTGTATGTACTGGTTTTTAATTGGCTGTACACCGCCCTGGGTCCGCCAGGAGAAGGGCGGTATAGAAATTTAATAAATAAATAAATAAATAAAGTCGTCAAGTTTGGGAGACGGCTGGCATAGGACCAACCTTATCATTCTATATTTCTACGAATCAGGGATCTCGGTGCCCTTGATCCCTTTACGAATCGGTGGGGAGGGGGAAGGAAATACGGAGAGATCCCCTTCTGAGAAAAATTATGCTTAAATGCATCGCAGAAAAGCCATCGCAATGATAACTGTTTATAGAATAAGCCTCCGGACTGTTTCAAGGATAATCAAATCCATAAATATAGATTCCCTTGCAAAACGGGAACCGATTTGGGCTCAACTACGGTTATCAAGAGATTAAAAAAAAAAAGATAACACATCTTTTTTTGTGTAATCAAGTCATTTCCCGGACGTCTTTATTCATCGATAAAACACAACAAGACGTTTCGGTTTGAGGTCAGTGAGAATAAAATTGTGATTTATTTCTATTCTTTTTTTTTAAAAAAATCCCTTTATCCATTTTATATAGATCCTCCTGAAATTTAAACACCAAAAAAGGTCATCTTAAATTTCTGGATTTTGATTGTGCTAGAAATTTGCAACAATCACTTCACTTTTGGGTTTCATTAAAAATAAAAGTGACTTTTAAAGATCGCGTCCTTTTCTTCAGCTGGCAAAGACGACCGAACAATTTTATTTTTTATGCTTATTATGCCTGTTTTATTCTGAAAAATAGGGCTTGATTTCACGATCCGTCAGATTTCTGTGTAAAAAAATAATAATAATAATAGCATTTTTTGACTCTCTCTGGCACTGATTCTCAATTTAGGAACTTTAAAAAATGTCTGGACTTCAATTCCCAGAATTCCCTAGCCAGCATGCATGCTGGGAGATGAAGTCCAGACGCAAAATGGCTGGGGAATTCTGGGAGTTGAAGTCCAGACACAAAATGGCTGGGGAATTCTGGAGATGAAGTCCAGACACAAAATGGCTGGGGAATTCTGGGAGTTGAAGTCCAGACACAAAATGGCTAGGGAATTCTGGGAGTTGAAGTCCAGACACAAAATGGCTGGGAATTCTTGTCCCTCTCTCCCTCAGCTCGGACCCACCTCACAGGGTTGTTGTGGTGAGTAAAACTGAAGGAAGGGGTTATTAAGTACGCGAACCTAACCACTATCCTAACCATAATCTTAATAAAAAATAAAGGAGATAAGTGAGAAACCCCCCCCCCCCGCTCAACCCATTCAAAACTACAACTTCATCAAAAACACAATTTTTCACACTTAACGGCCGTTGCAGCATCCCCCACAGTCACATGAACAAAATTCAGACACTTGGCCATTGACTCACATTTATGGCGCTTGCCACATCCCGGAATCATGCGAGTTTCTGACAAGCAAAGTCAATGGGGAGGCCAGATTCACTTAACAACTTAGCAATGTCTCAACTGTGGCTGTAAGTCAAGGACCTCTTGTGTGTTTTTATTAGTTGCAAATATTCCTTCCTAATTCCGTTTTTCTTTTGTCCCATTCACTGTGCATTGAAAGGCCCCCAAAATATCCTCATTTTTATAACATCATTTGTCCAATATTATTATTTTGCAGACTCAGCTACCGAATGAGATGCCATTTCAAAATAAAAAATCTGGGTCGCAAGATAGAGGAGAAAATCATCGGATAGATTGCTGGCAGACAAAGGTAAGATATAAATGACCACCAAAAATAAATAAATGAATCAAAATAAAAATATATCAAATAAAACTGAATTTAAAAAAATAAAACACGGACAAACGAATGAATAAAAATAAGCGGTTGAATAAAAATAAACGAGTGAAGAAAATAAATGAAGAAAATAACAATAATAAAAATCCAAAATGAATGAATGAATAACATAAAAATAAATAAAATAAACAATAAAAATAAATGAATCAAACAGAAAAATGAATAAAAATAAACGAAGGAAAGGAAATAAAAACCAACACATGAGCCAAATAAAAATACACGAACACATGAAATAAATATAAATGAATCTAATAAAAACGAAAGAAGGATTGAACAAATTAATGAACGAACGAATGAATAGAAGGGCCTCCTCTTTGTGAAATTAATTTTTAAGAAATACAAAACATAAACACAAGGAAAAAGGAATGAATAATAAATAAAACACATCAAATAAAAACGGAAGAATGCATGGTGTGAATTAAATAAAATCAACGAACGAATGAAATAGAAGTAAAACCTTCAAAAATCAAGGGCATGGATGACAATAAAAAAAGAACGGACGAATCAAAGATCAACGAAGGGAAGAAAAATTTATTTTTAAAAAATAACAAATGCATACCAATAAATAAAATAAAATAGACATTTTTTTTCCCCACCAGAAATCCCTTCCAGGCGTTGCAAACTTAAGTTGGCTTGATCCCATCCAGGAGGGCACAGGTCAAAGAGGGCATTTATCATCTCCATTCACACACAAATGGGAACAGGAAAAGAAAAAGCTGTTTATTTTATTTTAATTATTTTAAAAAAAGTATTCGGACTGGACATTAAGGCCGCTCCAAATAAAATCCACTTTTTAATTCTTTGCATTGATCTGCTCATCCCAGAAAACAACCCGAGAGGGCTTGTCTCCTGGAGTTCCTCCTTCTCTTTGCATATCCATCCTTTTCTCCCAAAGTTGGGGTACCCAAATTTCTCCCCCCTCCTCAGTTTAACCCTTTGACTATAAATCGAGATTCTTTGCTGGCCCCGATTGGCCTTTTTTTTAATTTCTTACCTTGCCATTTCTGTCTGTGGTCCTCTTGGCCAGAATCACTCCAGCCTGCCTTGATTGCAAAAACTGGAAAAAGAAATTGATTTTTATTTTTATTTTTTTTTTACCCCAGCACCAAAGCTGGAGCGTTCGAACCAATTATTTTGGGATTATCCTGATGGTTACGGGAGCAAAAGCGCTCAATTCATCTAACACAACCGAAAGCCAACGGGAGGTATGATCGCCCCATCCCTTCTATTTAAAGGTAATTTGGTCTAATTTATGTCCTTTACACGAATCGGGTCGGGGGGGGGGGGGGGAAACGGTGCTTGGGTCTGTGGGCATATGGGGGGTGGGGGTGTTTGTCCCTTCAAAGTGGAATCTGATTTTTTTTTTTTTTTGGAAATGTATTTTTAGATCCTGGGAATTAAAAAAAAAACTTTTAAAGGGTGTTTGGGGATGCTTGGAAAATTCATTTTGAAACGGGATCGGGTCCTTCTCAGTTTTAGCAACTTTGAGAAGGGTGGACTGCAAGTCCCAGAATCCCCCAGCCAGCATGATTTAAGAGGGGTGGACCAGTGAAGAGTTAAGAGGAACTTCAGAGATCATTTAGCTCAACCCCAGTCGAGCGCAGGACACCACCTTCTAATCCAACCCCCCTTCTCAAACAGGAGACCCTATACCCACTTCAGGCAACTGGTGGTGGTCCAGTCTCTCTTGAAGACCTCCAATGGTGGAGCCCTCCACAACTTCTTGTGGCAAGCTGTTCCACTGCTTAATTGTTAGGACATTTCTCCTTATTTCCAGATTGTTTCTCTTCTGGATTAGTTTCCATCCATTGTTTCTTGTCCTGCCTTCAGATGTTTTGGAGAATCGGTGGACCGCTCCTCTCTGTGGCGGCCCTCAAATATTAAAATACTGCTATTATGTCACTCCTAGTCCTTCTCTTCATTAAACTAGGACATCCCAATTCCTTCAACTGCTCTTCATATGTTTTTAATCTCCAGATCTTTAATCATCTTCGTTGCTCTTCTCTGCACTTTTTCTCCCGCAAAGTCTCAGCCTCTTTTTTTTGTAATGTGGGGACCAAAACTGGATGTGGTGTGGCTCTTACTAAGACTTTACAAAGCGGTAGTAACACTTCACGTGATTTTGATTCTGTGCCTCTGTTTATACAACCAAGGATCGGATTAGCTTTTTTGGCTGCCGCCTCACACGGCTGGCTCGTGTTTAAGGGATCGTGCACTAGGATTCCCTCTCATAGGTACTGTTTTAGATCCAGGTTTCACCTAAAATATACTAGTACCTTGGGATTTTTCTGTTCAGGTGTAAAACCTTGCCTTTTGAAATGAAAACACCTTTTATCAGAAAAAAACCCCCCATCTTTTAGCAGAAGTCTGGCACACAATGCTGTGAGCTAAACAAAAAATGGCCACCGTAGTAGTGCAGAAACACTGAATTGCTCGTGGAGAGAGGTTTCTGGGCATGTGTAGAATCCCTCCCCCCCCCTCCGGTCATAAAATGGGGTGGCTCGTTGAAGCACAGTGTCTTGTCCCCAGGAGATCCAGGTTCACCATTTGGCCCGAAGCATCAAGATGCTGATGGTGGGGATGGGAAACCTCCATCATCTTAACTTCCTACCGGCGCCTCGTTTGCAAAAACGAGCAGTGGATCTGTTTGCTAATGGGAGATCTCTCGCTCGTTTTCCCCTCTCCTTCTTTTTGCAAACGGGGTCCGTTCAATGGCGGGATCCTGCCGGTTTAACCACCGGTTCGGTGATCGCACGCTTCACGCCACAGCACAGTTTTACGAAAACTTACCTCCCGCGTTACTTCTGGGGAGTAACAGCTGAGAAGATATAGGTCAGTAAAGCACAGAGGCGGGTGGGCCCACCTGATTGTCTGAGCGAACCAATTCGTCCGAACCGGACTCAACCAGTAGAATCCCACACCTGGATCCATTCCCCTTTTATCTTCCAATCCCCCAGAAGTAGCCAGGTGAGAACTTCCAGACTAATGAGATGTTCTCCACCAAATTCACTAGAAGGAGGCTGACCCATTCAGGACCCCGTCTCATAAAATAATCCTCGGACCCGATGGAAAATCGAAGTCCCCTGAATTCGAATCTAGCCCTCCCCACAGCCAGAGAAAGGAAGCCAAACCGAACCTTCTCTGCAGAATCAGGACCTCGTTTCGGAATTCTTCCATCGTTGACGCCTTGGCTTTTCCGAAGTCTCCCATAGAAGTCGACAAGCTTCGCGGTCCTGAATCGATCCTGAATCGATTCTCTGGATCGGAGGCCAGTTGGGTAGAGAACAGACTGCCCCCCCTAAAAAATATATCCATTTTTCTTCACTCCGAGTGCAGAATGCTCTTTGCTTCCTCCTCAGCGTCGCCAAATTAATATTCCGGCTACGAACCCCACGCTTCACAGCTTAATCTACACACTGCTGACAGCTCCTTTGGAGGTTGGCTTTGGGTGTCCCCCACATTAGCTCAATGGATGTCACTCGGTGTAAAATCCGCTTTTTTACTTTGGTTCGTCTTCTTTTTTTCGCTCGGGGCCTGTTTGAGGCGATCTGGTCCCTGACCTCCAAGGCGGAGACGAAGCCCCCGTAAAAACCCACAGCACGAAATGCAAAACGAGAACTTTCCTATGGTACAGCTGGCTGACCGCGCGGGCGAATAATACTGCCAAAACGATAATATGAATACAAAATACAGGCAGGCCTTGATTTAGGGAACACTCAACACTTACGACGGCAATGTAAAAAAAAAAATTAATTTAATTTAATTTAATTTATTTTTTTTTAATTTATATGCACCCTTCTCCAGAGACTCAGGGCGGCTTACAATGCATTAAGCAACAGCCTTCCTACTTTTGTATATTTATACAAAGTCAGCTTTATTGCCCCCACAAACTGGGTCCTCAATTTACCCACCTTAGAAAGGATGGAAGGCTGAGTCGACCTTGAGCCTGGCTAGGATTGAACTCACAGAATTACAGGCAGCTGGTGTTAATTGCTGCCTTTAGTAGGAGGCATTAGCCCTCTACGCTACACAGGCTCCTAAAAAAAGGACTTACTTAGGACCATTCTTCACACTTATGACGGACGCGTGATCAAAATTCAGACGCTTGGCCACTGACTCGTATTTATGCCGGTCGCAGCGTCCTCGGGGTAGGTGTCACGCGATCCCCTTTTGCGACCTTCTGACAAGCAACTGGGGGGAAGCCGGATTCACTTAACGACCGTGTGACTAACTTAACAACCGAAGTGATTCACGTAACAACGTTGGCGAGAAAAGTCATCAAATGAGACCATTTCTCCGGAATGGGGTAGGGTCTCTTGTTTCAGCAGGGCGGTGGACTAGAAGATTTCCAAGGTCTCTTCCAGATCTATTCTGATTGATTGATGAGAGAGAGAGAGAGAAGATACGGTCTAGGGCCGTGAAGGTGAATCTATGGCATGCGTGCCGTAGCCATATCAGTGGGCACGCCAGCTCAGCTGTGGATGCATGCGCAGGATTTTCAGGCCTTCTCGGCTCACTAGAAGTAGGAAAACAGGCTGTTTCCTGCCTCCGGAGGGCCCGGGGGGTGGAAGGCCCATTTTTCTTTCTCACTTGGCTCCAGATTCTCTCTATACATCTGGGGGAGGGTGAAAACTGCCTTCCCCACTTCCCCAGAGGCCTGAAACGGCCCATTTCCCAACTCCCGGTTGGACAGGAAGTGACGTTTTTTGCTGTCCCCAGCCTCCGGAGCCTACCGAAAACAGCCTACCGGGCCATCACGTGCCAGGAGTGGGGGGGGGGGGGGAGGGGGAGGTTGCGGGGCACATAGAGTGTGGGCACGCGTGCAAACTTCCCCCTCCATCACCGGTCTAGGGTCTCCTAGAAGTTCCCTTCCGATTCTGAAGTGAAGAGCATTGCAGAATGCAGAAAGCAATTACACACACACACACACACAAAACGCCCCACTATTCTACAGCAAACATTTAAAGTATTTTTATCCGCTTTTCTATTGCTTTTTTAAAAAAATAAACTCTTTCAAAGCAGCTAATAAAAAAAAAACACACATCAAGTAGACATTAAAATTTGAAATTGATTTGAAATTGGGTTGTTTTAATTCTTGGCCGAATAATATTTAATAATTTTTTAATTGTTTTTAACTTTTGTATACCATGTTTTATTCTGGCCTGTTCACCGCCCTGAGTCCGCAAGGAGAAGGGCGGTTTGTTTATAAATTGAAATAATAATAAATAATAATAAAAATCCATTTTAAGCAGAAAATCTTAAAATCAATCAAATCTCCCCTCCCCCCAAATCACAGCCTATGAAGACGAGACCCACCGAAACGGCCTCGATGGAGGCGTAGGCCTAGCGTAGACTTTCTACTTTTTTTTCTGCTCCAAAAATCCGCCCTCCCGCTTAATCCGCGAAAGGAAAAATATTTATGAAAATGGCACGTGGAGAATTAAAAACCCTCGCCGAGGTATTTGGCGTTTCTGTCTGAAAAGACGCTGCTTTTATTTACAGGGTTTATTGTCTTAAGGCCCTGCCCTCTGGAGGAAAATTATGATTTTTTAAAAAAAAACAGCTGCCTTCCCTAACGAAGTTTTAGCACTACTTTGCAAGGATTAGCGGTTTCCTTTTGAGGTGGGGAGAACGTGGATTTTTCTCTTTTGGGAAAGCCTCGAACCTGGAGCCCAGCCGATAAAGTAATCAATCGATCCTTGCTCATCGATAATCTTCATACAATGAATCATTTTGGGGCCTCTTTGCGACGAATGGAACTGTTCAAGCTTCGCGACATCAGATAAAATTCATAAATTGTGTTGGAATTCATTGTTGGCCTGTATTTTTACGCAACCACTACAGTAGTATTCGGCCAGTAGATGGCAGTGTTTACAAGTTTGGGATCTATGGTATATACTCTATGCTCTTTGGTTCTAAGCAGAGTTTCCTGTTTCCCTTACAGTAAGAACAGTTGAGCAGTAAAGCACATGGTGACTGTGCTCTTCGATTGCTCTGCGGTGCTCTCTATGAACGGCATTTCTAAACAATTTTATTTTTGCGGTTTCTCTTAAACCTGAATTTCAAAATGCATAATGCTTATATCCAAAATGTTTTGCAATTTTGGAGAACACAGTCTTCATTTTACCCAATATGGCATGAATGCTACCTCAACTGCCACACAACTCTGTACAGTTGCCTGGATGATGATGATGATGATGATGATCCTCCTCCGCCTTCTCCCTCCCTCTTAATCTACAAATGCTCTTCTTCTTCTTCTTCTTCTTCTTCTTCTTCTTCTTCTTCTTCTTCTTCTTCTTCTTCTTCTTCTTCTTCTTCTTCTTCTTCTTCTTCTTCTTCTTCTTCTTCCGCCTCCTCCCCCTTTCCCTTCCCCTCCTCCTCCCCTTCTCCTTCCCCCCTCCCCCTCCCCCTCCCCATTCCTATTCCTCTTTTTCTTCCCTTTCCCTTTCCTTCTCTCTCTCTCTTTCTTTCTTCTTTCCTTGCCCCCTCCCTCTTCCTTTCTTTCTCTCCCCATTTCACCCTGAGGTGCCCCCGCCCCCATCTGAAATGACTCTGGAGAACCAAAGCCATATTTAAGGAGGAGAAGGAGAAGGAGAAGGAGAAGGGGAAGGGGAAGGGGAAGAGGAAGAGGAAGAAGAAGAAGGAGAAGAAAAGAAGAGGAGGAGGAGGAGGAGGAGGAGGAGGAAGAAGAAGAAGAAGGAGAAGGAGAAGGAGAAGGAGGAGAAGGAGAAGGAGAAGGAGAAGGAGAAGGAGAAGGAGAAGGAGAAGGAGAAGGAGAAGGAGAAGGAGAAGGAGAAGGAGAAGGAGAAGGAGAAGGAGAAGGAGAAGAAGGAGAAGGAGAAGGAGAAGAAATAATACAATCTGGATGAACCGATTTCAGCCAAAGACATCATTCATTTTGTTCCGTGCTCTACGGCTGGAGTATTTGATAAACTTCTGCTCCCGAGCACATAACCTTTGAAATATTTACATTAATAAAATGCAACATGGAGGGAAGTTCACCATGATCTTTACTTAACACCAACGTGGGGAGTACAGTAGAGTTAAGGGTGTTTCTTCCTACATCTTCCCCTGCTTTGTTCAGATCGCTCAGAAAAGATCCGGATCTTAATTAAGATTAGATCCCGGGGGATCAATTAACCCTCCCCTCTTCCGACACTAGGAGTCTGGTGATTAAAACAAGCTTTGCCCTCAACCCCATTGCTGCTTCGATTTTGACGGGTTGCATGACACATTCATGCCGCCAGTGGCCGATTCAAGATAGAAATAGAGTTCTCGGGGCAGACTGTCTCCCGAGCTACATCAGAAACAGAAACGGAACAACAGAGTCGGAAGGGACCTCGGAGGTCTTCTAGTCCAACCCCCTGTTCGGTCAGGGAACCCTCTACCGTTTCTTGCCCAGTCTCTTTTCAAAAACCTCTTTTTAAAACTGGTTGCACTGGTTGATTGTTCTCAATGTCAGGAAATTTCTCCATATTTCTTCCCCCACGAACTTTGCTTGTCAAAAAATCGTAAAAAGGGATCGTGTGACACACGCAGCTCCGGGATGTTACGGCCGTCATAAATATGAGTCCGTTGAAAAGCAGCTGAACGCGGGGGTCCTTCGAGGGTCTTAAGGGTGAAAACCGGTCCTTCGTCACTTTTTTTGTCAGTGGTCGTCGTAACTTTGGAGGGTCACTAAACGAGACGGTTGTAAGGCCAGGATGATCTGTAATGACAGTCTCCGGACTGTGAAACATGGGAACAAACCCCTCAAGGTTGAGAATCAGGATTGTTCATCTTGTGAAGCTGGGAATCCATCATGACTTCACTCCGGACACAATCCTACACAATTGTTGTTTTGTCTCGCACACCTCTGAAAAATGGCGTCCTCGTCAAACTGTTGTCTTTGCATCTACCTTCATGGATGGTCAATGGGATAAGAGCTGAGCTTTGAAAGTCTGGCAAAATAATGCAAAATAGTCACCTCTTCCTTCTTCCTTCCTTCCTTCCTTCCTTCCTTCCTTCCTTCCTTCCTTCCTTCCTTCCTTCCTTCCTTCCTTTCTTTTTCTTTCTTTCTTTCTCTCTCTTTCTCTCTCTCTCTCTTCCTTCCTTCCTTCTCCCCCCTCCCTCCCTCCTCCCCTTCTTTCTTTTTTTCTTTCTCTCACTCACTCACTCATTCACTCACTTTCTCTCTCCCTCCCTTTCTTCTCTCTTTTTCTTTCCTTCATCCATCTTTCTCTCTCTCTCTCCCTTCCTTTCTTCTTGTCCATCCTCCCCTCCCTTTTTTCTTTCTTTCTTTCTTTCACTCATTCACTCACTTTCTCTCTCTCCCCCTTCCTTCTCTCTTTTTCTTTCCTCCATCAATCCTTCTTTCTTTCTTTCTTTCTTTCTTTCTTTCTTTCTTTCTTTCTTTCTTTCTTTCTTTCTTTCTTTCTTTCTTTCTCTCTCTCTCTCTCTCTCTCTCTCTCACACACACACACACACACAATCCTTCCTTTCCCTCAGTACATATTTTCCCTCCTTCCTTCCTTTCTTTCTTCCTTCCTTCCGTCCTCCCTCCCTCCCTTTTTCTCTTTTTTCTCTCACTCTCACTCGCTTTCTCTCTCTCTCCCTTCCTTCTCTCTTTTTCTTTACTTCATCTATCCATCTATCCATCCATCTTTCTTTTCTTCTTTCTCTTTCTTTCTCTCTCTCTCTCACACACACACCTTCCTTCCCTCTTCTCTCAGTACATATTTCCTTCCTTCCTTCCTTCCTTCCTTCCTTCCTTCCTTCCTTCCTTCCTTCCTTCCTTCCTTCCTTCCTTCCTTCTGTCCTTCCTTCCTTCCTTCCTTCCTTCCTTCCTTCCTTCCTTCTGTCCTTCTGTCCTTCCGTCCTCCCTCCTTCCCTCCCTCCTTCTTTCTCTTTTTCTATCTTTTTTTTTAAAATAAAAAAAAAAGCCGTCTCAGACCCTCTGGTATGCAAATGTTCCAGTTCTCTGGGTTTTCATTTTCAGCAGGGACTAATTTGAAAGAAATGGCCAGTCTCCCAGCAGACTTCAAAGCAAAAAGCATTTGATGAGTTTTAGCAGTTTCTAGCAAGCTCTCATTTGAATTTCAGAGTGATTCTCTGCAATTTTGCTGGTGACATTCAAGAGAGATCGTAGGGCTGGCTTTATCTGCCGGTAAAACTGGGCTGTTTTTTCCCCCCTTTCTTTCTTTCTTTCTTTCTTTCTTTCTTTCTTTCTTTCTTTCTTTCTTTCTTTCTTTCTTTCTTTCTTTCTTTCTTGCTGCGTGATTTGTTACAGCAAGAAAGAAGAAGGGGGGGGGGGGCTAGAAAAGAGACCTCTAAATTGGGAGGACACAAGGACCACTTTAAGAAAGGATGGAGTGCGCAAATAAGCGAACGGAGGGGGGAAACGGAGGGGCGGGGGTCTGCTTGTCCGTGGGGAATAGAGGTCAGGGAGAACAAGCGGTTTGACTAAATCGGGAACTTCCTCAGCCGGATAGGTTTCCCACCAAGATCTCTGCTTTCCCGTTGGAAAGTCAGTTTGCAACAAGGGGTGTGTGTGTGTGTGTGTGTGTGTGCATTTCAAGCCCAGGTTGCAATCAGGTTTGGCCAGGAGCATTGCAGAGAGAGAAAGGGAAAGGGAAAGAGAAAGGAAAGAGAAAGAGAGGGAAAGAAAGAGAGAAAAAGAGAAAGAAGGGGAGGGAGGGGGAGAAAGGGAGAGAGAGGGAAAGAGAGAAAGAGAAAGAAAAGGGAAAAAAAGAGAGAAAGAGAGAAAGAGAAAGAAAGAAAAAGAAAGAAAGAGAAAGAGAGCAAGAAAGAGAGAGAAAGAGAAAGAAAGAGAAAGAGAGAGCAGGAAAGAAAGAGAAAGAGAGAGAAAGAAGGGGAGGGAGGGGGGAGAAAGGGAGAGAGAGAGAGGGAAAGAGAGAAAGAGAAAGAGAAAGAGGGAAAGAGAGATAGAAAGAGAGAAAGAGAGAAAGAGCAAGTAAGAAAAAAAAGAAAAGGAAAAAAGAGAAAGAAAGTGAAAGTGAGAGAAAGAAAGTGAAGGAAAGAAAGAGAAAAGAGGGAAGGAAAGAGAGAAAGAAAGAGAAAGAGAACGAGGGAAAGAGAAAGAGAAAGAAAGAAAAAAGAGCGAGAAAGAGGCAAGAGCAAGAAAGAAAGAGAGAGAAAGAGGGAAAGAAAGAAGGGGAGGGAGGGAGGGAGAGAGAGAGAGAGAGTCCACAAGTCTTAAGTGGAGATGCTGGCTGGGAATTCTGGGAGTTGAAGTCCACCCATCTTAAAGCGGAAAAAGCAACAAGAAGTGGCGAATTCTCTTCCTTTGCTCTTCCTCTTCCTCTTCTTTAAAACCTGGGTTCACACATGCGTTAAACCCAACCCTCAAATTCACCAGCTTCACGTGACACCCGGATGAAATAACCTGCCTTGGGGGCTTCTCAACGCGACGGTCCGTTTAACATTAAAATTAAAAGAGAGAGAGAGAGAGAGAGAGAGAGAGAGAGGAGGGAGGGAGGGAGGGAGGGAGGGAGGGAGGGAGGGAGGGAGAGATGGTTTTAGGGATGTGGAAGAATCCCTAAAAAAGCCCTCCAAATAGACATGGGCCTTCGGGACCTCCGAACGCCACGCTTCACAAGACCGGCTGGGGTCTAGCAACCCCTCGTTAAGCCGAGTTTGCAGAGTATCCCCGGATTAGCTGGTTTCGCACGACAAATCTTCGTGGTAACCTGGTCAGTTGGGTTGACAACGGAGAAATGCCGAGAGAAATGCAGTCAACCTTTGCGAATGAAGGGTATTCTCTGGGCTTTTCTCTTAGCGACCATTCGCACTGAAAGAATAAAAACAAAACACCAGTCCTCCAACTTACGACCGTCGTAGCAAAGTGACCAAAACTCAGGCGCTTGGCAACCGGCATGTATTGCAGCCTCCCTTGGTCACCGTTTCTGCCAAGCAATGCCCATGGGGAGGGGGAGAGCCGGATTCGCTTAACGGCCATGCGACTCACTTAACGACGGTGGTGTTTCCCGTTTTACGAAGGCGGTAAAATTGGGCACGGCACGCTCGGCGGCCTTGCTTGGCAATGGAAATTCTAGCCCCCCTCTCCCCCGTTGCTCTCGTAGGCCGAGGACTTTTCAATCCTGGTCAGTCTACGTGAACGGAATTACAATCAATTGTGGGATGCTATGCCGGTCGTAAATGTGAGGACCGGTCCGAAACCACTTATTTCCCAGGACCTGTATAACTTTAACAGTCGCTAGACAAATCGTTTCTAATTCGAGGACCACGTTTTTAATTCAACCTTTTCTGATTCTCCTTTACTCGAGTGGCTTGCCATTGTCCCCTTCTTGGGGCTGAGAGAGAGTGGCTGGCCCAAAGTCGACCAGCTTGGCTTCGTGCCCAAGGCAGGACTAGAACTCGGGGCCTCCTGGAGTTTCTAACCGTGATGCCTTCAAACTGCCGCAAACGAACTGGCGTGGGAGCTTCATCCTGGAGACTTTCAGGAAGAGGCTGGACTGCCATTGGTCAGAAACGGTGTAAAATTTCCTGCTCGGGCAGGTGGTTAGACTAGATGATCTACCAGGCCCCTTCTAACTCCGTTAACTCCAGCTAGGGAAGATCTTAATAGACTCTTCAGAACCCAGAGGTCCCCTTCTTCCCCACCCTTTTACGGATGTCACTCTCGGAGACCATCTTAGCTTTCGGAGAGAAACCGCTGACGTGGCCTGGCCATGTTGCATTTAATGCCTCGCACCCGCTGTCGCCGACAATTTCACGCCTTCCTGTACATCTTTAACTCGTCGGTTGTTGACAGCTTCTCATCCCAGCCGCCTGAATGCGCCGAAGGACAAAAGAGACGGGAGTCACTCATTAGCAAAAAAAAAAAAACAACAACGCAGTTCTCGCCCTCTCCCCTCCCCCCCAAAATATTTGCAAAATAAATAAATAAATAAATAATAATCAGACATCTGGGCAGAGAGTCCGCGGAATTTTCTACCTCCCCGGTAGTGCGCTGAGCGGAATGAGAAGTAGGGCAGAGATCCCAACAGTGGGCTATCCTCGGGGGTCCGAGGAGGCCGCCGTAGTGACAGGGAGATTGACAAAGCCATCCAATTTTTTTCCCTCCCCCTCCCTCTCCCCGCCTCGATCGTGCGCCGCGCCTGAGCATCTCAATGAAGGCAGGGAGGGGGGGGGGAATCACAGTGGACACCGACGGAGGGTTTTTCTGTTTCCTTTCTTTTCAAATATTGGGAGAGCGCGCCTCAGCGCTTCGTAGAGAGAGAGAGAGAGAGAGACCAGGATGGCTTCCAAGCATTCAGTGCATGAAATGCCACATTTCTCTTCCAACATGGCCTCCGTGCCGAGGGAGAGGAGGAGGAAAGCTTGGAGCGAATCCGAAAAAAGTGACAAAACGGGAGCGCCGATTAGGTTCTTTCAGCACCACGGAGAGCTCTCGGCCAGCAGACGCGTTGTTCCAAGAAGCATTTAGTTGGGAAATTTGATAGCTGTTTCTCAATCCTTGAAGGGCTGTCACGGAGAAGAAGGGGTCGATTTAGTCTCCATAGCTCCTGAGGGGAGGACAAGAATCGATCGGAATAGAGCTGGAAGGGACCTTGGAGGTCTTCTAGTCTAACCCCTTGCTCAAGTCGGAGACCCTAGACCATTTCAATCAATCAATCAGTCAGTCAGTCAGTCAATCAGAATAGAGATATCAGCCAAGTTTCCCAAAACCACCTCATGGTAAATAATAACAGAATAATAGAGTTCTCTCTTCACCTTGACATCTCTCTTCACCTTGACATCTTGACCCTCCAATATTTGAGGGGCTGCCCCAAAGAAGGGGGGAGGGGGAGTCAGCTTATTCTCCAAAGAGCCTGAAGGCCAGAGAAGAAGCAACGGATGGAAACTCATCAAGCAACATGGAATTAAGGAGGAATTTCCCGACAGCAGAAACAACTAATCAATAGAACGGCTTGTCTCCCAGATGTTGTGCTCCATCATTGGTGGTCTTCGAGAAAAGATTGAACATTTATTCGTCTGGAATGATATAAAGGGGCCCACTTTGGGCTGGGGGTTGGACTTAAACCAAGGTCCCCAATCCAGGATGATGAGGGGACTGGAGGCTAAAACATACGATGAGCGATTGCAGGAACTGGGCATGGCTAGTCTAGTGAAGAGAAGAGAAGGACCAGGGGAGATCGGATAGCATCTTCCAATATTTGAGGGGCTGCCCCAGAGAGGAGAGGGTCAAGCTATTTTCCAAGGCCAGAGAAGGAATCATGGATGGAAACTGACCGAGGAAAGATATTCAACCTGGAAATAAGGAGGAATTTGCTGACAGTGAGAACAATCAACTAATGGAACAGAAGTTGCCTTCAGAAGTTGTAGGAGCTTCATCCCTGGAGGTTTTCAAGAAGAGACTGGACTGCCTTCTATTAGAAATGGTATAGGGTCTCCAGCTTGGGCAGAGGAAGGTTGGACTAGATGACCTCCAAGGTCCCTTCCAACTCTGTTAATCCGTTAATCCCCTGGGCCGCAGCCTACTACCAAGGATCGAGTTGTTTGGAACCGGGTCAGCAGAAGAAACGGAACTTCACGGGCGCTCTTGCCTGTTAACTCGCGTGGGACCACCTCCTCCCCCTTCCACCCATCGGGAAAGCCAGAAAGTTTGGCGAACTCTGGACTAGGATAGAAGACCTCCCAAGGTCCCTACGGGCGGATGAAAACCCGCTCGGGAAGGCGCCATCGCAGGAAAGACGTCCGAGCGAGGACCTTCGCTCTCTCTCCGTAGAGAAAGAGAGGCGAGAAGATCTCCCAGCGGTCCTGACCAGGATGTAGACAATGTGTCTTGTGTCTTAAGAGGCCACCGTCCCTTTCTAATCCGATCCGACGGTCTCGGTGGCTTTCAAACCCACCGAAAAAGCCCGAGTCCCCGGCTCTATCAGCATCTCCGAATGAAATCTGGCTGACTAAGCTCCTTTTCTCCTAATAAAGCTGTCACTGCAAGGCTATTATTTCCCGGCTCATAAACGGAGCTTGCCCTCCGTTTCACCAGATAATCTGCCTATTTAAAAAGAAAAAAAAACACCAAACGCTTTTCTGCCAGCCCGGTGAAAGCTCTCAGCCACTTGTAACCAGCCAACGCTGGGCGAGAGAGAAAGAGAGAAAAAAGATATATATATATATATATATAAAAAATCGGAAGAATAGAAAATAGCATCTAGGGTTTAGCGGAGAACGTCTACGATGCTCGGCAGGGTTCAATTCCACGCTTATTTTTTTTTTCCCACTCCAAGCTTTCGGGAAACGGTCCCGGTTTTTGGGTGGATCGTCTCGTAAAACGGCTGGGAAAGGTTGAGGGGGGCAGGCAGCTTCATTAAATAAAAATTAAATTAAACTGAGAGCATGTTTGGGTCTTTGGCGAGGGCGGTGGGGGCACAGCTGTCGTAGAGAATATCGCGGATCAAACACAGGGGTTTGACCGTGTGAGAGAGGCTTGGTTTAAACCTCATGTTAGTCTATTTTGCTTAAATCGTCATTTATTGAAGAAATCAAACTGGGTTCCTTGGTTCAGGCCATTGATTCTGGTTTGCACAGACTGCCGTTAGCCACAGGCGAGCAAAATTAGTTAAGGCTTCGTCAGTTGGCCTTTGGGTGCGAAGCTGTTCGCCAGCTGTTCTCCGCGCTTTGCGGGCTGATGTTTCCAAGAAAATTAGGAAAATTAAAAAAAAATTAGGAAATTTGCAAGATGCTTTGGAGGACAGCCGGTGAAAGATCCCGGCGAGGGACGCTAAATGTGAAATCCAGAGCAAGAAAACACAAATCGTTGTGTTGAACAGCGCAGGAGGCCTCTCCGAAAAAATAGACAACGCTACATGAATTTTTGTAGACGGGGAGCCCTTGACTAACAACAGTGACCGTTCGAAGTTACGACGGCGCTGAAAAAAAGGGACCAGTGCCCCGTTTGCACACGACCGTTGTAGCATGATCACATGATCAAAAAATTTAGCGGTTTGGCAACTGGCCCCTTTGCAACCTTCTGACCAGCAAAGTCAATGGGGAAACTGGAGTCACTTAATAACCATGTTACTAATTGAATCGCTACGGGGGCTCACATAATGACCATGGCGAGAAAAGTCATAAGATGGGGGCAAAACTCACTTAATAAATGTCTCAGTTAGCAACATAAATTCTGGCCTCAGTTGTGGTCGTAAGTCGAGGGCTTTCTGGTACTAATTGCATCAACAGAGGAAGGAAGGGAAGGGAAGGAAGGAAGGAATGGGAGGAAGGAGGAATGGAGGAAGGAAGGAGCAATGGGAGGAAGGAAGGAAGGAAGGAAGGAAGGAAGGAAGGAAGGAAGGAAGGGGTGGAAGGAAGAATGGAAAGAAAGGAGATGGAAGGAAGGAGGAATGGGAGGAAGGAAGGAAAGGAAGGAAGGAGGGAAGGAGGAGTGGAAGGAAGGAAGAAGGAATGGAAGGAAGGAAGGAGGAATGGGAGGAAGGAAGGAAGGAAGGGGAGGAAGGAAGAATGGAAAGAACAAAGGAGATGGAAGGAAGGAGGAATGGGAGGAAGGAGGAATGGAAGGAAGGAAAGAGCAATGGGAGGAAGGAAGGAAGGAAGGGGAGGAAGGAAGAATGGAAAGAACAAAGGAGATGGAAGGAAGGAGGAATGGGAGGAAGGAAGGAAGAATGGGAGGAAGGAAGGGAAAGGAAGGAGGAATGGAAGGAGGAATGGAAGAAAGGAAGAAGGAATGGAAGGAAGGAGGAATGGAAGGAAGGAAGGAAGGTGGAATGGGAGGAAGGAAGGAAAGGAAGGAATGGGAGGAAGGAAGAATGGAAGGAAGGAGGGAGGGAGGGAGGGAGATGGAGAGAAGGGAAAGATACAGAAGGAGGGAAGGGGGAAGGGAAGGGAGAGAAACAGAGAGAGAAAGAACGAACAATATGAAAGAAAAAAGAAAAGCGATGAAAGAAAAGAAAGGAAAACAGATGAAAGAAAAAAGTAAAGAGATGAAAGAGAAGAGAGAAAGAAGACCAAAAAGGAAGAAAAAAGCAATAAGTCAGAAAAAAACAAAGAAGAGAAAAAGAAATATAAAGTTGTGACTTCCAATCTTCCTTTAGTCATAAATACAGTACATTTTACCTTCTCTCTCTCTTGGAGATTATTTGCCTAATCTATACCTTTTCGAATCTTCAAACCTATATATCACAACTACATTTCCCCCCTCCCTTCTACTCAGCAAACAGTCCCCTAACGGTTTCCAGCCGATAACAAATGTAGTTATTGTCTTTTCTCTAATTAAACAAGCCAATTTTGCCAACTCGGCTAATTTGTCAACTTCCCCAGGCATTCCACTATGTTGGCTATTTTAGGAGTCCTTCCATCATATCTTCATCTCGCTGCGTCCGAAAATCTTTTCTCGTTCCTTGTCCGTTAGCAGGAGAAAAAAAAAAATCTAGATTTTGGTTGAAATATTGGTCTTTCTAAATTCTTCCCATGACTGTATATATTTTAAATCCAGAATCTTCTGGATTTCTTTTCTTTTCTTTTTTTCTTTTAACAAGCAAATCGTCTGTATTTAACAACCGAGATTTGAAGTCCTTCGCTCCGTTCATTGTTCTAAATTCATGCACGAACTGTAAATCGTTTTATTAAAAATTCTCTTTTTCAGTCAAATCCTAATGTAAATTTCAGTCCAGCCGCCCCCGTTTCCCTGCTGTTCCTTCAGGATATTACCTCCTTTCTGTGCATTTTAAAAGTTTGAGATACTTTTAGCCCATGGATATATATATATATATGTATATATTTTACACCTCTGAATTGATGTGGTCATTCAGGATATATTAATAATTCTGCCGTTAGATCTGCAAAGGTGGGCATTATCAAACACCGTTGAAAATCACAACCCGCTTTGCACACGCTGTGGTTGCGCACACGCTGTGGTTGTGATTTTTTTTGCAAAGTGTATGGGTCAGGGTGTTACTGCACACAGTTGTGAGATGCTGGCACCCGGACAGGAGGAACCCATAAGGCGGTTGCGGATTCATATTTTCAAACTATGAAAAAAAGGCTACCGCAAAACCTCACAATTTTCAGCTTACTTGGAAGAGTTTTTGGCCAACAAGGAAACATGGTTGTGTGTAGGAGGTGTTGAGATGCGAGCAAAAATAGAAAAACCCTGTGAAGAAGTTCCGGCGGAGATGGCGAGAAAAATAAAAAGCGACAAAAATCCACTTTTTAAAAGACCAAAAAAAAAAAGAAAAAAGCATTGTGAGGTGACCTTGATTTTAATCGTGAAGAAAAACGGTTCCTTTGTTGAAAAATTCACACAAAATAAAAATTCACACCAGGTTGACGTTTATAGTATCCGTAGTCCTCAAGTTATGACCGTTAATGGAGCCTCCCCATCCCAGTTATAACCTGGAATGGTTGTGAAACAGGTCGGACCTGCGCCTGACTAGATTTTGTTACTTTTTTTGTTTGCGGCGGTCGTTAAGTGAATGAATGGTCGATCCGGCCGAAAACCGGAAGTCAATGCCACATTTGACCCAAACCGTCACTGTATGGATCTGCGAATGGTCGTAAATGCGATTCAGTTGCCGTGTGTCCCAAATGCATTCATGTGTCTTAACTCCAGGACTGCCTGATTTTTTTAATTTAGCTCCCCGATTTTTAACCAGCCTTATTAAAGGCTTATTAACATTCTGATTAACTTAAGTAGAATCCATCCTGATCGAGGCAAGGATGGGAGACCACCTGGAAAGTGAAAGCTTCAGGCTAAGCTGGGGAAGGGTGTAAAAATCACGGGAGGCAGCAAAATGTCGCCGTTATGCGGGCTTAATAACAGAATAACGGCGCTGGAAGGGACCCCAGAGGTCTTCTTGTCCAACCCGCTGCTCATCTAAACTGGTTCAGACTAATAGTTGTCCAATTGTATATTTTTAATTATTTATTTTTGTAACTTTTGTAGAATATTGTTATTTTACATTCTTACGTGATTTGGACATTTTTCAGCTGCCCTTGAAAACTTCAGCCGATAACCCCAAAATTAAATTTTTTTAAAAATTAAAAAAAAAAGGGGATGGTGTGAATTTAAAACATTTAAAGCACAATTTGGACCGTTGCGACTAATAAATAAATAAATAAAAATTTAAAAAAAATTTAGAAACGGAAACAGGCAGAAACCCCGAAGTAAAAAGGAGCAATTTTCTTTGAACGACTTTTAGGGGATTTCAGAAAGAAAAGAAAAGAAAAGAATACTACATCCCCAAAAGGAAATTCAGCTTTTTTAAAGTCGAATTCTTTTCTTTTCTTTCCTTCTTTTTGGTCGTGCCATTTTAGCATCTCTCCTTTGCTTCAAAAAAAATAAAATAAAATAAAATAAAATAAAATAATAAAATAAAATAAAATAAAATAAAATAAAATAAAATAAAATAAAATAAAATAAAATAAAATAATAAAATAAAATAAAATAAAATAAAATAAAATAAAATAATAAAATAAAATAATAAAATAAAATAAAATAAAATAATAAAATAAAATAAAATAAAATAAAATAAAATAATAAAATAAAATAAAATAAAATAAAATAAAATAAAATAAAATAAAATAAAATAAAATAAAATAAAATAAAATAAAATAAATAAATAAATAAATAATAAATAAAATAAAATAAAATCCCCGGGACAGGACAGTTCTGAGCTTTGGAGACCCCCACTCACCCACCCACCCACCCACCCACCCATCCAGCCGGGACTCTCTGTGCCCAACTAGATTTCTCTCCATCCTCCCTTTCTGTGGCAGCTGTGATGGTGGTGAGGATGGGGAGAGACCCTGTTTGAAAGTTTGGGTTTCCTAGCAACGAGAAACAATCTGCTGTGCATCCTCTGTGTATGTCTCTCTCTCTCTCTCTCTCTCTCTCTCTCTCTGTGTGTGTGTGTGTGTGTGTGTGTGCTTTCCCCTGGCAGAAGGGGAAGAGAAGGAAGCCGCCGGGAGCCCTTGGCACAAAGAACCCACTCCCACCCATTTCTCTGGTTCGCATGTCAGGCTTCCCAACAAAAGGCAGAGAGGAGGGGTCCTGAGCCGAGGGGGTGCCTCCAATTGGCTTGGCCGCCCGTGACAGGCAGCTGGGCTCCCCCTTTCTCAACCTCTCTCTCTCTCTCTCTCTCTCTTTTTTTCCCCTTCCTTCCTTCCCTCCCACCAATCCACCCACCCACCCACCCACCGGCTCTCGGGGATGCGATCAAATGTGGAAAAAGTCCATTAAGCAGAGCTGGCGCAAACCAGCAGGACATTGGCCAGCTCCAGCTGGCGGGCAGCTTCTCACGCAGGATGGCCGGATCCTCCGGGGAAGCCGCCGCAGCCTCGGCTGCCACCCCGGCTGTCCTCTTGGCAGCGCTGGCCACCTGCCTCTCGGCCACCACCAGCGAAGGTAGGGTGCGGGGAGGAGAGGAAGAGGAGGAGGAGGAGGAGGGGGAGGCAAGCAGGGTTTGTGGGGAGGAGGTGTACCGCAGCAGCCTGTGCCAGCTGACTCGGGCATCCCGGGCTGGCTGGGTTCCCTTGGAAACCTGAATTTGGGGTTGTGGGGGGGGGGGGGACCCTTGCCAAGGGAGAAGAGAGTCCCGAGCATCCTTTGGGTATCCCGCCCTCCCCATCCTCGGTCTCTCCGAGGCTCTGGACGTCTTCATCTCGACTTTCTCTCTTTATAACAAAAGCATAGGATGGTAGGAAGGGACCTTGGAGGTCTTCTAGTCCAACCCCACCAGGAGACCCTACCCTAGATGCTTCCCCTCAAATGCCGGGGGTGGGGGGGGCGTTAGATCCAGAGTGGGGATGCTTTATAATTCGGACTCTGTCCTGCCCTGTTTTTGGACTCAGGACTCCGTTTCCCGAATGGATTCTCCTTGCGTCTCCGGATTCCGGGCGGCCTTTCCTTTGCCGTGACCTCTGCCCTTTCCTCCCCACCCCAGGACCAGTCGGGGTCATGGGACACCCCCTTGCACTCGTCGGGCGATGCCCCAATTTGCACTTACTTATTTGTGGCTCGTGTGTTTGTGTTTGTGTGTGTATGTGTCTTTTTTTCTGCTCTTCTCTTCTCTTCTCCTCTCTTCTCTATTTGTCTCTTCTCTTCTCTTCTCTTCTCTTCTCTTCTCTTCTCTTCTCTTCTCTTCTCTTCTCTTCTCTTCTCTTCTCTTCTCTTCTCTTCTCCTTCCCTTCCCTTCCCTTCCCTTCCCTTCCCTTCCCTTCCCTTCCCTTCCCTTCCCTTCCCCAAACCCTTTCTCTCCATCTCGCACCTTCTCACCTCCCTTCTTCCTGTCTTCCCATTGGTACCCCATAACTTTTCTTTGAGCAATTCCGAGGGGGGTCCCACTTTCTGTCCCAAACAGCCTGAGGAAGAAGTCACACTGAGCCAAAAAAAGAGAGAGCGGGAGAGAGACAGAAGAGAGAAAGAGAAGAGAAAGAGAAAGAGGGAGAGGAGAAGGAGAAGGAGAGGAGGGAGAAAGAGAGAGAGAAAGAAAAAGAAGGAGAAAGAGAGAAAAGGAGAGAGAAAGAGAACGGAGGAGAAAAAGGGAGAGAGAAAAGGAGAGAGGAGAGAAGGAGAAAGAGAAAGAGAGGAGAGGGAATGAGAGAGAAAGAGAGAGGGGGAGAGAGAGAAAAAGAGAAAGAGAGAGAAAAGGACAGAAAGAGAAAGAAGGAAAAGAGAAAGAGAAAAAAGAGAGAACAAGAGGAGAGAAGGAGAAAGAGAAAGAGAGGAGAGAGAGAGAAAAGGAGAGAGAACAAAAGAAGGAGAAAGAAAAAGAAGGAGAGGAGAGAGAAAGAGAGAGAAGGAGAGAAAAGAAGAGAAAGAGAGAGAGATGGAGAGAAAGAAGGAGAGAGAAGGTGGGGTTAGGGTTAGGATTAGGGTTAAAAGGAGCTGCTTAACAGAATAACAGAGTCGGAAAGGACCTTGTTAAGTCCAACCTATCCCCTTTCAGACAAATGGTGGTCCAATCTCTTCTCCAAAGCCTCCAGCGATGGGAGCACCCACAACTTCTGGTGGCCAGCTGTTCCGCTGGTTAATGGTCCTTCACTATTAGGAAGCTTCTCCTTAATTCCAGGTAGCTTCTCTCTCCTTGATGAGTTCCCACCCGTTGCTTCTTCTCCTGCCTTCTTTGGTGCTTTGGAGAAGAGCTTGACTCCCTCTTCTTTGGGGCGGCCCCTGAGATATTATCCTCTTCTTCTTTTCTCTAGACTAGCCAAACCCAGTCCCTGCAACCGTTCTTCGTCTGTTTTCATCCCCAGGCCTTTAACCATCTTCTCTGCGCTTTTTCCAAAATCTCAACCTGTAATGTGGGGTGGGAAAAAAAAAAATGGGTCCAAAATTCCAGGTGGGGCCTTACCCGACAGAGAAAAGCTTTTCATGCATTTAATAAGCTTGGCGTTCTCCCTTCCTCCAGGTGCTTGTGAATTAGCCTGATTCTGCCTCCGTTTCCCCCCCACCCCCCCGTCATCGTGGCCTAGTTTAAGCGTCCTTTCTAACCGTCATTGGGTACGAAACTAACCAGGCGACGGATGCGCGTCTGCACCTCAAAATCCCATTTCACCTCGAGGTTCCTTCAGCTGCCCTGCCTGCCCGCCCACCCACGCGAGCCAAAGTCCTTGCCTCCCACTAACCACCAATGTTGGTTTGTTTTGCCGCTGGGCGGAGGGGAGCCCGCCGGAGACCGCGATGATGTCCTACTTGGCTTTTGATTCTGCAATTATACCGTCCCCAAATTGTCAGCTTCGTTCTCTCCACACACACACACCCCACCGTTCTTCCCCGGTGATCTTAATTAGATGGCGGTCTGTTCTGGGATCTCCAGGGCTGCCTGATCTGGGGATCTGCTGGGTTTTTTCGTCCTTTTTATCTAGCAGCCATCGCATTTGCAGGCAGCTGTTCTCCCAGCGTGAACTGAAAGACGGCGGGAGGTCTGAAAAATCTGCTTTTTAGCAGCCTGAATAAATCAAGGAAAGCTTCATCCGGTTATAATTTCGCTTGGCGTCCAAGATCGGAGCCGAATGGCGAGTTTTGTCCGGCGAGATCCCTCCAGAATTTGCCGGTGGTTAGATTTGGTAATCCCGAGAACCGATCTGGAGGGATCTCTTTTTTTTTTTTTTTGAGATGGGAAGCTTATCTTCTCTAGACGAACATTTATCCTCGGCTTATCTAGCGATACCGTTTAGTTTATTATTATTTTTTTTTCCTTCCCTTCCAGCAAGTAAGGAATATCCCCAGTTCTCCTCCTTGGGAAAAACAACAACAACACCCCTCGGTCGAATTCTTTGCACAGCTGGATTTGGGGGAGCTCTTTTGCGCCCGACGCTAAACCAGGATGACAACAGGCCAAGATTGACCTGAACTGAGTTTAGCGTCTTCTTGGTCCACGGTTGTCTTTCGTCCTGTTATGGTTTGGAAAGATGCGCTTGGTGCCGTCTTGAAAAGTGGTCCCTGAAATGCTTAAAATTTATAGGATGGAAGGGTTGGAAGTGATGTGGAGATCATCTAGTCTAACCCCGCCACCTGAAATTCTTTGCCGGTCAAAATCTGCTTTTTTTCTTTTTCTTTCTTTCTTTCTTTCTTTCTTTCTTTCTTTCTTTCTTTCTTTCTTTCTTTCTTTCTTTCTCTTCTCTTCTCTTCTCTTCTCTTCTCTTCTCTTCTCTTCTCTTCTCTTCTCTTCCTCCTCCCTCCCTCCCTCCTTCCTTTCTTCTTTCTTTCTTCCTTCCCTCCCTCCTTGTCTCTCCTCCCTCCCTCCTTCCCTCCCTCTCTTCCTTCCTTTCTTTCTCCTTCTTTCTTTCTCCTTCTTTCTTTCTCCTCCCTCCCTTCCTCTCCTTCCTTCCTTCCCTCCTCTTCTCTCCTTCCATCCTCCTCCCCCCTTCCCTCCCTCCCTCTCTTTCTTTCTTCTTTCTTTCTTTCTTTCTTTCTTTCTTTCTTTCTTTCTTTCTTTCTTTCTTTCTTTCTTTCTCTCTTCTTTCTCTTTTCTCCCTCCCTCCCTCCCTTCCCTCTCTTCTCTCCTTCCTTCCTCCATCCCTCCTTCTTTCTCCTTCCTTCCCTACCTCCTTGTCTCTCCTTCCTTCCTTCCTCTTCCCTCCTTCCCTCCCTCTCTTTCTTCCTTCCTTCCTTTCTCCTTCCTCTCTCCTTCCTCTCTTCCTTCCTTTCTCCTTCCTTCTTTCTCCTTCCTCCCTCCTTCCCTCCCTCCCTCCCTTCCTGTTTAAGAGTCTTTTCTTGTAAAATTAAACATAGCCCAGCTGGACCTGCAAATTCATAAACTACAGATACCTAGAGGAGTTTGTAGTCTTCCTAACACCCCTGCAGGGTAGGTCACTTTTAAAGAAGGCCGAATCGGCACCTCTGTCGGTTTCTGTGAAAACTCTCCGGGCCCTTTAGTGCAAATCTGGCAGCCACAATTGGCACCATAATGATCTCCAATTTTTACACAACCCACATCCAGTTCCCCCCCCCCCACTCCCAACTCCTTAAATTTTGGACTTTCAGTTCTCTTCCTCTTTATTTATTTTTGCTTCATTTTCCACAAGGAACCCACAAGAATTCAAGCCATCCAATTGGAGCTGCTTAATTCAAGAAGCCGCAAAGGAAATAAAAATGGCTCGGTGGGTTGCAGGATCTGACTTGTAGCTTTTGGGGTCAAATTTTTGATTCCCCCCCCCCTCCCCCGTTGGCTTTAACCTTGTTTATAGCTGCCCAGACCTTCAATTCGGTAAAAAAATAATAATAATTCAGAATCTCTTTTCACTTTTGCCATTGGCTGCGGATGTGGTAATTTTGATAACTTATATATAGAGGTCGTTTAGTTTTTGCTGCCTTCGAGGGTGGAATTTTTCTAGGGTCCCATTTCGGCTTCGATCCCAGGATCTCCTGTTGGTGCCCCATCCACGGGTTCCGCTTCGATTTTGCCTTCTTAAAAAAAAAAAAGAAATGTCAACTCAAATCCGATCTTTATGCAATAGGCAAGACTGTCCGGAAAGGGGTTTTTTAAAAATGCACACCCACCCACCCACCCCCCTGTTTAATTCCTCCCTTTGCGTCCTTTGGTCACAAGGAGAGGACCAGGGAAACTCGGGGTGCCCATGGGAGAAAACGGTTTTGCAAGCTATGCAGAATCGGCCGTCCAATTCTTGCTTTGGGAGGCCAGAAGGGTTTCGCTGAATGCTGGTTCTCCCCCCCCCCCGTCTCTTCCTCCCTGCCCCAAATAGCTAAACCAAATCATAAAACTCTTTTTTTTTGTGTGTGTGTGTGTCTCTCGGGTGCTGCCCAAGATCGAATTTTGACTTGGTGGGGGGAGAGAAGGATGATTGTGTCGAAGTTCATTTTCCTCTGCGGCTCATATTTTTCCCCTCCCTCCTTTCAAGTTGCTTGTAGCCCTTTCTTCTGTCGTAGATGGTGGTGGGTTGTTTTCTTTTAAATATTTTTTTGTAAATGAAGAAAGACCCTTCCTTCCTTCCTTCCTCCCTCCCTCCCTCCCTCCCTCCCTCTCTCCCTCCCTCTTATTCTCTCTCACACAAAAACATACATTTTTCCTTCCTTCCTTCTTTCCTTTCCTTTTCTTTCTTTCTTTCTTTCTTTCTTTCTTTCTTTCTTTCTTTCTTTCTTTCTTTCTTTCTTTCTTTCTTTCTTTCTTTCTTCTTCTTTCTTTCTTTCTTCCCCATCTCTCTCAGTACCTATTTTCCTTCCTTCCTTCCCTCCCCCCTCTCTCTCTCACACACAAAAACACACATTTTTACTTCCTTTCCTTCTTTCCTTCTTCCTTCTTTCCTTCTTTCTTCCTTCCCTTCTCTTACTTCCTTCCCCCTCTCAATACCTATTTTCCTTCCTTCCCTCCCTCCCTCCCTCCCTTTCTCTCTCTCACACAAAAACACACATTTTCCCTACCTTTCCTTCCTTCCTTCCTTCTCTCTTTCTTTTTCTTTCCTCCTTCCTTCCTTCCCTTCTCTTCCTTTCTTCTCCCCTCTCTCAGTATCTATTTTCCTTCCTTCCTTCCCTCCCTCTCTCTCTCACACACGAAACACACCTTTTTCCTTCCTTCCTTCCTTCCTTCCTTCCTTCCTTCCTTCCTTCCTTCCTTCCTTCCTTCCTTCCTTTCTTTTTCTGTCTTTCTTTCCTCCTTCCTTCCCTTCTCTTCCTTTCTTCCCTGTCTCTCTCAGTACCTATTTTCCTTCCTTTCTTCCCTTCCCTTCTCTTCCCTCCCTCCCTCTTTCTCTCTCACACACACAAAACAACACATTTTCCCTTCCTTTCCTTCTTTCCTTCTTCCTTTCCTTCCTTTCCTCTCTTTCTCTCCCACACACACATTTTTCCTTCCTTCCCCCCTCTCTCCGTACATATTTTCCTTCCCTCCTTCCTTCCTTCCTTCCTTCCTTCCTTCCTTCCTTCCTTCCTTCCTTCCTTCCTTCCTTCCTCCCTCCCTCCCTCCCTCCCTCCCTCCCTCCCTCCTTCCTTCCTTCCTTCCTTCCTTCCTTCTTTCTTCCTTCCTTCTCTCATTTTCCCCTTCCCCCTCCCATTTCCCCCAAGGGTTGTGTTCATCGTAGGGCCCATCCGTTTCCTCGAGCACCCCCATTTCCCTACAGAGTTTCTGTGTTGTCGACTGCGTGGAAAGTTGTGTCGTAACACACACACAGCCTTGGGCCGGATGGACAATGGCTGAGAAAGCTCTCATCTGCTTGGTCGCTTAGGAGGGTGAACGACTCTCCTACCTTTCCCCATTCCGTGCCCTGAAAATATATATATATATATATATATATTTGCTTTTCTTTGTTTTTCTCGAAACGGAAGTGGATGTCGGTGCATTTCGCAGGCTGTCAAAAAAATGCGCGAGGGCCTTTCCTTCGTCTTCGTGTTTCCTTTCTGCCTAGCTGAAATATTTCCACTTTCAACATTTTCCCCTTGCAGTCTTCATGGGAGATCCCGGGATCTCGCTAGAGTGGATCCAAAACGATCTTTTTTTGCAGAATGGGATAGGGCGTGCTACGGAAAAATGCAAAAATGGTGGGGTTTTCTTTTTTTTTTTTTTTGCTCTGCGTTCAAAGGGCATTTCTCTCATGGCGTACAGATGGCCCTCGACTTATGACCGCAATGGAGAAACCCCAGATTTCTGTTGCTGAGTGAGACCTGTGAGTTTTGCCCCATTTTCCTTGTGTGGTTGTTAAGTGAATCTTAACAACCACAAAAGGTTTCCCCCCCCCCCTTTTTGACTTGGCTCATCAGAAGGGGGGGAATCAATGACCCCAGGACACTGTGACCGTCATAAGTACGAGTCACTTGTTAAGTAAATCACTGCAGCTGAACTAGTCATACTGTCCTTAAGGGAATCCGGCTTCCCTCGCTAACTTGGCTTGTCTGAAGGTCGTAAAACGGGATTGTGTGACGCCGTCGGGATTCTACAGCCGTCATAAGTATGAGTCAGTTGCCGGGTGCTTGAATTTTGACCTCGTGGGGAAGCTGCAAGTGTGAAAAGTGTGAAAAGCGGTCCTTTTTTCAGTGCTTTTTTGTAACTTCGGTCACTAAGGGAACTGCCGTAACTTGAACACTAGTTATAGTCACTAAATGAATGATTGGTTATAAGTCGAGGACTGCCTGGAATTTTAACAAGAGAATGGAACTCTCCGTAATGGTTATCTGTTGCTTTGATCATTGCACCCACCCCCAATTCCGATCTCAATGGGCGGTGAGCCGGATTTGATTGATTGGATCAATCGATCGATCGATCGATCGATCGGCAGAGTGGAGAAAATTTCATCCAATCTTTCCTCCAGCCTTCTCTTGTTAAATATGCCTTTTGTTAAAACACAGACACACAGAAAAACTAACGCAAATTAAGAAAGAGTGAAATCAGGGGGAAAAGGAAGGAAGGAAGGAAGGAAAAAAGAGAAAGAAAAGAAAGAAAAAAGGAAGAAAGAAAAAGAGAGAGAGAGAGGAAAGTAAGGAAGAAGAGAAAGAGAGAGGGAAGGAGGAAGGGAAGGAAGGAGGAAGGGAGGAAGGAGGGAAGGGGATGATGGAGGGAAGGATGGAAGGAAGGAAAAGAAAAGAAAAGATAGGGAGGGAAGGAAAAAGGAGAGGAAGAAAGGAAAGAGGGAGAAATGGAGAGAGGAAGAGAGGGAGGAAAGGAAGGAAGAAGGAAGGGAGGAAGGAAGGGGATGATGGAGGGAAGGAAGGAAGGAAAATGTGTATTAGAGAGGGGGAAGGAGAAATGTGTGTGGCAGAGAGGGAAAGAAGGAAGGAAAGGAAGGAAGGAAAGATGGAGAAATGGAGAGAGGGAGAGAGGGAGGAAAGGAAGGAAGAAGAGAGAGGGAAGGGAGGGAGGAAGGGGATGATGGAGGGAAGGAAGGAAGGAAAAGAATGAAAGAAAGAAAAGGGAAGGAAGAAAGGAAGGAGAAATGGAGGGGGAGGAAAGGAAAGAAGAAGAGAGGGAAGGAGGAAGGGAAGGAAGAAGGAAGAGAGGAAGGAAGATGCTGGAGGGAAGGAAAAGAAAGAAAGAAAAAGAGAGGGAGGGAAGGAGAAAGGAGGGGAAGGAAGGAAGGAGAAATGGAGAGGGAGAAAAGGAAAGAAGAAGAGAGAGGGAAGGAGGAAGGGAAGGAAGAACAAAGGGAGGAAGAAAGGGGATGATGGAGGAAAGGAAGGAAGGAAAATATGTATTAGAGAGGGGGAAGAAGAAATGTGTATTGGAGAAGGAGAGGTGGAAGGAAGGAAGGAAGGAAGGAAACGTGTTTTTGTGTGAGAGGGAGGGAGGGAGAAAAAGGAAAGCGGAAGGGAAAGAGGGAGGGAAGGAAGGAAAGAAGGAAGGAAGTTAAGAAAGAAAGAAAGAAAACAAAGGAAAGAAAGAAAGAATCCAAAATGCAGAAGAAAGAATAAAAACAAAACCTAGTCGGAAGCCTCTTGATTTCCTTTTGCAGCAAATATAAAGCACAATTGCAAAATTATCTCTTCCTCTCTGATTAAAGAGAAAAACTGTTTTGCGTTGTGCGTCTGTGTGTGGTGGTGTTGTTTTTTGTCTTATCATCAAAACCACAAATCATAAGTGCATTCCCCCCCCCCCGCTTCATGCGAAAAGTCAAAAGGGATTTCCAGTCATCCATAAATGCGGATATTGTGTTTTTTTCCTCCCCCCCCCCTTCTAATCAAAGAAGCTAATTTCGCCTTCTCTGAAAGCTCCATCGTATTCAACCCCTCCTCTAAACACCGTTGAGCTGGTAATAATCTCGCTGCCCTTGTTATATCTAAAAAGAAAGTTCAATTACTTTCTTTTTTTTAAAGTTGCTTATCCATTAAGAATAAGAAATGGATTCAATTGTACTTTATCCCTGAAAATCTTCCGTCCGTCGGAATAAAGCTGGAAGAGACCTCGGAGGTCCTCTAGTCCAACCCCCTGCTTAAGTAGGAGACCCTCGACCATTTCAATCAATCAATCAATCAAAATAGAGCTGGAAGGGACCCTGGAGGTCTTGTAGTCCAACCCCCATTCCAGGCAAATGGATGTCTAATCTCTTCTTAAAAACCTCCAGTCATGAAGCAACCACAACTTCTGGTGGCCAGCTGTTCCACTGGCTCATTGTCCTCACTGTCAGGAAGCTTCTCCTTAATTCCAGGTTGCTTCTCTCCTTGATGAGTTTCCATCCATTGATTCTTCTCCTGGCCTTCTTTGGTGCTTTGGAGAAGAGCTTGACTCCCTCTTCTTTGGGGAGCCCCTGAGATACTGGAAGGCTGCTATCCTGTCCCTCCTAATCCTTATTTTTATTAAACTAGCCAAACCCAATTCCTGCAATTCCTGTGGTTTTGGTTCTATGCCTCTGTTTTATACAACCGAGGATAGAATGGAATGGAATGGAATGGAATGGAATGGAATGGAATGGAATGGAATGGAATGGAATGGAATGGAATAGAATAGAATAGAATAGAATAGAATAGAATAGAATAGAATAGAATAGAATAGAATAGAATAGAATAGAATAGAATAGAATAGAATAGAAGGAAAGGAGAGAGAATGGGAATAGAGAATAGAATAGGAATAGGAATAGGAATAGGAATAGGAATAGGAATAGGAATAGGAATAGGAATAGGAATAGGAATAGGAATAGGAATAGGAATGGAATAGGAGGAAAGGAGAGAGAATAGAGTAGAGTAGAGTAGAGTAGAGTAGAATAGAATAGAATAGAATAGAATAGAATAGAATAGAATAGAATAGAATAGAATAGAATAGAATAGAATAGAATAGAATAGAATAGAATAGAAGGAAAGGAGAGAGAATGGGAATAGAGAATAGAATAGGAATAGGAATAGGAATAGGAATAGGAATAGGAATAGGAATAGGAATAGGAATAGGAATAGGAATAGGAATAGGAATAGGAATAGGAATAGGAATAGGAATAGGAATAGGAATGGAATAGGAGGAAAGGAGAGAGAATAGAGTAGAGTAGAGTAGAGTAGAGTAGAGTAGAGTAGAATAGAATAGAATAGAATAGAATAGAATAGAATAGAATAGAATAGAATAGAATAGAATAGAATAGAATAGAATAGAATAGAATAGAATAGAATAGAATAGAATAGAATAGCAGAATAAAATATATAATGATAGGATGGGATGGAGTGGAGTGGAGTGGAGAATAGAATAGAATAGTGGAAAATAGGAATAGAATAGAATAGAATAGAATAGAATAGGAATAGGAATAGGAATAGGAATAGGAATAGGAATAGGAATAGGAGGAAAGGAGAGAGAATGGGAATAGAGAATAGAATAGGAATAGGAATAGGAATAGGAATAGGAATAGGAATAGAATAGAAAAGAATAGAATAGCAATAGCAATAGCAATAGCAATAGAAATAGAATTTTTTATTGGCCAAGTGTGATTAGACACACAAGGAATTGGTCTTTGGTGCCTACGCTCTCAGTATACATAAAAGCAAAGATACGTTCGTCAAGAATCATAAGGTGCAACACTTAATGATAGTCCTAGGATACAAATAAGCAATCAAGAAACGATCAATATCAATATAAATTGCAAGGATGCAAGGAACAAAGTCACAGTCATGCAGTCATAAGTGGGAGGAGATGGGTGATGGGAACGATGAGAAGATTAATAGTAGTGCAGACTTAGTGAATAGTTTGACAGTGTGGAGGGAATTATTTGTTTAGCAGAGTGATGGCATTTGGGGAAAAAGCTGTCCTTGTGTCTAGTTATTCTGGTGTGCAGTGCTCTATAGCCTCGTTTTGAGGGTAGGAGTTGAACCAGTTTATGTCCAGGATGTGAGGGGTCTGTAGATATTTTCCCAGCCCTCTTTTTGACTCGTGCAGTATACAGGTCCTCCATGGAAGGCAGGTGGGTAGCCATGATTTTTTCTGCCGTTCTAATGCTCCTCTGAAGTCTCCGTCTGTCCTGTTGGGTTGCAGAGCCAAACCAGACAGTTATGGAAGTGCAGATGACAGACTCCATCATTCCTCT
>CM075974.1:15127857-15155169 GCA_038048745.1 Coluber constrictor foxii
AAGAGAGAGGGAGAGACCCATACACACAAAAATGTCCTTTTTGATTTCCTTTGGCCCGTTTCGGAAGGGGGTTAAAAAGCCCTCTCCTTCCTTAGAATTCTTGCAAAATTATTTGAATTGGATTCTTTAAATTCTTGAAAATTCTTGGCTAGAAGTCTTTAAAAATCTGGGGCTGCAGGGAAAATTGGGAGCATCCTTTAGATTTTGGAACAAGAAAAGAATGGCATCGCCCATCGGGAATTAAGACCGGGTCAAGCAAACTTCACAAATCCAAATACTTCAAACGTAATCGCGTTTCCATTCAACAAATTCTATTTTGTTTCTTCCGTTATTTCGCTCTGGATGGATCATTTTCTCCTTTGGTCGTGTGCAAAATTGACAGTTTAGTGGCCTCTTTGCAAATCTCCCCACTGAGATTTTTCTTGAAGTGTGTGATTCTTTCCGATGTATACAAAACGCATCTTACAGACCTTTTCGGCACCATTCTGTCATCATTTCACATTTCAGTTTCAATATACAAAAATGTTTTGGGGAGAAATAAACGCTTTCTCTTTTTTTCAAAAGAAAAAAAAACCCCGTTCGATCAATCAGAATAGAGCTGGGAGGGACCTTGGAGGTCTCCTAGTCCACCCCCATTAATTCTATGCACCCCACCGCCCCGCACATGTGACCCCCCCCTTCCGTGCTCACCCCAGTTTTGGCACGTGATGGCACGGTGGGCCCAGTAGGCCCGTTTTTTGCTCTCCCCAGGCTCCAGATTCTCTCTCGGAGCCTGGGGAGGATGAATATAGCCTCCCCCCCCCCAGAGGCCCTCCAGAGGCTGAAAATGGCCCGTTTGCTGACTTCCGGCCCCACCTCTGGGGACTTCCGGTGGTTGTCGTAGTGAGGAAGGCTGTTTTCACCCTCCCCAGGTTTCTAGAGAGGCTCTGGAAGGAGAGCAAAAAACGGGCCTTCCGGTCCCACCGGAATTTGGCAAACGGCCCCTTTCCAGCCTCCGGGGGGAGTGGGGAAGGCTGTTTTCGTCCTCCCCAGGCTCCTAGAGAGGCTCTGGAGCCTGAGGAGAGCAAAAACGGGCCTTCCGATCCCACCGGAAGTTGGCAAACGGCCTCTTTCCAGCCTCCAGGGGAGTGGGGAAGGCCATTTTCGTCCTCCCCAGGCTCCTAGAGAGGCTCTGGAGCCTGAGGAGAGCAAAAAACGGGCCTTCCGTTTTGACCCTTCTCTTCTTTGGGGCAGCCTCTCAAATATTGGAAGGCTGCTATCATGTCCACCCCCCCCCCCTGGTCCTTCTTTTCTCTAGACTGGCCGTATCCAATTCCTGCAACCGTGTTTTTTTTTGTCTGTTGTGCAATGCTTATTTGTCCCAGAAACACGGGAAATTCTTAGGAAATGCAACCGTTGGCGGATTCGCTAATCTTTAGATGCCCGGGGAGCGTCTCCCGAACAGGGTCCGTGGGAAGATTAATAACCATCTGAACTCTGACAAAGGTATCGTGGATGGCTGCACGCCCTCCTGGGAAAAGCGATGTTTGCTTCAAGGAGAACAGAGATACGCTTTGTGTACGCGCTCTCTCTTCTGCCCTCAAGTCCCGTTTGGTCTCTGAGTTGTTGAGCCTTTTTGACGTCGTCTGGATAAAAAGCAACAACAACAACACATCGTATGAGGACGAACCCCGCTATTGTAAATTACATCAATGGCATTTTGCAACTCCAGAAGTAAATCTCTCTTCGCCCTCCTTTTTACAGCCAAAGAAACTAGGGAGGGTTCCTTCTGAGATGCATCTCACGCCCCTTTTTTCCTTCTCTGGGCTCAGCTGCCTCTGATCTGATTATTGTCTAGCCTGTGTCTCTTCCTCCTGTCTCTCAGGGTCTTTCCCACAGACAGTTACAATATTTCTGACCCCCTCTTCTTTACGGGCCAAGAAACTAGGGAGGGTCCCTTCTGAGGTGCTTCCCACACCCCTTTTTTCCTTCTCTGGGCTCAGCTGCCTCTGATCTGATTATTGTCTAGCCTGTGTCTCTTCCTCCTGTCTCTCAAGGTCTTTCCCACAGACAGTTACAATATTTCTGACCCCCTCTTCTTTACGGGCCAAGAAACTAGGGAGGGTCCCTTCTGAGGTGCTTCCCACACCCCTTTTTTCCTTCTCTGGGCTCAGCTGCCTCTGATCTGATTATTGTCTAGCCTGTGTCTCTTCCTCCTTTTTTTTTAATTTATTTTTTAAATTTGATTTATATGCCACCCTTCTCCGGAGACTCAGGGCGGCTTACAATGCGTTAAGCAATAGCCTTCATATTTTTGTATATTTTATACAAAGTCAGCTTATTGCCCCCACAAACTGGGTCCTCAACTGACCTACCTTAGAAAGGATGGAAGGCTGAGTCAACCTTGAGCCTGGTGAGATTCAAACTTATAGTAATTGCAGGCAGCTGGTGATTAATTACAATGCTTAGTCTGCTGAGCTATCCAGGCTCTCAATTGTCCTCACTGTCGGTTATTTAACAAAAAAATAACTCCCCAACCCCCAACCCCGGAGAAAATTGTCACGGAGTCATCCCATACATTCATTCGCACGTCAGTCCCCAGTTTCAGGCCGTCCGTCTCCTTCCAACTCTCGCCGTAAAGCAGGATACAATGAGCTGTTTTGACTGCCTCTGACCCCCCATAAAGGGCAGGTTTATTTCTCCCAGGGAATTATTAAACTGGGCCTCCAGCTAAACAGATGGCCTTATGTTAAAGCAGGCTGTAAAAAGCTGCATTATTTAACGGCTTGCCAAGTTGCGTGACGGTTAGCCAGCTTCGTCCTAATAGCCTCCCAACGCTATAAATTTAATTTCCCTCTTAAGGTCGCGGGAGGGGGAGAAAAAAATAATAGAATTCGGGATCATTTTGCATCGCTTTCTGTATTTGTACATCTCTCTCTCTCTCTCTCTCTCTCTCTCTCTCTCTTTCATTTAGCCAGGTTTTTCCTACATAATCAAGATTTTTCTGCAGCCCTAGTTGAGTGAAATCCACATCTTGCTTGAGGAGGAGACTGGTGAATACCATTCCAGAAAAAATGGTTGCCCAATCTCTTCTTAAAAACTTTCAGTGATGGAACACTCACAACTTCTGGTGGCAAGCTGTTCCGCTGGCTAATCATTCTCACTGTCGGGAAATTTCTCCTTGGTTCTAGGAGAAGGAGAACGAAGGAAAGTAGGAAGGAGAAGGAGAAAGAAGGAAAGGAGATGGAGAAAGCAAAGGAGATTAGAAGATAGAGGGGGTAAAGAAGGAGAAGATATGAGACGAGGAGAGGAGAAGGAGAAGAAAAAGGAGGAGGAAGAGGGTGGAGGGGGAAGAGAAGGAGAGGGTGGAAAAGGAGAAGGAAGAGGAGAAGGGAGATTGGAAGCTGGAGAAGGAGAAGCTGGAGAGGAAGATGACATAGCAGACAAGGAGAGGAGGATGAGAAGGAGAAGGGGGAAGAGGAGTGGAGGAGGAGGAGGAGAGAAGGAGAGGATGGAGGAGGACGAGGAGGAGAAAGGTTGGAAGATCGAAGATATGGTAGACGAGAGGAGGATGGGGAGAAGGAGGAAGAGGGGTGGAGGAAAAAGAAGGAAGAGATGGAGAAGGAGGAGAAGGAAGGTTGGAAATGGAGAAGGAGAAGATGGAGAAGTAAAAGATGGTAGACAAGGAGAGGAGGAGGAGGAGGGATGGAGGAGGAGGAAAAGGAGAAAGAGAGGCTGGAAAGGAGGAGAAGGAAAGTTGGAAGATGGAGGAGAAGATGGAGAAAGAGAAGATATGGTAGACAAGGAGAGGAGGAGGACGAAGGGAAAGAGAGGATGGAGGAGGAGGAAAAGGAAGATTGGAAATGGAGAAGGAGAAAATGGAGAAAGAGAAGGTATGGGAGACAAGGAGGATGAGGGAGGAAGAGGGGTGGAGAAGAAAGAGAAGGAGAAAGAGAAGGAGAGGATGGAGAAGGAGGAGAAGGAAGTTTGGAAATGGAGAAGATGGAGAAAGAGAAGATATGGTAGACGAGGAGGAGGAGAAGGAGGAAGAGAAAGGGGTGGAGGAGGAGGAGAAAGAACTGATGGAAAAGGAAGGTTGGAAGATGGAGGAGAAGATGGAGAAAGAGAAGATATGGTAGACAAGGAGGAGAAGAGGAGGAGGAGAAGGGGTGGAGGAGGAAAAGGAGGAGAAAATGAAAGAGGATGGAGAAGGAGAAGATGGAGAAGTAAAAGATATGGTAGACGAGGAGAGGAGGAGGAAGAAAAGGAGAAAGAGAAATGCCAAACTCAAAGCAGTTTTTTTCCCCACCTACCTTCAGACTTCCCACCGTTCTCATTAATCTCCCCATTATAATTAATCCCTATTTCCTGCCGATCGGCAACTTTAGAAATGGGGGACTTTGATTTTAATTTTTAGGGGTTTTTTCTTCTTCTTCTCGCCGTCATCGTCTCCCACTGGGGGGAAAACAGAGGAATCTGAGTCCGGCTTGGTTGCTCTGCAGATTTGAAAATGGGGGATATTTTTAATTCCCTCCAGAGAGCGATGAAAAAAGGGGGAAGGATAGAAAAAAAATAAAATAAAGAGAAATAAAAACTCGGAAGAAATACAAATGGGCCTTTTTTTCTAACTTCTTTTATTTGAAAAAATAAAGGTCATGTTTTTGAAAAACGCATGTCGGTCAAAAGAACTCCTGGTTATTATTCTTATTTTATATTCTTATTTTTTGGGGGGGGTGGGGGGGTTAGGAGAAATTGCAATTAAAAAGCTCTCTTATAAATGTTTTGGAGAGAGAGTTGACATGGTGAGAGATTGGTATTCCGTCCGTCGCTTCCCAAAGACTTACGGTGATCTGTAGTTCCATGGCGTTTTTGATCAAGCGGGTTTGGGAGCATTTTAAACATCTCGATAACATGTGCGGAAAACAAACGTTTTTTGGAGTCTCCGACGGTGTGGCTTTTTCCTGTTGTGGCTTCACACAACCCCCAAGGAGTCCTGTATTATCAGCAGAATATAGAAGAAACATCAAATCACAAGGACAGGGGTGAAATCCAGCAGGTTCTAATGGGTTCTGGAGAACTGGTAGCGGAAATTTTGAGCAGTTCGGAGAACCGGTAGTGGAAATTTTGAGTAGTTCGGAGAACCGGTAGCGGAAATTTTGAGCAGTTCGGAGAACCGGTAGCGGAAATTTTGAGCAGTTCGGAGAACTGGTAGTGGAAATTTTGAGCAGTTCGGAGAACCGGTAGCGGAAATTTTGAGTAGTTCGAAGAACCGGTAGTGGAAATTTTGAGTAGTTCGGAGAACCGGTAGTGGAAATTTTGAGCAGTTCGAAGAACCGGTAGTGGAAATTTTGAGTAGTTCGGAGAACCGGTAGTGGAAATTTTGAGCAGTTCGGAGAACCGGTAGCGGAAATTTTGAGTAGTTCGGAGAACCGGTAGCGGAAATTTTGAGCAGTTCGGAGAACCGGTAGTGGAAATTTTGAGTAGTTCGGAGAACCGGTAGTGGAAATTTTGAGTAGTTTGAAGAACCGGTAGTGGAAATTTTGAGTAGTTCGGAGAACCGGTAGTGGAAATTTTGAGCAGTTCGGAGAACCGGTAGCGGAAATTTTGAGTAGTTCGGAGAACCGGTAGCGGAAATTTTGAGCAGTTCGGAGAACCAGCAAATACGACCTCTGGCTGGTCCCAGGAGTGGGGAGGGAATGGAAATTTTGCAGTATCCTTCCTCTGGCACGCCCACCAAGCCACGCCACGCCCACCAAGCCACGCCTACAGAACCGGTAGTTAAAAAAATGTAGATTTCACCACCGCACAGGGACCCTGGAGGTCTTCTTGTCCAACCCAGCGGTGAGTTGACATAGTTTTACCACTGATTTGCCGTACACCAAAAATGTGAGCGCTCGCATATGTGCTTTGGTCGCGCATGTGGCTTGCACCCAGGTGCGTGACTTAGAAAAACATGACTAAATAGGATGGCCTCGCGCCGGGGAGCGGGTAGGCAGTGCGCCAGCTCTCCCTCAGTTCGGCAGGACCAGTTCGCCAGGGATGGGTCTGCTTACCTCTATTACCGGTTCACAACGAGATCATCCATGATGACGCCCAGGTGAATGGGCGGAGTCTCCTGCCCAGTGGTAAAATCCAATTTTTTTTTATTACCTGTTTTGTGGGCGTGGCTTGGTGGGTGTGGCACGGGAAGGATACTGCAAAATCTCCATTCCCGCCTCACTCCTGGGGGAAGGATATTGCAAAATCTCTATTCCCACTCCACTCTGGGGCCAGCCAGAGGTGGTATTTGCTATATTTGCTGTTCTGTTCTGTTCTGTTCTGTTCTGTTCTGTTCTGTTCTGTTCTGTTCTATAGGACGAGTCAGTTTCTAAGCATGTGAATTTTTGATCACGTGACCTCAGAGACACCCCAACAGTCATCATTGTGAGACACGGTCCTAAGTACCCATTTTTCGAAAGGTCACTGTTGTAAATCAAGGACTAGTCTGTAGTTATCCGATCTCGTGCTCAGACAATACGTTATGCCCCAATTTCCAAAATTCATTGCTTTAGATCCTTTTTAAAAAGATTTTTCTCCTCTTTTTGCAGTGAATTTGCTGGATACGTCCAAGATTATAGGAGACTGGGGCTGGCTCATTTATCCTTCCCACGGGGTAAGTAATAATCGTAATCGTAATCATATAATCATAATCACATTCATAATCACAATCACATTCATAATCATATTCACAATCAGTCATAATCACAATAAATCATATATGCAATCACAGTCACAACCATAATCACAATCACAGTCATAACCACAATCATATTCATATTCATATTCATAATCACAGAAACAATCACAATCATAATCACAATCACATCACAATCATAATCACAATCACACTCATAACTGCATCACAAGCATAATCACAATCAGTCACAGTCACAATCAATCATGATCACATCACAATCACATTCATAACCACAATCATAATAAGAATCAGTCACAGTCACAATTACAATCACCATCAATCATAATCGCAATCACAATCCCATTCATAACCACAATCACATCACAATCATAATCAGTCACAATCATAGTCACAATCACAATCACCATTGATCGTGGGATGCTATGCCGGTCATAAGTGCGAGGAATGGTCGTAAATCCTTTTTTTCTCCCCGACCCATATAACGTCAAACAGATAAATCTTTTCTAATTCGAGGACCACGTTTTTAATTCAACCTTTTCTGATTCTCTTTTACCCATGTGGCTTGCCATTGTCCCCTTCCTGGGGCTGAGAGAGAGTGGCTGGCCCAAAGTCTACCAGCTTGGCTTCGTGCCCAAGGCAGGACTAGAACTCGGGGCCTCCTGGAGTTTCTAACCACGATGCCTTCAAACCTCCGCAAAGGAACTGGCACTCAATAAAAGTCAGATCCAGGCTTAACGTGAACAGAAGTCGTGGGAGCTTCATCCCTGGAGGCCTTCAGGAAGAGGCTGGACTGCCATTGGTTAGAAACGGTGTAAAATCTCCTGCTCGGGTGGAGGGTTGGACTAGATGACCTAAGAGATCCCTTCCAATTCTGTTATTCTGTAATCTGTAACATCTGGCTGACCATGCAACCTTAATCGTTAAATTTATATTCTGCGTGATTCAGGTTCGGAAAACTATCTTGGCTGAGATTCAAGGGTTTGCAAAATCCAGATTTTATTTCTCCTGCTACTTATACATTAGTTCTCGACTTATAACAGCCGGCTTACTGTCGGTTCAAAGTTACAACGGGACTGGAAAAAAGTGACTTAGGAACGTTATTCACCCTTAGGACCGTTGCAGCCCCCCCCCCATGGTCACGTTGATCAAAATTCCCACGCTTGGCAACTGACTTATGACGGCCGCCGTATCCCGGGGTCATGTGATCTCCTTTTGCGACCTTCTGCTTAACGACGGCGGCAAGAAAGGCCTCGAAACGAATGAAAGTGGACTTAACAACTCTCTCCCTTTAGCCCCAGAGATTCGGGGGCTCAGTGACGGTCCTAAATCGAGGACTTGCCAGTTATTTTCACGTCTGGAAATTGTGCTTCGTTTTGGAGCCTCCCAAGTCCTGGATTCCTTTTTTTTTTTTCCTTCTCTTTTTTGAAGGATCCCGGAGAGCAAAATTAGATCTGGGAAAGTGGTGGTAGATTTGAGCATTCTCCAGCACCGACACCCGGCAGAAAAACATCGTCTCAGCCAAACACCCTTGTCTCAATTTTGCACAGCGCGTCGGCGAAAATTGAATGCAATTTAAGGTTTTTCTCCAGCGGCTAAGATTGGAACGCTCGCTGCCTCCTTGCATGTCAAAAAGAAAACCAGAGACTGGAGAGAGAAAACACAAACAAGGCAAATCGTAGAATGTAGAATCGTAAGGATGGAAGGGACCTCGGAGGTCTTCTAGTCCAACCCCCTACTCAAACAGGAGAGCCCTAGACCATATCAATCAATCAATCAATCAATCAGAAGAGAGATGGGAGGGACCTTGGAAGTCTTCTCGTCTCCTACAATTGCGTGAAGTGTTAATATTTGCTTATAATGCCTTGGTAAGGCCACACCTGAAATGGGGCGTCCAGTTTAATAATATTTATAAAATATTCTAAAAATATTGTTAGAATATTTTACCATATTATAAAAAAAAAAAGATGTGGAGACTCTAGAAAGAGTGCAGAGAAGAGCAACCAGGATGATGAGGGGACTGGAGGATAAAACATAGGAAGAACGGTTGCAGGAACTGGGCATGGATAGTTTAATGAAAAAGAAGGATTAGGAGGGACAGGATAGCATCTTCCAATATCTCAGGGGCTGCCCCAAAGAAGAGGGAGTCAAGCTATTCTCCAAAGCCCCTGAAAGCAGGAGAAGAAGCAACGGATGGAAACTCATCAAGGAGAGAAGCGATTTAGAACTAAGGAGAAATTTCCTGATATTGAGCACAAGCCAGTGGAACAGCTCACCACCAGAAGTTGCAAATGCTCCAACACTGGAAGCTTTTAAGAAGAGATCGGACAACCATTTGTCCGAAGTGGCCTAGGGTTTCCTGCCTGGGTAGGGGGCTGGATCAGAATGATCTGTCCCCCTCTACAGATACCCACAAAACACAGCCACTCGAGGGTTAAAGAAGCACTTGGCACACACCCCAGTTCTTATCTCTAACTTGGCAGCGATATGCCAAGTGCTTTAATAGTACACAGAAAGAAAATCACAACAAATATTCAGCAAAGTCTCTGATCAGCTTCAGCTTTTAGCTCCAATGACTACCCGATTGAGTTTTTGTTCGTCACAGAGATCATTTACCACCACCCTGTCTTATATAGTCTCTGGGTGTGGTCCAGTGACTCATTGGTCCTGTGACTCAAGTCCAGTGACTCAGGTCTATTCCCTCATACGTCTCCTCAGCTGCTGTAAGCGTTTATCTCGCCTTCTTTGACGTGCGTCCAGGAATGACGTCTCTCCCTCACTCTCATCTGAGACACCTGTTTCCCCACTACTTTGCTCTCTTTCAGCTGGCACCTGAGACGGTGCCAGAGGGGGGGGGGGCTGGGAGATCTGGCTGGCTCCTCTTCCTCATGCTCAGAGCTTCCTTCCTCCAATGGGATAGGCTCAGAGGACGGGGCCACAACACAGAAGATCTCCAAGATCCCTTCCAGCTTGGTTATCCTGTTGTCCCAGATGTCGGGTCCACCAAATTGGATGCCTTCGCTCCAATTCAAACCATGTGTTCCTCGATCAAACCGCCGGATGGATCTGGTTTGATTCCCTGATTTTCCAAATTTTGGGGGCTTCATCCCTGAAAGTCTTCAAGAAAAGACCAGACAACCATTTGAGCAGGTTGATTGATATGAGATCTCCTGCCCAAGCAGGCGGTTAGACTAGATCTCCGGAGCCCCTTTCAACCCTAGGATTTCACTTTTGAAGTAATTTCCACCTAAATTTTAAGCCGCTTTGACATCTTCCCTCTTTATCCATTTATAATCTGATTTCCCCTCCCCTCCGCCCTTAATCTAGCATTAGCTTCCATTTAAACTATTAGATTAATTCCCAAACAGAGATACAATCAGGCCTCCTGTCTCAGCGCATTAATGGTGACATCCTCATTTTGTGTCCGGCTAAGAGATTTTTTTCTCTCTCTCTCTTAGCGACGGTTGGAGCAACCATCGCATGTTATCCAAAAAAAAATTAAATAAATAAAATTCCTGTCTTTTTATTTCAGCAGAATTTGGGTTTTTTCCAGGCCTCCATCGGGGAGTGGCCATTAATCAGGTTTAATGTTTTCAATCCGTTCATCTCGAGCCGGTTGGGAAAACGGAAAATTTGGTGAATATTAATTATTCACCAAATTCTACCCTCTCCAAAGCGTGCCAGATTCAACGCCTCGGATGACGGAGAGTCCTCGGCTTACGACCCGCGCCATTGGTGACGGGGGGGGGGGGGCGGTCGCTCAGTGAGGAGTCCCTGGGGTTTTTTTGGTCATTAAGCGAATCGCTGGGGGGTCGTTTCAGGGAGTCACACGGTTTTTAACCCTGGATCCAGCTTCTCCGATGGACATTGAAGCTAACTGGGTGATCACATCACTCACACACAAACAACAGAATCTTGGGTTGGCTGGCTGGGGGATTCTGGGAGTCGAAGTCCGCCCAACTTAAAGCATGCTGAGTGGGGGATTCTGGGAGTTGAAGTCCTCACCTCTTAAAGCATGCTGAGTGGGGGATTCTGGGAGTTGAAGTCCATTCAACTTAAAGCATGCTAGCTGGGGAAGTCTGGGAGTTGAAGTCCGCCCATCTTAAAGCATGCTGAGTGGGGGATTCTGGGAGTTGAAGTCCACTCAACTTATGACATGCTAGCTGGGGGATTCTGGGAGTTGAAGTCAACCCAATTTAAGGCATGCTAGCTGGGGAATTCTGGGAGTTGAAGTCAGCCCATCTTAAAGCATGCTGAGTGGGGGATTCTGGGAGTTGAAGTCCACTCAACTTAAGGCATGCTAGCTGGGGAATTCTGGGAGTTGAAGTCCGCCCCTCTTAAAGCATGCTGAGTGGGGGATTCTGGGAGTTGAAGTCCACTCAACTTAAGGCATGCTAGCTGGGGGATTCTGGGAGTTGAAGTCCGCCCAACTTAAAGCATGCTGAATGGGGAATTCTGGGAGTTGAAGTCCACTCAACTTAAGGCATGCTAGCTGGGGGATTCTGGGAGCTGAAGTCCACCCAACTTAAAGCATGCTGAGTGGGGGATTCTGGGAGTTGAAGTCCACCCAATTTAAGGCATGCTAGTTGGGGAATTCTGGGAGTTGAAGTCCACTCAACTTAAAGCATGCTGAGTGGGGAATTCTGGGAGTTGAAGTCCACTCAACTTAAGGCATGCTAGCTGGGGAATTCTGGGAGTTGAAGTCCACCCAACTTAAAGCATGCTGAGTGGGGAATTCTGGGAGTTGAAGTCCACCCATCTTAAAGCATGCTGAGTGGGGGATTCTGGGAGTTGAAGTCCGCCCCTCTTAAAGCATGCTGAGTGGGGGATTCTGGGAGTTGAAGTCCGCCCCTCTTAAAGCTGGCAGGGTTAAAAAAAAACCTTCCTCTAAATTCAACCCCCCCAACTGTGAAAATTAGCCCCCAAAACCTTTTGCAAAGATGGACAGATTCTCCGTTTCCTTGCAAAACTAAAAAGCCGAATCGTCTCTTCCTTCAGCTGGACTAAAAGACTTCCCAGATCCCTTCCAACTTTTCTTCTTCTGCCGTCTTTCCCTAACGGGTGCAACGCTTGTTCGATGCCAGCTTCGCAGCCAACAACCACTTCAGTTTCCAACCCTTGCCAGACTTGGCGGGCCGAGGAAGCTGGCCGGCTCGCTCGCCTGCCTTGCAGTCTGCCGCCGGAGGGTTCTCCGTCGGGGATGCCAAGCTGCCCTCGGTATTCCTAATGAACCCCATTGCCACCTCAGGACAAGAAGCTGCTTCTTCTCTGCCAGCCTGAAATGCATCTGCTGGCATCGGCTTCCAGCCTTTGGCTGGGTGCCAGGAACCCCCCCCCCCCCCGTCCCCACTGCCAGATGCCAAGGGAGAGACACAGCACATCTTAATCAATATTAGCCAGGATGGATGCTGCCTGGAGCTCAGAGCCAATGGCGTTTAGGCTGCAATTGGAAAAGAGGATAATGCCAACTTGGGCGGCAGCAAGTCTCTCTGTGGACCCTTTTATTCATTTGTTAGAGGTTTTTTTTAAAAAAATCCCATTTTTATTATTTTTATAAATAAGCGAAGATGGTGAAGGCAGGTCAAATCCGGCTTTTCCCCCCTCTTATCTGGCCCACAACAACGATCTTAGGAGGTGGGTTGGGCTGAGAGAGAGGGACTGGCAGAAAGAAAGAAAAGAAAAGAAAAGAAGGAAGGAAGGAAGGGAAAAAGAAAGAAAGAGAAAGAAAGAAAAAAAGAAAAAGGAAAGGAAGGAAGGAAAGAGAAAGGAAAGGAATGGAAAGGAAAGGAAGATGGAAAGAAGGGAGGAAGGAGAAAAAGAAAGAATGAAAAAGAGTGAGAGGAAGAAAGGAAAAGAAGGAAGGAAGAAAAGAAAAAGAAAGAAAGAGGAAGGAAGGAAAGAGAAAGAAAAGAGAGGAAGGAAAGAAAGGAAAGGAAAAGAAAAAGAAGGAAGGAAAGGAAAGGAAAGGAAAGGAAAGGAAAGGAAAGAAGAGAAAAAGAAAGGGAGGAAAGGAAGATGGAAAGAAGGGAGAAAGGAGAGAAAGGAAAGAAGAAAGAAAAAGTGAGAGGAAGAAAAGAAAAGAAGGAAGAAAAGAAAAAGAAAGAAAGAGAGGAAGGAAGGAAAGAAAGAAAGAAAGAGAAAGGAAAAGAGAAAGAAAAGAGAGGAAGGAAGGAAAGAAAGGAAAGGAAAAGAAGAAAGAGAAAAAAGAAAGAAAAAGGAAGGAAGGAAAGAGAAAGGGGAGGAGAAGTGAGGGAGAGAGAGAAGGGAAGAAGGAGAAAAAATATAGAATTATGACTTAGGCACCTTACTTTCCATCAAGTAGCTGTCACTTTCTTGTTTTCCCTCCCTCTTCAATATTTTTTAATCCCCTAATCATAGAATCACAGGGCCTTGGGAAGGGACCTCGGAGCTCATCTAGTCCAACCCGCTTCTCAAGCAGGAGTTCCCGGACTAACAGCTATCCAAACTCTTCTTAAAAAAAATTCCCACGATGGGAGCCGCCCACAACTTCTGTTCCACGGGTCCATTCTTCTAAACTGTCGGGCCGTTCCTGCCTCTTGCGTTCTAGGTTTGGATAGAAAGAGCCCCAGGTTCAAATCCTAACCTCCCCTCTTCCCCCCCTCTTTCCTCGTTTTCTCTCTCCCCAGTGGGACTCCATCAACGAGATGGACGAATTCTTCCAGCCCATCCACACCTACCAGGTGTGCAACGTCATGACGGCCAATCAGAACAACTGGCTGAGGACCAGTTGGATCCAGCGGCACGGAGCTCACCGAGTTTACGCCGAGATCCAGTTCACCCTACGGGATTGCAACAGCATGCCTGGCGTATTGGGCACTTGCAAAGAGACTTTTAACCTTTACTATCTCCAATCCGACCGGGATCTGGGCAGTACCACCCGCGAGAGCCAGTTTGTCAAAATCGACACCATCGCGGCCGACGAGAGTTTCACCAACGTCGACCTCGGGGTCCGGCGGCTGAAGCTGAACACCGAAGTCCGAGGGGTCGGACCCCTCACCAAACGGGGTTTTTACCTGGCCTTCCAGGACATCGGGGCCTGTATCGCCGTCGTGTCCGTCCGCGTCTATTACAAGAAGTGTCCCGCCATGGTCAGGAACCTGGCGGCTTTCTCCGAAGCGGTGACGGGTGCGGATTCCTCCTCCCTGGTGGAGGTGCGGGGAGAGTGCGTTTCGCACTCGGAGGAGAGGGACACCCCCAAAATGTACTGCAGTGCAGAAGGCGAGTGGCTGGTGCCCATCGGGAAGTGCGTCTGCAGCGCCGGGTACGAAGAACGGAAGGATGCGTGTTCGGGTAAGACGCAGGTCGGGGGGGGGATGGTTTGGGGAGGGGGGGGTACCGATATGGCAGCGAGAGAGAAAAATCCGGGAAAAATCCTTGCCCAAGCAGTCCTTGACTTACGACCACAATGGAACCCTAAATATCTCTTGCTAAGAGGGACGGTTGAGTTTCGCTCCGTTTTTATGACCCGTCGTTTTTAAGTGAATCACTCCAGTGGTTAAGTCAGGAGTGGTGTGGTGGCCTTAGAAGTAGAGCTCCCGCCTCACAATCGGAAGGCTGTGGGTTCGATCCTCAGTAGAGATAGATATTTCTCTCTCTCTCTCTGGGCACAATGAGAATATATCTGCTGAACAAAACTCCGCCCTGGCGATAAGAAAGGCATCCGGCCAGTCATCACTCTGCTAGGTTCATTCATCCACCCTGCAAGGGATTATGGGGTCATTAAAAGGAGATGATGACTCCAGTGGTTAAGTCAATAACATGGTTGTTAAGCGAATCCGGCTTCCTCGTCGATTTTGATCGTCGGAAGGTCGACGACCCCGGGACGCTATGACTGTCGTAAAGATGAGTCAGTGGCCAAGCGTTCGAATTTGGATCCCGTGACCACAGAGTATAAGTGTGAAACAACGGTCTTAAATCCCGTTTTTCGTTGCCGTTGTAACTTCAAATGGTCACTAAATGAACCACTGTAAGTCTAGGACTACCTGTACAATAGCCAAAGTCTCAGGTAAAAATATAGATTCTCGTGGGAAGTCATTTTCCCACAGTTAAAACAACGAATGAAAAGAAGCTTTTATTAGTCAGCTTTCCAGATAAAACTCTCTTTTTCCAGATCGATTTTTTTCCGGTTAAAAACCTTTCGGAACCAACCTGGAGTTGTAAAAAGCCGGATTTTCTTGCGTCCCCGAGTAAAACAAATATACACCGTTGGGATTGTGCGCGGAAAGAGAAATATTTGCAAAATTAAGCCCCAAGGCGTGAAGGACTTAGGAGATTTAAGGAGATCAGGAAAAGGCGTCCGTGAAAGTGTGTTATGGCAGCCCACAAAGTGCCTGGATTTTAATAAAATGTGTATGTGTGTGTGTATTTGTATATATGTATATATGTATATGTATATATATGTATGTATGTATGTATGTTCTGTATATCTATCATTTCTTTCTCTCTTATCTAGTTTTCTATCTCATCCATCCATCCATCCATCCATCCATCCATCCATCCATCCATCCATCCATCCATCATCTCTCTCTCTCTCATCTCTCTCCTATCTCTCATTTCTTTCTCTTATCTAGTTTTCTACCTATCTCATCTATCTATCTATCTATCTATCTATCTATCTATCTATCTATCTATCTATCTATCTATCTATCTATCTATCTATCATTTCTTTCTCTCTTATCTAGTTTTCTACCTATCTCATCTATCTATCTATCTATCTATCTATCTATCTATCTATCTATCTATCTATCATCTATCTATCTATCTATCTATCATTTCTTTCTCTCTTATCTAGTTTTCTATCTCATCCATCGATCCATCCATCCATCCATCCATCCATCCATCCATCCATCCATCCATCCATCCATCATCTCTCTCTCATCTATCTCTCATCTATCTCTCATTTCTTTCTCTCTTATCTAGTTTTCTACCTATCTCATCTATCTATCTATCTATCTATCTATCTATCTATCTATCTATCTATCATCTATCTATCTATCATCTATCATTTCTTTCTCTCTTATCTAGTTTTCTATGTCATCCATCGATCCATCCATCATCTATCTATCTATCTATCTATCTATCTATCTATCTATCTATCTATCTATCTATCTATCTATCTATCTATCTATCTATCTATCTATCTATCTATCATCTATCTATCATCTCCATCCATCTGTATCATCTCTCTCTCTCTCATATATATTTGAATGTCGGCAACAGAAAAAATATTTTCTTTACAAGAATCAGAATAGAGCTGGAAGGGACCATGGAGGTCATCTAGTCCACCCCCCCCCCGTTCGAATAGGAGACCCTCTACCATTTCAGACAAAGTGACTGTCCAGCCTCTTGGCCTCAAACTGTGGACTTTCACCCTCTTACAGCTAGTCCTCGAATTACAACAGACTGTTTAGTGACCGTTCAGAGTTACAACAGCACTAAAAAAAATACGACATGGCTATTTTTCACTCTTTTGGCCATTGCCGCATCCCCCGTGGTCATACCATCAAAACTCAGATGCTCAGCCCCTGATTTGTATTTATGACGGTGGCCGTGTCCCCCGGGGATCACGTGGTCCCCTTTTGCGGCCTTCCGACGAGCAAAGTCAAGTGAGCAGCCATATTCACTTAACGACCGTCTCATTAACTTAAGAAATGAAGTGATTCATTTAACGGCGGCAAGAAGGGTCATAAAATGGGGCAAAACTCTGTTAACTTTTTTCACTTAGCAACAGAAATCTACGGGGGTGGGGTGGGCCCTCTCTTGCGGTCGTAAGTCGAGGACTACTTGCGGCCTGTGTGAATGAGATTTTATTTTGCTAGACTTAATTGCCGTTGACGTTTTATCCAAATATTTGCCTTTCCTCCAGAAAGGACTGATTAAGATCTGTTCGTTTCCCCAAAGTAGGCAAAGTAGGTTACCTTGAAACACAACAGCTTCTTCGCACAACACAAGACAATTCACGAAGTCGTTTACGCACCCATCTTGGCTGTTCGAAGATGGCCGGGCTTCAACTCCACAAGTGGGTTTCACATACTCTTACCACTGGATCACCGCTCGTGCACATGTTTACTTCATGTGTGTGCCTTTTGCACATGTACCTAGCCTTCCGCGCATCTGCTTTGCTCATATATGTGCGTTCTGTGCATGTGCCCAGCCTCAAAAACATGGCTAAATAGGATGGCATTACGCCTGGGTGCCACCCCACCCCAGCTACAGTCGCCGTTACCGGTTTGCCTGAATCGGTTCGAACCAGCTGAATATCACCTCTGTTCAACTTCCGTCACATTCTGTGAAAAACCCAGTTAACACAAACCTTGGTTTTCGAGCCTGGCTAAAGAGGTCGAGAAAGGAATTCAGGAGGAGAATTCAGCTAGACCAGCACTCGTTTAGTGACCGTTCGAAGTTACAACGTCACTTGAATAAAGGGAGTGAGGATGGGGTTTTTTTCCGTCCTTACGGCGGATGCAGCCACATGCGATCAAAATTCAAAGGCTCGGCAACTGGCATGTATTTACGATGGTTGCAGTGTTCCCAAGTGACTTTCTGACCAGCAAAGTCAACGGGGGAGCCAGATCAGAGGGGCAACTGGTAGCGGAAATTATGGGAGAGCCTGCCCACCTGCCCCGGCTCTAAGGCATGCACACGAGCAAAGCTCATACACTCACATTTTTGGAACTGAGTGAACCCATAGGTAAATTATGTCATATTATGAACCAGATTCACTTCACGCTTCAACGGCGGTGTAAAGAAAAGACGTCAAACAGGACGAGAGCCCCTTAGCAACCATCTTGCTTAGCAACGGCTGTTTGGCGCTCGATTCCTGGTCATAAAACAAGAGGACAACACCCCGCCCCCCGTTATTTTCCCAAGCTGAAATCTGAATCGACAGCTTTACCCCGATGATGCGTTTCTTCCTTGGAGGGCGTCATTCCTACATTTCACAAAGTCGCGCGGCACAAACTCCATCCGTCTGTCCGTCCCCCCGGGGGGGGGGGCTCCAGCAAGATCATCCGGCCTGCCACTTGTCTCTAAACGACGATAAGAAGCCGGGAAGAAGACGTGCGGTGCCGCTCGCCCGAGGCGACGCGTGTTCAAGGGAGCCACTGAGGAGACGATGTTTATTTGCTTCTTCTCCAAAGAAAGAAGCGAGCGTCGGAGCTTGGCAAAGACTTCGCGGGGGCTTTGTTCAGCTCCGGGGGAAACAGGGCGAATTTCTGCCTTGACAAAATTTAACACAAGGGTAGCACCATCAAAGTCACGGCGGGAAAGGAAGGACGCCGGAGCGAAAAGTGGTCCCCGCCGTCAGATTACACTGGATAAATTTGGGACGGCGTTCCAGATTTTTTTTGCAAATGGGCCCGTCCACTGGAAGTCGGAAAATGGGCCGTTTCCAGTCTCCGGAGGGCCTCCGGGGGGTGGGGTGGGGAAGGCTGTTTTTGCCCTCCCCAGGCTCCAAGAAAACCTCTGGAATTATGGGTGTGGCATCCCTCCCAATCCCCCTGCTTTTGGCGTGCGACGGCAAAAAGTTTAGCCATCACTGGTCTAGTGGAATAATTTGCCTCCAGAAGTTGTGAGTGGCTCCATCCCTGGAGGTTTTTTAAAGGAGAGACTGGACAGCCGTTTCTCTGAAACGGACTACGGTTTCCTGCCTTCGAACGGTCACTAAACGGATGGCCGTAATGCAAGGACCACCTGCCCAATCCCCAGAAGAGAAATCATTGAGAAACTTTTAGATTGATGGTAGTAACTTTTAAGCAAAACGTGCTCTAAAATCTTTCACGGATTCCCATCTTGCTCGTTTGAAGATTGAACGACAGGATCGTAACCGCAATAGATTTAGGTGCGTTCGCATTGAAATCGATAGATTTATCGATTAAATGACGGAGAAGAAAGGACGACAAGAGGAAAAGAGCTTAATTTGGAATTGCTAAATAGACCCCCTTGGCCATTTCCCCCCCCCTTCGGATAGACAGGGCAAATAACGGACTATAAATAAACACCCTTCGAGATTTGCAGGGAAGGCTTTGCAGGGAGAAAAAAAAATTCGCTTTATTTATTCATGCCAAGTCCTTCTTTATTAGATCCGTTTATTTTTAGAACTTGGAATAATACAATTACGAGAGGAAAATGAAAGAACGTTTGCCCAGACATGGGTGGCATTACAAAAAAAAATAATAATAATACGCTGAAAACGTTTTTGGCTTCCTTCCTTTTACAGATAGTCCTGGACTGACAGCGGTCCGTTTAGTGACCATTGGAAGTTACAACGGCAAAAGTGACGTCTGATTTGTTTTTCACGTAGCGTCCCCAGGGTCAGGTGATCGAAAATTCAGATGCTGGGCAACTGACTTGTACTTATGACGGGATTGATGGATTGGTTGAAATGGTTCGGGTCTCCTGCATGAGACTAGAAAACCTCCAGCTCTGTTCTGATTCAGAAGCGAAATGTTTTCCAAGAAAAAAACAACAGCCCAGAAAATCCATTTGTCTTTTGGGAAGCCCCTTGGGACAACCACGATGGAGACATCTCTTGATCCTTCACCCCGACGTTCTCCAGGATAAGTTCTCCAGAAAACCAACCTTGATTTACAGTCAACCCATGGATCTTGGGTTGATTTTTTTCTTGCCTTCCAGCGGTAAGACACCCAGAATTCATTTAAGGACTATGGACTTCAACTCCCAGAATTCTTTAAGACTTGTGGACTTCAACTCCCAGAATTCATTTAATACTTATGGACTTCAACTCCCAGAATTCTTTAAGAATTGTGGACTTCAACTCCCAGAATTCATTTAAGACTTGTGGACTTCAACTCCCAGAATGACTTGTGGACTTCAACTCCCAGAATTCATTTAAGACTTGTGGACTTCAACTCCCAGAATTCTTTAAGACTTGTGGACTTCAACTCCCAGAATTCTTTAAGACTTATAGACTTCAACTTCCAGGATTCATTTAAGACTTGTGGACTTCAACTCCCAGAATTCCTTTTAAGACTTGTGGACTTCAACTTCCAGCTTTGCTGGCTGTGGAACTCTGGAAGTTGAAGTCCACAAGTCTTAAATGAATTCTCAGAGTTCCGTCGTCGTAAGTGGAAGATGGCGTGTGTAGCGGCTGTGTTTCGTGAACCTGGGTTTGCAAATTGGGTGAAGACAAATAATAAAAGTAACAAAATTTTTTTTGTCATTTAATGATCCTGTAATCCCTTGCGGGGTGGAGTCTGGGCAACTGAATGGAGCTAGCAGAGTATTGAATGGCCGGATGCTCTTCCTGTTGCCAGGATGGAGTTTTGTTCGGCAGATCTATTTCTCATCGTGCCCAGAAAGACAAATATTTGCCTCTACCTAGGATTGAATTCACAGCCTCCCGATTGTGAGGCGAGAGATCTACCTCTAGGCCACCGCATCACTCAATAATAATAATAATAATAATAATAATAATAATAATAATAATAATAATAATAATAATAATAATAATAATAATAATAAATAGATACAAATCAAAGTAATAATAATACAATTAAAACAAATAAGATGCCATATCTGACTTCTTTTCTTTGTTGTTTCTTCTCTTTACCAGCCTGCCAAGTCGGGTTTTATAAATCTTCTCCCGGAGACCAACTGTGTGCCAGGTGTCCCCTAACAGCTACTCCGACACCCTGGCCGCGCAGGTGTGCCGCTGTGAAAACACCTTTTACCGGGCGCCCCAGGACCCCCCTTCGGCGGCCTGCACGCGTACGTATCTCCCTTCTCGTCCCTGAATTTGTTGGTTCCGAGGCCTCGGTGGCAATTTCCCCGATCGTCCTCTTCGTCAATTGCATTGCCCTTTCGGTGATCATTTCCTGATCATGACGGAGTTTCCCCACTCGTTCATGGGGTTGAAGGGGTTACATTTTGCTTTTTTTCTTCTGGGACTTCCTGGACTGTAGTGCACCCCAAAATAATTTAACAAACAGCAGGACAAGATATAAAATAAAAACACTGGTATTTCGTAAAAAATACAACATCAACAAGCAAGCAAGGTCCCAAGCCTTTGTCTCTCTCTCTCTCTCTCTCTCTCTCTCTCTTTCTTTCTCCCTCTCTCCCTTCCTTCCTTCCTTTTCTTTCTTTCTTTCCCTCTGACTTCTTTTCTCTCTTTCTTTGTTTCTTCTTTACTTTCTTTCTTTTCCTTCTTTTCTTCCTTCCTTCCTTCCTCCCTCTCTTTTCCTCCCTTCTTTACTTTCTTTCTATCTTTTCCTTCCTTCCTCTTTCTTTCTTTCTCTCTCTCTCTTCCTTCCTTCTACAGGTCTTCTGTGTGAGCAGGGGGCTGGACTAGATGACCTCCAAGATCCCTTCTAACTCTGTTACTGTTCTTTCTTTCTTTCTTTCTTTCTTTCTTTCTTTCTTTCTTTCTTTCTTTCTTTCTTTCTTTCTTTCTTTCTCTCCCTTCCTTCTTTTCTTTCTTTCTTCCTTCTTTTCTCTCTTCTCTCCCTTCTTTCCTTTCTTTCTATCTTTTCCTTCCTTCATCTTTCTTTCTTTCTTTCTTTCTCTTTCTTCCTTCTACAGGTCTCCTCCGTGAGCAGGGGGTTGGACTAGATGACCTCCAAAGTTCCTTCCTTCCTTCCTTCCTTCCTTCCTTCCTTCCTTCCTTCCTTCCTTCTTTTTCTTTCTTTCTTTCTTTCTTTCTTTCTTTCTTTCTTTCTTTCTTTCTTTCTTTCTTTCTTTTTCTTTCTTTCTCTTTCCTTCCTTTCTTCCTTCCTTCCTCTCTCTCCTTCTCCCCCCTCTGTGTGTGCACATATATTTGTAAATGTATGCTTGATTTAATCATAAATTCCCAGGATCAGATTCTCAAATCCGTTGCATTCTCCCCTCTTCATCCGTCCATCATACAGCTGAAGGCTAAGCAGCCTTTTCTCTGACCATGTCCCTAGGTAGCACCTCTTCTCTCTACCTCTTGAGGGCATTCACACATACAATTACACACTTTGCAATGCGGCCACCACCCCTTTTGCAGCCTGATAAGTTAGAAAGGATCTTCCCTGATTTTCTTTCCCCTACCTGTGATGCATCTGTGGGCTAGGCCGTCTCTTATCTGGCCATTCCTAGCCAGCATCTCCTCCCTCCGTCCCTCAAGGTCTTTCCCAATGTGACCTCGCCCTGCCCTCCTCAGTTGGACCTCAGGTTGGCTTCCGCCTTGACCTTCAGCTTCTTCTGAACTTCTCCAGGTCCTCCTTCCGCTCCCACGAACCTGCTGTCCAGCGTGAATGGCACGACCGTGACCCTTGACTGGGCCCCTCCGCTGGAGAAAGGAGGACGCCAAGACGTCACCTACAACGTGATCTGTCATCGCTGCACCTGGGGAGGGGGCCATTGCGAATCCTGCGGGTCCGGGATCCGTTTCCTCCCCCAGCAGATGAATTTGGCTCAAGGGTCTCTTTCCGTCTCCAACCTTATGGCTCACACCAATTATTCCTTCTCGGTGGAGGCTGTCAACGGCGTCTCCGACCTCAGCTTCGAGTCCCAAGATTTGTGGCCGTCAACATCACCACGAACCAGGCAGGTAGGAGAAGGTGTGCCCCCCCCACACTCCACCTCCCCTCACCCCGCTCCTCTCTTCTCCTCCCCACCCCACCCCACCCCACCCCACTTCCCCTCAACCCACCCGACTTGAGGTTAAAACCAACATTCAAGTCCATCAATTTAGGGAAAACAACGAATCGGTGGAACAGAAGTTGCCTTCAAAAGTTAAGTAGGGGGTTGGACTACATGACCTCCAAGGTCCATTCTGTGATTCTGTATTGTTGTCCTTCCCTCCCCCTTCCTCCTCCTCCCATTCCCCTCCCCATTCTCTCCTCTTTCTCCTCCTCCTCCTCGTCTCCCTCCCCTTTTCCTTCTCCTCCTCCCCTCCTTCCCCTCCCCTTCTTCCTTCTCTTCCTTCTCTCCCTCCCCTCTTCCTCCTCCTCCTCCCCTCTCTCCTCTTCCTCCTTTTCCCCTCCCTCCTTCCCCTCCTCCTCTTCCTCCCCCTCCCCTCTTCTTCCTCCTCTTCCTCCTCCTCCTCCTCCTCCTCTTTAAAGGTCTCGCTGCAGGACAGGATGTAAGCTATTCCGAATCAAGCTGCCTTTTGCAATTGACTGATGGGGATTTTGTCAATGCCGAGAGCATTCAAGGGGTGCTCCATCTGTCTGAAATGGCATAGGGCTTCCTACTTTTGCAGGGGGTTGGTCCCTTCCGACTATTAGTCTATTTTCTTATACATAGATGATAGATAGATAGATAGATAGATAGATAGATAGATAGATAGATAGATAGATAGATAGATAGATAGATGATAGATAGATAGATGATAGATAGTTGATAGATAGATGATAGACAGACAGAGATAGATAGATGATAGATGATTGATTGATAGATGATAGATAGATATAGATAGATGATTGATAGACAGACAGATAGATGCTAGATTGACAGACAGACAGACAGATAGATGATAGATAGATAGATAGATGATAGATAGATGATAGATAGATAGACAGATGATAGACAGACAGACAGATAGATAGATAGATGCCAGATAGATAGATAGACAGACAGACAGACAGATAGATGATAGATAGACAGATAGATAGATAGATAGATAGATAGATAGATAGATAGATAGATAGATAGATAGATAGATATAGATGATTGATGGACAGACAGATAGATGACAAATAGACAGACAGATAGATAATTGATAGATAGACAGATAGATGATAGATAAATAGACAGACAGACACACAGATAGATAGCTGATAGATAGATAGATAGACAGACAGATGATAGATAGATAGATAGATAGATAGATAGATAGATAGATAGATAGATGCCAGATAGATAGATAGACAGACAGACAGACAGATAGATGATAGATAGACAGATATAGATAGATAGATAGATAGATAGATAGATGATAGATAGATAGATAGATAGATAGATAGATAGATATAGATGATTGATGGACAGACAGATAGATGACAAATAGACAGACAGATAGATAATTGATAGATAGACAGATAGATGATAGATAAATAGACAGACAGACACACAGATAGATAGCTGATAGATAGATAGATAGATAGACAGACAGATGATAGATAGATAGATAGATAGATAGATAGATAGATAGATAGATGATAGATAGATAGATAGATGACAGATAGGTAGACAGACAGGTAGATAGCTAGATAGATGATTGATAGCTAGATAAATGATAGATACTTGTAGATGATAGACAGATAGATTATAGATAGATAAATAGACAGATAGATAGATGTTAGATATAGATGGATGGATGGATGGATAGATAGAGCTTGAGCAGGGGTGGACTAGAAGACCTCTGAGGTCCCTTCCCATCCTACGATGCACTACCGTCAAGGAAAGACGGTTGGGAATTCACCTTTTCCGGTGCCGAGGACATCCCATCAGCCTCGGCTGGGGAACCCCTCCGCTCGGATGGAAAGTGGGCCAGCTTGGCGAGGAATTATTTTCACATCTTGCAAATCAAATCAGTTCCCCCCGGTTATCAGATTGCAGCCTTAATTGTAGCTATTAATGGCAATCATTTACAGTATTAGCTGCTCCGGTGGAGATCGTTCTAACTTAATTGTTATTATTTAATGGCTTGGGAAAAACGGAAATCCGGATGCAAGTCGGAACTGTGTACGCTGCTTGGCTGAATTTTTTTTTTATTTTCTTTTTCTTTTTTAATGTTATTTCCTATTTTATGTGCAATCGCTTTCTCAATAATTCTTAATGGCGGATGGGCAATTTTCACGGCGGGAGTCTTATTAAGCCATTTTTTACATTTCTCTGGTGACCCCAAGCTGTTCTTCAATTTAAGAGAGTCGTTTTATTTTGTGTTGTTTTTTTTTTCCCCCTCTAAAATAGTCACACTCGCTCTGCAAACGAAAAGTATAAAGGTTGCGCGGTGTGTAAAAAGCATATTACAAGATTTGCAACCGCAGCTTGTTTTGATTCCAGAGGACAAAGAAAGAAAAGAAATGAAAAGCAGATAAAGAGATGCATTTCGTTTCCTTGTCCACGTACGAAAAATTAATCAGATTAATTTTCCCTCCTGTCTTTAACGGTTTCTCCATTCTCCATTGTAAAACATTTTAATTTGCGAACATGTTTTAAAAATTTTTTAGGCTCCACCTAAAGTTTTGAGAGGCCCGGGACTAGAGTTTGCCTAAGTCCAATTTGGGAGGGGGAAAAATTGACCTTAAAAAGTAAAATAAAATGGAAAGGATCTCTTTTCTCTTATCTGCTTTGTCATCTTATATCTGATGGTTTAAATGTTTTTCATGCTATGGGCTGCCCAGAGTCGTTTGACATGAGATGGTTGCCAACTAAATTTCATAACCCATAAAATAATAAAAATAAATAAATCTATATATGAGTGAGTGATAATTGTGGAATGTCCAAAGTATCAAAATTAGTGGTAGGAGAGAAAGAAAGAAAGAAAGAAAGAAAGAAAGAAAGAAAGAAAGAAAGAAAGAAAGAAAGAAAGAAAGAAGAAAGAAAGGAGGAGGGAGGGAGGGAGGGAGGGAGGGAGGAAGAAGGAAGGAAGGAAGGAAGGAAGGAAGGAAGGAAGAGGGAGGGAGGGAGGAGGAAAGAGAGAGAAAGAGAAGGAGGAAACATGAAAGGAGGAAGAATAAAAAGGAAGGAAGGAGAAAGAAACATTGAAGGAACAAGAAAGATGGATGGATGGAAGGAGGGAAGGAAGGAAAAAGAAAGATGGAAGAAAGAAAGAAGAAAAATAGAAGGAAGGAAGGAAACATGAAAGGAGGAAGAAAAGGAAGGAAGGAAGGAGAAAAAAACATGGAAGGAAAAAGAAGATGGAAGAAAGGAAGAAGAAAGGTGGATGGATGGAAGGAAGGAAGGAAACATGAAAGGAGGAAGAAAAGGAAGGAAGGAGAAAAAACATGGAAGGAACAAGAAAGATGAATGGATGGAAGGAGGGAAGGGAAGAAAAAGAAAGATGGGAGAAAGGAAGAAGAAAGAAGATGGAAGGAAGGAAGGAAGGAAACATGAAAGGAGGAAAAAAGGAAGGAAGGAGAAAAAAGTGGAAGGAACAAGAAGGATGGATGGAAGGAGGGAAGGAAGGAAGGAAGAAGAAAGATGGAAGGAAGGAAGGAAGGAAGGAAATGAAATTAGGGAGGATAGGGAGGGAAGGAAGAAAGAAGGAAGGAAGACCAGAGGTAGGAGGGGAAAAAAGAGAGACTAGTATAACACTTTTTAATATATATACATATATATATATATATATATATATTATTAAAAATATATTTTTGATGCTTGGCCTTTATTTGTTTTTTTTTCAAAAACCCTTTTTATTTTCATCATTTTATTCATCCCCCATCACTCCAGCGCAAAATTTATTTTATGTACATTGAGGTGTCGCCTCCCTTGTCTGTCCGTCGTTTCCCCCCCCCCCGGTTTGTTTATTTTGTTTAATTAGTAAAACCGGTTTATTAAAAAAAAGAAAGAAAGAAAGAAAGCCAACCAGAAGGCTAGAGAGAAAGAGCCTGCTGTGCCAAGGTGACCTTGCATTTCCTGCATTAAATGGGAAACACGTTCACCCGGCTGCATCCTTCACCATCTTCCTGCATCTACAGAGACGTGTCTTGCTATCTCTCTCCGTCGGGTAGCTGCGCAGATTTTCAACTTGGAGAGAAATCATCCAAGAAACAGATTTAAAATTTATATATATGTAGTGAATTGTGATTTCACTCAGTAGTGGTTCCAAAAGATCTCAGTTATGTAGGAAAAACCTGGCTTAAAAAGAAGACACACATTAACCTACAAAAATAAGAATATATATATATATATATATATATATATATATATATATATATATATATTTTAAAAAGAGACTTTTAATAAAGACGTTTTTTTAAAAAGTTTTTTTTTTAAAAAAGACTTTTTACTAAAAAAAAGAAAAAAGAAAGGCCCAGTTTGTGGCATGCAACAAAACCCTCTTAATTAATTTGCACTATTTTCCTGCAAGCTAAGGGAAGATTTTTGAAAAGGAGAGGGAGGGGGGGGGGAGAGAGGGAGAAAGAGAAAAAGGAGATAGACACAAGAGAGACGGAGAGAGGAGAAAGGGAGAGGGTGAGAGAGAGGGAGAGAATGTGGGGGGGAGAGAGGAGAGAGAAAGAGAAAGAAAGAAAGGAAAAGGAAAAGGAAAAGGAAAAGGAAAAGGAAAAGGAAAGGAAAGAAAGAAAGAAAGAAAGAAAGAAAGAAAGAAAGAAAGAAAGAAAGAAAGAAAGAAAGAAAGAAAGAAAGAGAGACGGAGGAGAGAATGTGGGAGAGAGAAAGGAAGGGAGAAAGAGAAAAAAGTGAGAAAGAAAGAAGGAAAGAAAGAAAGAAAAAGAGAGAGAATGTGGGAGAGAGAGAGGAAGAGAAAGAAAGGAAAGAAAGAAAGAAAGAGAAAGAAAGAGAGAGAGAGAGGGAGAACATGGGACAGAGAGAAAATGAAAGAGAGAGAGAAATAGAGGGAGGGAGAGAGAGAGAGAATGTGAGAGAGAGAAAGAAGAAAGAGAGAGGAAGGGGAAGTTTGTTTTTATAATTTTTATAATTTTCACAATCAAACATTCCAGTTCTGA
>CM075974.1:15155369-15183645 GCA_038048745.1 Coluber constrictor foxii
TGGCGACCAGCGTTGGCCTGAGCGGGGGTTGGTCTAGATGACCTCTGAGTTGATTTCTTGGGAGGACATCCAATGGTCGTGGGGTGGGGGGAATCCTTCAGGTCACAGTCCAGTATCCCAGGCAGGACCCTTACCTCTGGGGCAGCCATGGCTCCACCCCTTCATTTGCATGCCACCCGGAGGGAAGAGCTGTGGGCGGGGCTTGTTCCTTCTTCTCCCCTGACCTGCTTGGTTTTGTCCCCTTTTTTCTCCTCAGCGCCTTCCCAAGTGACAGCAATCGACCAGCAAAATGTGGGTCAGAACAGCGTCACCCTTCTCTGGTCCCAGCCGGAGCAGCCAAACGGCATTATTCTGGAATACGAAATTAAATATTACGAGAAGGTAAGGCTCGTCTCCGCCCCGGGGCGGTGGGGGGCAGGGTAGAATGTCAGGGTTCCGATGGGGCGACGTTCCAAGTGAAGCCAACTCTGACCCCATGTAATTTACGGCCTTGACTCTGATTCCCCCCCCCTCCTCTGCAAGGTGTGTCATCAGTCACATTTGCCAACAGAGCAATTTCGCGGGTTGTAGAGATCACTCCCCTCCGTCCACTGTGGGTAACCCTGGGAGACAGCCTTGACAAAGATCTGTCTGGAGTGCTGCAAGTAGCTGCAAGTTCATTTTCCCATCCCCTGTGCCTATAGCAACTCGAGAGCAGGCTGGATTCAGAGGTGACCAGAGGTGACCCCTGACCCCCTTTTCTCTCCCCCCCCAGGACAAGGAGATGCAGAGCTATTCTACTCTGAAGTCCAAGGGCAACCGCACCACCATCTTCGGCCTGAAACCGGCCACCCGGTACATATTCCAGGTCCGAGCTCGGACATCGGCCGGCTGCGGCAAATTCAGCGAAGTCCTGGAGGTCGAAACAGCCAAAGCAAGTGAGATAAAATAGAGAGGAGGAGGAGTGTGGGAAGAATGGGGGGGGGCAGGGGGCGGGAGAGACGACTCAGTTGCCCTTTATGGAGGGCAACTGCATGTTGGGAAGAAAACCAGAAAGCAGATCCCAGACCCAGGAAATTGATGGAGAAATTGATGGAGGTTTTGGAGAGAGGTGTTTCTTCCTCAGCCCACTTTGTGTGCACCGGCCGTTTAAAAAAATAAAATAATAATCACATTTTGGAGGGGGAGGGCATGTTTTGCAAGTGGAGGTCTTGTTCTTATCTTCCCCTTTTTTATTTTGGCAAGAATTCTTCCCCTCCAGATGATATTTCCTTTGTATGCTTCTTGCTCCATAGTTTCTGTTTCTTCTTCTTCTTCTTCTTCTTCTTCTTCTTCTTCTTCTTCTTCTTCTTCTTCTTCTTCTTCTTCTTCTTCTTCTTCTTCTTCTTCTTCTTCTTCTTCTTCTTCCTTTCCCTTTCCCTTTCCCTTTCCCTTTCCCTTTCCCTTTCCCTTTCCCTTTCCCTTCTCCTTCTCCTCTCTGCAAACCCCATTTCTTCCTAATACTGATAATGTTACCTAGCTGCGTTTGCAAGAAAACTACTAAGCCCAGAGAGTCCTTGTCTTCCTCCTCCTTCCCTCTTCCCGACACTCCTCCTCCTCCCCTTCCTTCCTTCCTTCCTTCCTTCCTTCCTTCCTTCCTTCTTTTTATTTTCTTTCCTTCCTTCTCCCTCACATCTCCTCCCTCCCTCCCTTTCCTTTCCTCCTCCTCCTCCTCTTCCACCTCTTTCCTCTTTCTTCTTCACCTCTTGGCTGGCCATGTTGCAAAACCTGGGGAAACTGACCGGTGCCAGGTCTGTTGTGGCTCAAATCCCCTCTTTTCCTTTTTTTTCTTTTTTCCAGTCGTCCCCCAATATGACACCATGACGGTAGTCTGGGTCTGCCTTACACTCATCAGTGGCTTGGTAGCCCTGCTTTTACTCCTCATTTGCAAGAAGAGGTAGGGGTTCCCTCCTTCGAGCGGGCCGGGTTTCGGTGGACTCATCCAGATGTCCCTCCCTCCCTCCCTCCCTTCCATCCTGGCTGGGGAATTCTGGGAGTTGAAGACCCCCCGCTTCCTTCTTCAACTTCCCACCATCCCAAAATGACTCATTCACCCTGTTCGCCAAGAGAAATATTCACTTTTTTACACAACTGCGCTTGTCTCCCGCCCAGGCAGTTTGCTCCCCCCGTTAAAAATCTGGTTTCGGTGTGGTTGGGGGTCTCGGGGGTGGGTGGGGTGGGGGTGGGAATAAATCCAAACCGAAGCAGCTCCGTTAGGAGGTTTGTGCGGTGAGTTGTGCCGTTCACAACTTTGTCACTTCCCTCCTCCTCCTCCTCCATAACAGGCACTGTGGCTACAGCAAAGCTTTCCAAGATCCCGATGAGGAAAAAATGCATTACCAGAACGGGCAGGGTAAGTTCAAGAAAAAAACAGCCAGTCCTCGATTTACAATGCTTCATTTAGTGACCGTTCCCAGTTACGACGTCACTGGAAAAAAGGAAACGTTTTCACCCTTATGACCATTGTATATCCCTGTTTTCATGCGATCAAAATTCAGACGCTCGGCCGCTGACTCGTATTTATGACGGGGTCCCGGCGTCCCCTGGGCTGGTCCACGATCCTCCTTTTGTGACCTTCCAATAAGTAAAGCCAGATTCGCTTAACGACCATGTCATTAATTGAACCACAGCAGGGATCCATTTAACAACTGTGACAAGGAAGCTCATGAAACGGAAGAAAAGCTCACTGAGCAACTGCCTCCCTTGGGTACAGAAATGTTAGGCTCCGTCGTTGCGGTTGTAAATCGAGAACTATCTATACAGCTGAATGCAGATAATTCTTCGACTTACGACCGCTTTTGGGGGCCATAATTTGTTGCTAACCAGGGCTGAATTTCCCTCACTAAGTGAGACGTGACCAATTTCACCATCTGTTTTATTTTTTTTGCCATGTTATTAAGTGAATCACCAAAGTCATTAAGCGAGTAGGCGGTCATTAAGCAAATCTGCTTTCCCCCATTGACTTCTCTTGAAAGAAGGTCGCAAATGTGGCTCCCATGAACACGGGGGACGTTGCAACGGTCGTTAAAGTGTGAAAAACCCATCATAAATGAGAGTCCGCTGCCCCATGTCTGAATTTCGATCGTGTGACCATGGGTGGGGGGGACGGCCACGAAGGATGTGGCCATAAGTCGAGGTCTTTAAGATGAGGTGGCCAGCCACCACTCCTAGAGGGTTAGATAGGTTGGTTTTCCTGCATGTTGCAGACGGCTGGACTAGTTGACCTCTGCGGGTCCCTCCGCGGGCTTTGAGAACGGCACGAAATTGCGAATTTAAACCAACTTAATTCTCTTCTGCGCCTGCCTCTTCTCGCCCGCTCCCCTACAGTGAAATTCCCCGAGTCTAAATTTTACCTCGAATCGCACACCTACGAAGACCCCTGCCAGGCCGCGCACGAAGTCATGCGGGAAATCGATGCCTCTCGGATTAAAATCGAGCGAGTGATCGGTTCGGGTGAGTCTCCTTCAGTGGTGGGATTCAGCCGGTTCGGGCAGAGCGGTAGTTAAATTGCTGGCTGGCCCCGCCCCTTCGAGAAGTCCCCACGCGCCTCATTTTGGCTCCCAGGTAAGTGCTGGGAGGCCTCCAAGGCCCATGTTTCCGGCCTCTGGAGGGCCTCCGGGTGGGGTGGGGGAGGCTGTTTTCACCCTCCATAGACTCCTGGAAAGCCCCTGGAGCCTGGGGAAGGCGAAAAACTGGCCTTCTGGTCCCGCCTTCTGGTCGTCCCAGAAGGCGGGAAATGAGCCATTTTCCAGTTTCCGGAGGGCCTCCAAGGGAGTGGGGAAGGCCGTTTTCACCCTCCCCAGGCTCCAAGATAGCCCCTGGAGCCTGGGGAGGGCAAAAAAAACTGGGCCTACCAGGCATGCCAAAAATGGAGGGAGTATAGGGGAGGGTTTCCTGATTTCCGGTGGGCCCGGAAGGCCCGACAATCAGGTGGCCGGTACACGCATAATAAACGACGGAACGCATAATCCTTTTTCTGGTTCGACAGGTGAATCCGGGGAGGTGTGTTACGGCCGCCTGAAGATCCCTGGGAAAAGAGAGGTCCCCGTGGCGGTCAAGGCCCTGAAACCTGGTTACACGGAAAAACAACGGCGGGATTTTCTCAGCGAAGCCAGCATCATGGCTCGGTTTGATCACCCCAACGTTATCCACCTGGAAGGGGTAGTCACCAAAAGTAAGTTATTTCCCGCGACGGATGCAGGGTTCTTGGGGAGTTGTAGATCAGCCGAAACAAACCAGAGATCCGTATCCTGGGACTTGCAAAATTCATCGGAGCCATTGCTCCCATTTCGCAGATATAAAACACCGAGGCCGACGCCGAATATCTTTCTCCGATCCCTGGAATTTTTTCCTAGATCAAAGCTAAAGGCTTCCAGAGGTTGGTTGGGAGGTTATAAGGTGTTAGCACCGCCCCCTGCCTTGATAGCTCCACCTCCTTCTGGCAAACCCCGCCCATTTGGAGGAGAGCAATTCCTTTGCAGGAAAATGTCAGATATTTTGTGGGATTTTTACGCTTGTATGAAGGAACTTTGAACTGTCTATTTGGTCCCTGTAACTGTGGTTAAGAATCAGAATTAAAAACCTTCAGTGATGGGACACCCTGGTGGCAAGCTGTCCCACCGGCTAATTGTCCTCACTGGTCAGGAAGTACAAGTGCGTTGTTTCACTTAACAACGTCTAGGTCGTAAAATAGCGGGCAAAACTCACTTCACCGACGTCTCGCTCAACAACAGAAATGTTGGGCTCTCTCTTGTGGTCGTACGTCAAGGAATGCCTGTACTTCTCACCCGTGCCACTCTCGTTTAATCTCTTGTGTCTTCTGCAGGTAAACTGATGATGATTGTGAGCGAGTATATGGAAAATGGATCGCTGGATTCCTTCCTCCGGGTAAGATTCCTTCACACCCGAGTGGTCAAAGTTAGAAAGAGAAAAGAGTGGTGGGCACCTCGGAGAACAAGTAGAGGTGTCACATTGGAGAGCTAGCGATCGCACTTAAGACTTATAGACCGCTTCACGGAGTTTCACAGCCCTCCCGAAGAGGGTTACAGAGACAGCCCCCAAATGATCTGGGTCCTCGTTTTACTGACCTCGGGAGAAAGGATGGAAGGGATGAGTCGACCTTCAGCCGGTCAGGATCGAACTGCTGGCAGTGGGCAGAGTTTAGTTTACCATCCTGCATTCTAAGCGCTCTGCCACCGCAGCAGAATGGAATGGAATAAGAATTAGAATAGAATGCAGAAAAATGCAGAATAGAATGGAACGGAATAAGAAGAAGAGTTGAATAAAATGCAGAAAAATGCGGAATGGAATAGAATGCAATAGAATGGAATGGAATGGAGTGGAGTGGAGTGGAGTGGAGTGGAGTGGAGTGGAGTGGAGTAGAGTAGAGTAGAGTAGAGTAGAGTAGAGTAGAGTAGAGTAGAAAACATAGCATGGAATGGAATGGAGGAGAGGAGAGGAGAGGAGAGGAGAGGAGAGGAGAGGAGAGGAGAGGAGAGGAGAGGAGAGGAGAGGAGAGGAGAGGAGAGGAGAGGAGAGGAGAGGAGAGGAGAGGAGAGGAGAGGAGAGAAGAGAAGAGAAGAGAAGAGAAAAGAGAAGAGAAGAGAAGAGAAGAGAATAATGGAAAATAGGAATAGAGTGGAGTGGAGTGGAGTGGAGTGGAGTGGAGTGGAGTGGAGTGGAGTGGAATGGAGGAGAGGAGAGGAGAGGAGAGGAGAGGAGAGGAGAGGAGAGGAGAGGAGAGGAGAGGAGAGGAGAGGAGAGGAGAGGAGAGGAGAGGAGAGGAGAGGAGAGGAGAAGAGGGAAGGGAAGTGAAGTGAAGGAAAGAGAAGAGAAGAGAAGAGAAGAGAAGAGAAGAGAAGAGAAGAGAAGAGAAGAGAAGAGAAGAGAAGAGAAGAGAAGAGAAGAGAAGAGAAATGCAGAATAAAATATACTGTAGAATAGAATAGAATTCTTTATTGGCCAAGTGTGGGGAATTAAATGTTCAGCAGAGTGATGGTAGGAGGCAGGGGGAACCCCTATCTTTATCTCTAGTTGTTTTGGCATGCAATATGCCCTACAGCGGCAGATGTTGAAACCTTTATGTCCAGGATGCGAAGGGTCTGTCGTTATTTCCTCAGCCCCCTTTCTGGCTCCTGCGGTGGGCCGATCCTCGAAAGAGCTGAGGGCAGGACGGGGTTGCCAGTTAGACGAAGTGCCTACCAGAAAACTCACACGGCTCTGGGGTTTTTTGTTCCTCCCCCCTCTCTCTCCAGAAACACGACGGGCAATTTACGGTTCTCCAGCTGGTAGTCATGCTCAGGGGCATCGGTGCCGGCATGCGCTACCTCTCCGATCTGGGTTACGTCCACCGGGACTTGGCGGCTCGTAATATCCTCATTAACGGCAACCTGGTGTGCAAAGTGTCGGACTTCGGCCTCTCGCGCGTGCTGGACGACAATCCCGATGCGGCTTACACCACCACAGTAAGTGTCCGCCATTGTGACTTGGTGTCTCGCGGGCTGGACTAAAGGACAGGCTCTGTTGGGACCGTCACATCCCAAATTCTCGCGTTTTCCGCGCGTTCTCAAATCGCCTCCGGTTTATTTATTTCTCCGCTCTTCCCTTGGCTTCTCAGTCAGCCTCCTCTGTCTGTTGGCTCATTTTCCAACTTCTGGTGGGCCCAGAAGGCCCGAAAATTAGCTGACCTTGTGCAACACTCGTGTGCCCACAGATATGGCTCCGTTTGCCAGAGGTTCGCCATCACAGCCCTAGACCATTCTGACAAACAGACGAAGAGTCAACATCTTCTTCAAAACCTCCAGTAATGGGGGCATCCACAACCTCTGGAATTCAGTTGTTCCACTGATTAATTATTCTAACTTCTTCCTCAGTTCTAAGTTGCTTCTCTCCTTGGTTAGTTTCCACCCGTTGCTTCTTGTCCTGCCCTCAGGGGCTTTGGAGAATAGCTTGACTCCCTCTTCTTTGTGTCACCGCTCAAACACTGGAATACTGCTCTCATGTCTCCCCTGGTCCTTCTTTTCAGTAGACATACCCAGTTCCTGCAACCGTTCTTCATATGTTTTAGCCTCCAGCCCCCTAATCATCTTCGTTGCTCTTCTCTGCACTCTTTCCTTTCAAACTACATGTGTGAGAATCATGCCACTCTCTTCTCGGTCATCTAATAGAGGATCGAAGGCCCGGCAGGGGTGGGATTCAGCCGGTTAAGAATAGTTTGGGCAAATCGGATGTTAATTTTAATCTGGTTCTCTGGACATAATTGTTCCAAGAACTGGCTGACCCTACCCACTCCACCCCACCCAGGAGTCTCCATGCAGTCTATTTTGGATGTGAGATAAATGCAGAGGCTCTGGGAGGGTGAAAAACCTACCGGAAGTCTAGAAATGGGCCTGTTTCCGGCCTCTGGACCCCCTCCGGTGCCCGGGTGGAGGCCATTTTTGCCCTCCTGGAAACTCGAGGAAAGACTCCGGAGCCTTGGGAGGGCAAAAATGCCATGGTGCAGGAGGCCGAGTAGGCCACACCCCCATGGCCACGCCTACCCAGAAAACCGGCCAGTGGACCAGTTGTTAAATTTTTCAATCCCACCACTGAGGAATGGTAGAACTTTCTTGGAGGAACCCTAGAGGTCATCTCATCGGACCCGCTATGTATTCCAGGGTGGGAAGATCCCCGTACGGTGGACGGCTCCCGAAGCCATCACGTTCCGGAAGTTCTCGTCAGCCAGCGACGTTTGGAGTTATGGCATCGTGACGTGGGAAGTGCTGGCTTATGGAGAGCGGCCGTATTGGAACATGACCAATCAGGACGTAAGTATGAGAAGGATCTGTAATGTGTCCTTGTGTGTGTGTGTTTGTGTTGGATTTGAAGCGCCAGAGCTGTCCACGCACCCCCTGAACGTTGAACACAGCACCCCAAAACCTCTTCCAAAGGGCTGCTTCAATACAGGACCCGGGATTTATTTAATGTATTGATCGGAATGAATTTTCCTTCCGTATAAATGGGATGGAATCGGATTTCGGTTTTGGTCGTTGGCTCAAATTCAGGAGTGCGGGAAGTCCTTGACGGTACGACTGTGATGCCCCCGAGTCATCACAGCCAAGATTGCCGTCCCTTTTAGAGTGGAGAAAACCCGGGTTCAAGGCGGAAGACGTCACTCAAAGAGACACCCCTTCCACTCCAGCTACTCTCCGAGGATACACAAAAATACCCCGATTTCCCTCCCCTCCCCAATTTCTCTGGCCTTCGATTCACAGGCTGACAACAACCGTTCCTTTGTAGGTCATTCAGTCGGTGGAGGAAGGCTACCGGCTGCCCGCTCCCATGGGCTGCCCCGTGGCGTTGCACCAGCTGATGTTGAGCTGTTGGCAAAAAGAACCGGACGAGAGGCCGCGCTTCTCCCAGATCCTCGGCGTCCTGGACAAACTCATCCGCAACCCTCAGAATTTAAAATGCACCGCCACGCTCAACCGGTAAGTTGGCTGTCGCAAACGATCAGCCGTGGCCGATCGGCCGTTGGCGAGTTAGCGGTTGCGAATCCGTTGTGGCGAATTGGCCGCAGCGGCTGCTCCCATTCCAGGCAATCAGCAGCAAACGGATGTCTAAAACGAGAGGCTAAAGCTCTCCTTGCCTTTTCCCATAACCCCTGAACTGAAGCGGAATGTTTTTTCCCGTTTTGCTTGCCCCCTTTCCTGGCATACACAATGACACCCTCACCCCTCCTGTTGTTGTTGGTTTTTTTGCCTGCAGATTCACACAAACGTTGTCCGAACGGAGCCACATTGATTTCACCCACTGCGGCTCCGTGGAGGAATGGCTGGACTCCATTCGGCTGGGAAGGTACCAGGAGAATTTCGCCCTGGGTGGCTATTCATCTCTCGGCATGGTGATGCACATGAATATCGAGTAAGTGCGCGCGGGGAAGCCATCACACACACAATAACACAATAACACAATAACACACAACGCCAGTGTCTGATTTTCAGCTTTTTGGGCCTTATCTCTGAACACCGGGGTGAAATGCTCCCGGTTTGGACCGGATCGCCCGATCCGGTAGCGATGACGGCGGGTGGTTCGGAGAACCGGTAGCAAAAATCTCTGCCCCCCACTCCATGCCCAGCTGAGCCACGCGATCGTCAGAGCCTTTTTAAAAACTTTTAAAAGCCTTTTTAAAAGGTAAAATGCCGAAACCGGCTAGGCAAAAAATGGGGTGGGTTTTCATTTTTGAGAGAGAGAGGGAAAGAGGGAGAGAAAGAAAGAAAGAAAGAAAGAAAGGAAGGAAGGAAGGAAGGAAGGAAGGAAGGAAGGAAGAAAGAAAGAAAGAAAGAAAGAAAGAAAGAAAGAAAGAAGGAAAAGGAAAGAAGGAAAGAAAGAAAGAAAGAAAGAAAGAAGGAAAGGAAAGGAAAGGAAGGAAGGAAAGGAAGGAAGGAAGGAAGGAAGGAAGAAAGAAAGAAAGAAAGAAAGAAAGAAAGAAAGAAAGAAAGAAAGAAAGAAAGAAAGAAAGAAAGAAAGAAAGAAAGAAAGAAAGAAAGAAAGAGGAGAGGAAGGAAGGACTACAGCTTCAGAGGATAATCCAGGGCTCGAAGGGTTAGTGAGTTTCTGTCTTTTGATCCCCCAGTCAAAATGGTTACATAACCACGCCCACCCAGTCACATGACCCCCCCACCATGCCACGCCCAATCAAGCCACGCCCACAAAACCGGGAGGAAAGAAATTTAGATTTCACCACTGCTGCACCCAAACACACCCCACCTCCGCCCGATAAAACGCGACGTTTCCTCTAGATTTGAGCCAGCCTGAAAACCGTCACCGGCAGGGGAGGGTCTTGGTGATAAAGCTGGGGACCTCAGAGATCATCTAGCCCAACTCTGAAGCGCTCCAAGGTGGCTGCGACTCTCCAGGCTGGAGATCCGCCCTGAGGGTCGATCCCGCAGGCCCATACTTTGTCCTTAGAACATCGCTGCTTCCTGGAGACCCCCGCCCCTTCCTTCCCCCTCCCTCAAATCTTGGGGGGGGGAGGAATGCTTTTCAAGGGGGGGCATATTTTGCTCTGCCCACCCGCCTGGACGTCATCATGTCCCGTTTTTGGCGCTCTGCGCATACAAGGAAGGTCACATTTGCGAACCGGTAGCGAAAGTAAGTGAATACCACGCCTGAGTGCAAACCATCATTGGTGGTTAGATGCTGGTTTGTCTCTCATCTTGCCTCCAAGAGAGATTTCAAGACAAATCTGTCTTCTTCCCCACTGTTTTTTCAACCGGGGCAAAATTTGGACATTCGGATATTTATCACGGGGCCCTCGAATCGGGCCAACCCCAGAAGGGATCAAGGACTACAAAACCTTAAAAGCTAGAAGGATGGCGGGGGCTTCTCCCGGAGCTCTAATCTCCCCTCTCCTCTGCAAGACAAGCAGAAGCAAACCGTCCGACTTTAATCTCCTGGCCCTTTTAAGCGAGGAAAACATCAGAAAAGCCACCGATCCTTTCCGCGGCCATAAAATATTAAAACCTGCAGCGGGAGAAACGCGACGTCGAGAGAAATAATTAGGCCTTTTTTTTTTCTGCTTCGGGATCAAATAATTCTAGCTTGTTCTGCTTGTCTTTCTCTCTCCCTTCCTCTCTCTTCCTCTTTCTCTCTCTCTTTCTCTCTCTTTGTTTCTTTCTCTTTCCCTCTCCCTCTTTCCCACATTCTCTCTCTTTCTCTCTCCCCATGTTCTCTCTTTCTCTCTCTTTCTCTCTCCCCCATGTTCTGTCTCTATCTCTCTCACTCTCTCTCCCTCCCATGTTTCTCTCTTTCTTTCTCTCTCTTTCTTTCTCTCTCCCTCTCTCTTCTACGTTCTCCCTCCCTCTCTCTTTATTTCTCTTTTTTCTTTTTCTGTCTCCCTCTCTCTTTCCCACGTTCTTCCTTTCTCTCTCTGTCTCCCACATTCTTTTCTTCTTTCTCTCTGTCTCCCGCATTCTCTCCCTCTTTCTCTCTTTTTCTCTCTCCCCTTCTGTCTCCCCGTTCTCTCTCCCTTTCTTTCTCTCCCTTTCTCTCCTGCTCTCTCTCCCATGTTCTCTCTCTTTCTGTTTCTCCCACTCTCTCTCCTACGTTCTCTCTCTCTCTTTCTCTCTTTCCCGCTCTCCCATATTATCTCTCTCTCTCTCTCTTTCTCTTTCTCTCTCTCCCTCTCTCCCGCCCCCTCTCTCCCCTTTCTGTCCTCCCATCCCTCCTCCAGAGACGTGCAAAGCCTGGGGATCAGTCTGACGGGCCACCAGAGGAAGATTCTAACCAGCATCCAAATCATGAGGTCCCAACTTCTCAACACCATGGGTTGTCGTAGACCCCTCTGATAGGAACTCCTTCGGGGGCCGAGGAGGCTGCTTCTTTTGTCGAGACGTTTTCGCGCTGGGGAACCCCACCGTGGAGTTAGCTGGAGCCTCGCTTGTGGTGTCAGCAGTGGGATACCCCATCGCTGCTCAGAACAAGGAGGTTGAAGGATGCCCCAGAAACAGGCCGGGTCCTGTTCTCCATCGTTTCTCTTTAGGGTGGACTCCTTCCGACTGAACTTCTCCAGGACTTCTTGGGCCCTACCTGATGGGTAGGGAGAGTGGGGTGGGGTGTCTCCCGTGTGAGATGGTCTTTGTGACTCGCTGGAGATGACCACTGTGGATTCTTACAGACTTTTTTTAAAAAAGACACTTGATTGCAATAACGTTCGGACTGCACCCTCGACGGCACCTTCACCAAGAGGGTTCAGAAAGGAGCCCCCCCCCGCCCTCCCCACTTCTGTCAGAGGTGGACAACGGGCAGCCCACCTGAACAGCTGAACAGGGATCGTTCTTCCGCATTTCTTCCAGGGTATCCGGAGCCCACAAACTCGAGTCTCCCCGCCCTCCCCCCCAAGATCCATCTCCCTTAGCCCCCCCTCCATTCTCATTTCCCAGCTCTCCCTCTCTCGCTGAGGAGAGCAGGATTCTCACCCACCACCACCTCTTCCGCGGGAGGGAAACTTCTCCACGTCCAGCCACGTCCCGGGGAGAGACCGTTTTCCGTGCCATGTTCCTTCAATCCGGAAAATTTTCTTGGTGCTGTCCTTGATTCTCGATTTACAGGGTATTCCATTATCACTCAGGAGTGGAACGCTGAACTGTTGTCACACACACACACACACACACAAAATGACTCAACAACCTCGTTGCTTTCTTCCTTGTCGACCGAGAAGATCTCTTCCAGTCAAGGTCATTCCCTGTTTACTTCTTTGGGGGGTGGGGGAGGTCCCGATCGACACCCCTCGAAACTCTCAAAAATCCACCATGAAAGGCGTGAAAAATCGATCTCTGTCCGTCACAGCTGACCGACAAAGCTTTGGGGAAAAACGGACATCCGGTCCAGAAGAACATCTCCTAGAGCAGCTCAAGGCTTCCAGGATTGAGACCCCGGAAGAGCAGCCCCCCGCCCCCCGGAGCTCTCGTGGCATGCAATAAAATTTAAAAAAAACCCCTCCCCATCTCTACAGGGTGTAACCACCGCCCCCTCGGCCACAACCAGCACCGGAAGCCTAGTCAAAGCCATTGTCGGACATATTGGCCTCATCCGAGGCGAGTGGCTGGGAGGGGCAAGTGGCATCGTCAGGTGTGATTAGCTACCGGCTTCGGCGAACTGCCTCAAACCGGCTGAATCTCACCACTCTGTAAACACCAACCTCAGCTCTTAGCCTCGGGCCGTCCAACGGCGCGTATCCTTCCTATGGAAGGCCGTTCTTTCGTATTTTTGAAACAAGGCAATAAAGTCCGTCGTAGCTCGGAGGTTCAGGGGCAGCGGGAGGAGCGGGCCCAGCGATCCGCACGCGACGTGGTGAAGGGGAGGGATTTTGGGAAGTCGGTACAGGCATTTAACGGGGTAGTGGGCTCCACAGGGTGGGAGGGAAGAAAACTCGTGGCTGGTCAATTCACTACGGTCAATTCGCCGTGGGACAATTCAACCATTCAGGCAGTCTTCAAACGTCCGACCAAAATTTCTGTCGTTAAGCGAGACATTTGTTTTTAAGGGAGTTTTGCCTCATTTTACAGGCAGTCCTCAACTTACAAGCAGTCCTTGACTTATGACCGACATGTCTCTCGTTAAGTGAGGCATTCATTTTTAAGTGAGTTTTGCCCCATTTTACAACTTTCCTCCCCTCGTTCGTTAAGTGAATCCCTGCCGTTCTTAAATCAGTCACACTGCCGTTAAATGAATCTGGTTTCCCCCTGGACTTGGTCGCCATAAAAAATGGGGATCACGTGACCGCCCGTCGTAAAGGTGAGTCAGCTGCCAATCATCCGACTGTAAACCACGTGACTGCAACCAGTCCTAAGTGTGAAAACTGGTCCTTAAGTCCCTTTTTTTTCCCCTTGGCCGCCGTAACTTCTGTACGGTCACTAAACAAATTGTTGCGCGTCGAGGATTGCCGGTATTTACGACAGTTTTTTAAAACAATTATTTTGATTTTTTGCCATTTCCCCTTTCATTCCGACTCTCCTTTTTCATCCTTTCTTTCAACGGCTTCAGAGATGGCATTCAGCCGGTTCGGCTCGGTTCAGGCGTAGCGGTAATAGCCAGAGATGCTATGCCGGCGCGCGATGCCGTCCTATTTAGCCATGTTTTCAAGGCCATGCACACGTGCAAAAGTGGCACACGCTCTCACATTTTCGGTGACGGGCGAACAAGTAGGTAAATCGTGCGAATCCTACCTTTGAACTACGTTCGGAAGTCGTGGGAGTCTTTCAAGAAGAGACCGGACAATGATCTGTCAGAAACGGTGTTTGGGGGGAGGGTCTCCTGCTAGAGGGAGTGGGGGTTGGGGTTGGAGTAGATGACCTACAAGGTCCCTTCCGACTGTCAATCTGTGAACGTCGCTATTTCCACTACTTCTCCAATATCCGTGTAAAGTTTTTTCCCGGGGCGAGTTGGCCATCACGAATTGTCCCCGCGGGCGAGTTGGCCACAGCGAGTTGTCTTAAGAACCGCGTGAAAATGGGTTGGTGGTTTGCTAGTCTGCTGGGAGGAGGGAGGGAGGGAGGGCTGGAGATGGGGAAGACCTCGCTGTGACTGAACTGTGACGCTGCCTGTATTTTTGGCATTCCATCAACTTGGTTGGAGAATAAAACTCAAATTTTATTCTTTGTTGGAGAATAAAACTCTACTCCTGCTTTCTTATTTGTGGGGGAAGGAAGGGGCCAGGGAAGAGCCAGGGAGATGATTTGGGGGGGGGAGCACTAGAGGATGGAACATCTCAAGAACAAGCGTTCCATAAACCCTTAGTAAGCATTCCACACCTGGAATGTTGCGTCCAGCTTTAGTCACTATATTATTAAAAAGATGTGGAGACTGTGGAAAGAGTGCAGAGACGAGCAGCAAAGATGATCAAGGGACTGGAGGATAAAACATAGGAAGAACGGTTGCAGGAAGTGGGCATGGCTAGTTTAATGAAGAGAAGGACCAGGGGAGACGTGAGAGCAGCCTTCCAGTATCTCAGGGGCTGCCCCAAAGAAGAGGGAGTCAAGCTATTCTCCAAAGCCCCTGAGGGCAGGAGAAGAATCCACAGATGGAAACTCATCAAGGAGAGAAGCAACCTGGAATTAAGGAGAAGCTTCCTGATATTGAGCACACGCCAGTGGAACAGCTCACCACCAGAAGTTGCAAATGCTCCAACACTGGAAGCTTTTAAGAAGAGATCGGACAACCATTTGTCTGAAGTGGTCTAGGGTTTCCTGCCTGGGTAGGGGGCTGGATCAGAAGACCTCCAAGATCCCTTCCAGCTTGGTTACCCTGTTGTCCCAGATGTCAGGTCCACCAAATTGGATGCCTTCGCTCCAATTCAAACCGTGTGTTCCTCGATCAAACCGCCGGATGGATCTGGTTTGATTCCCTGATTTTCCAAATTTTGGGGCTTCATCCCTGAAAGTCTTCAAGAAAAGACCAGACAACCATTTGACCAGGTTGATTGATATGAGATCTCCTGCCCAAGCAGGCGGTTAGACTAGATCTCCGGAGCCCCTTTCAACCCTAGGATTTCACTTTTGAAGTAATTTCCACCTAAATTTTAGAGCCGCTTTGACTCTTCCCTCTTCATCCATTTATAATCTGATTTCCCCTCCCCTCCACCCTTAATCTAGCATTAGCTTCCATTTAAACTATTAGATTAATTCCCAGTGAGGACAATTCACCAGTGGAACAGCTGGCCACCAGAAGTTGTGGTTGTTTCATCACTGGAGGTTTTTAAGAAGAGATTGGACATCCATTTCTCTGGAATGGGGGTCGGACTAGAAGACCTCCAAGGTCCCATCCAACTCATTCTATTTTCTTCTCCCTCTCTCTGTGTCTCTCTATCTCTCTCTCATCTCTACTCTGTCTGTCTGTCTGTCTGTCTATCTATCTATCTATCTATCTAGTCTGCCTGCCTGCCTGTCTCTCTCTCTCTTTCTCTCTCTCTCATCTCTACTCTGTCTGAATGTCTATCATCTGTCTGTCTGTCTGTCTGTCTGTCTGTCTGTCTGTCTGTCTGCCTGCCTGCCTATCTATCTATCTATCTATCATCTATCTATCTATCTATCTATCTATATCTATCTATCTATCATCTATCTATCTCTATCTAGTCTGCCTGCCTGCCTGCCTGCTCTCTCTATCTCTCTATCTCTCATCGCTACTCTGTCAGTCTGTCTGTCTGTCTATCGTCTGTCTGTCTGTCTGTCTATCTATCTCAACAATCTATTCTGTCTGTCTGTCTCTCTGTCTCGATAGATAGATAGATAGATAGATAGATAGATAGATAGATAGATAGAGAGATAGAGATAGAGATAGAGATAGAGATAGAGATAGAGATAGAGATAGAGATAGAGATATACAAATAAAAGAATTTATTTCCAAGAAGAGATTGGACAGCCACTGGCCTGAAATGGCTTAGGGTCTCCTGCGTAAGCAGAGCTTGGACGAGAAAACCTCCCAGCCCCCCCCCAACTCTTGTTATTCTGTTCATTCTATCGTTTCCCACAAGATGATTCCCACATCCTTTCCTACAAGCATTTCCTCAACCTGGAGACACCAACCCCACGATCAAAATTTGGACGCTTGGCAACTGACTCCTAGTTATGACGGTCGTAGCATCCCGGAGGGGCGGGGGTTCACACGATCCCCTTTTGGCAGTTAAAATTAACTCGGTTATGAAAAACGGGACAAAACGGCCTTCACTGCTGTCTCGCTTAACGGCATAAATGTTGGGCTCCATGGCTGTCGTAAGTCAAGGATTATCTTATATTATCAGAGAAAGTCTGAAATTACGTACCCGGAACGGAAGGTGCCATTAAGCCTACAAACATAAGACCCGCTTTTCCCCCCTCTCAAATCCTCACCCTATATCAGAGGCAGGAGGGGATCATGGTTTGATATAAAGGGGAGCCATCTGACCAGCATTGTATCGAGAGGATCGCGATTTCATGCCGATGAAACCGATTAAAAAATTCATTGCCAACGGAGGAGAATTCAATTTTGCCCAGCGCTGATTTTTCTTTCGATCGATCGGAAGTGCAAAATGATGATGATTTAAAGCTGGCTTGCGGGGACGTTCACTTCTCCCTGCGTTTGGGGGGGGCTCAATCCCCTCACGTGGCTTGGGGGGGGGTCTCCGTGTCACAGCACAGGGGACGAAGGAGGAGATATTTTATGGGTGAGGGTCCGAAGCGATCCTGGTAGTCCCATTTTCCCCCCCAGTATCATTCCTCCTCCCCTTCTCCATGGAAAACGTGTGTGTGTGGGGGGGGAGGGGGTCTTTGTTGCTGCAGCTGGACAGCCGGTGATAAATAAAAGATGGGCACAGGTGTCTCCGACAATTTAAGCACCAGGCACTGAAAATTTGGGTGGGGGGACCACCAGGTGCTGCCCATCAAGATTCAACTTCAAAGAAACGCGAAGCCAAGGCCGGCCCTTTGATGTGGCTTTCCGTCTGTCCCCCATCGTGGCAACGGATGGGAAACTGGTCCGAGCAGCCACTGGAGTGGGGTGGGGGTGGGGAGCCCCACAGGGGGGCTACGATGGGGCGAGGCAGGATCTGCCCTTCTGGGAGGGGGGGGGGCAAAGAAGCCCGGGCATTTGAGTTTAATCAAACCAGGCAGCCACGAAGGGTGGAAAATCTTTGCAAGATGCGTTTTTTGGCCCGCACGACGATGGAGGTGGGAGGAGGGAAGGGGAGAGAAAGGAGGAGTTCTGGCAGCAACGTCTAAATTGGGGGTGCCCCGAAACGGGTTCTCCCCCCCCCCGAATTTTAATCTTCGAAATTTGAAAGGAGGGAGACTAAATGAAAAAGGCCGAGCAAGGAGGGGGATTAAATTTGTTTTGCCTCGGTTTGAGCAAATGTCAATTCAGTGAAGTCAATTCAGACGAAGGAAGGAAGGAAGGAAGGAAGGAAGGAAGGAAGGAAGGAAGGAAGGAAGGAAGGAGATAGATGGATAGATGGGTAGAGATAGATAGATAGATAAATAGGATGGAAGGAAGGAAGGAAAGGAAAGGAAGGAGATAGATAGATGGATAGATAGATAGATAAATAAATAGGATGGAAGGAAGGAAGGGAAGGAAGGAAGGAGATAGATGGGTAGAGATAGATAGATATATAAATAGGATGGATGGAAGGAAGGAAGGGAGGAGATAGATGGATAGATGGTGGAGATAGATAGATATATAAATAGGAAGGAAGGAAGGCGATAGATGGATAGATGGTGGAGACAGATATATAAATAAGAAGGAAGGGAGGGAGGGAGGGAGGAAGGAGATAGATGGATAGATGGAGGAGATAAATAGGAAGGAAGGAAGGAAGAAAGGAAGGAAGGAAGGAAGGAAGGAAGGAAGGAAGGAGATAGATGGATAGATGGTGGAGATAGATATATAAATAAGAAGGAAGGGAGGGAGGGAGGAAGGAGATAGATGGATAGATGGAGGAGATAGATATATAAATAGGATGGATGGAAGGAAGGGAGGAAGGAGATAGATGGGTAGAGATAGGTAGATATATAAATAGGATGGATGGAAGGAAGGGAGGAAGGAGATGGATAGATGATGGAGATAGATATATAAATAGGAAGGAAGGAAGGAGATAGATGGATAGATGGTGGAGATAGATAGAAATATAAATAGGAAGGAAGGAAGGCGATAGATGGATAGATGGTGGAGACAGATATATAAATAAGAAGGAAGGAAGGAAGGAAGGAGATAGATGGATAGATGGTGGAGATAGATATATAAATAAGAAGGAAGGGAGGGAGGGAGGAAGGAGATAGATGGATAGATGGAGGAGATAGATATATAAATAGGAAGGAAGGAAGGAAGGAGGAGGGTGGGAGGAAGGAAGGAGATGGGGAGAGAAGGGAAGGGTGGAAAAGGAAGAAAGGAAGGAAGGGAGGAAGGTGGGAGAAAGAAAGGGAGGATAGGAGGAAGGGAGGAAATAAAGAAGGGAGGCAGGGGGAGGAAGGAAGTGAGGGAGGAGGAGGAGAAGAAGAAGAACAACAACTGTGGGGGCCCTGAGCTCTCTGAGACTGATGGTTTTCTGGCAGAGGTTTTCGTGACCTGAACTACAGAACTCGTCTATGTATTACACTAGCCCCCTGATGATGTTCCCTACTTGGGTTATGAAACTGAATTCGGAAAGAAGAAAGGAGAAAGGCAGGCAGGAGGAAACGACAGACGAATAGCGAAACAGATCCGCCGACATCGATTAGATTTAGCCATTGGATGCGCCCAACTGTCGCAACCCATCCGCGGCCTGAATCTCCGCCGATGTGAATCAGACCACGAGAGCAGCCCTTCCCCAGGTAAAGCATCTCTGGTTTTCCAAGGGATTCTCCGAACCGGATCATTAGGCCTCTTGCAACCCATTGGACAATCGGCAGCAGATCTCCACTGGATTTCTTTCCCCACCCGCCACCCTGATCGAATCGACTCCAGGAATCAAAAATCCGAGCAGCCCAGGAAGACAAAGAAAGAGACACATGGGAGATGCGTCGATTCCTACAAAGAGAGGGGCGGGTGAAAAAATGAGGCACCACCAGGAGATTTTTCTTGGTGAAAGGAATGGCTTCTGGCAGGCAGCGTGCGTGCGCCCTCGGGGGACAGGTGTGTGTACACAACACCGCACACACATACAGGGCAAGCACACACGAGGGAAAACAGGTCGCACCTTCGACACACAATTTCGCCCAACTGTAACAGTAACAGAGAGTTGGAAGGGACCTTGGAGGTCATCTAGTCCAACCCCCCCCTGCTTCTGTACTAGGGATTCGAACCGCCGAACTGCTGTTGGCTTCAGCCATTAGTGCAATAAGGGTGGGGGGGATTAAAACTTTGGAGATCACTTCGTTGAATTTCTCCTAATGGACTTTTTGCATAAAATGGGGAGGAAAATACACTTTGGGGTTTTGATGATAAGGAAAAAATACAGGATGATAAAAAAGAGTTTGTAATCAGGGAGGAAGGGATAACCTTGTGAGGATGCTTGTATTTGCTGCGATGGAGGTCAGGAGATTCTTTGTTTCTTTCTCTTCTTTTTCATTCTCTTTTTCTTTTTTCACTCTGCTTGTCTTTTTCTTTTGCTCCCTTTCTTCTTTCTTTCTGTTGTCTTTTTCTTACTCTCTTCCTACTCTTTCTTTCGTCTTTTTCTCTCTGGCTCTTTCCTTTTTTTTCTTTCTTTCTCTTTGCTCTTTTTCTTTTCTCTCTCTGTCTCTCTCTCACTTTTTTCATTGTTTCTCTTCTTGTCTTTTTCTTTCTCTCTCACTTCTTACTCTTTCACCTTCCTTCCTTCTTTTTTCTTTCTTTTATCTCTTACCTTTTATCTTTTTCTTACTTTTCTTTCTTTTTCTCTCTCTTTCCTCTTTCTCTTTCTCCTTTTTCTTTCACTTTCTTCCTCTTCCTCTTTCTTTCCTTCCTCCCATCTCTCCCTCCTTCCTAATCTCCTTTCTGCTTTCCCTTCTGATTCATTGGTGTTCCTTTTTATGTTCCCAGTAGATACCGTTCCTTCAATTAAAAAACAGTAATAATAATTTGGAAAACAAAGGGGACCCTTCCTGGAAATTTCCTGCAAGATACAAGGACATGCTGGGGGGCGGGGGGGGGGGAGAGATATAGAGATAGATGATAGAGAGAGAAAAAGAGAGATACAGAGAAAGATAGATATATAGATGATAGATAGATAGATAGATAGATAGAGAGAGAGAGAGAGAGAAAGAGATACAAATAGATGATAGATAGAGATAAAGATACAGAGATACAGAGAGTGAGAGATACAGATAGATAGATAGATAGATATAGATAGATAGATAGATAGATAGATAGATAGATAGATAGATAGATAGATAGATGATAGATAGATATAGATGATAGATAAATATAGAGATACATAGAGAGACAGACATATATATATATAGAGAGAGAGATACAGAGATAGATATAGATACACAGAGAGATACAGAGAGATACAGATAGATAGATAGATAGATAGATGATAGATAGATAGATAGAGATAGATGATAGAGATAGATAGAGAGAGAGATACAGAGATAGATAGTGATAGATAGAGAGAGAGATACAGATAGATAGAGAGATGATAGAGAGAGAGAGAGACATAGAGAGCGATACAGATAGATAGATAGAGATAGATAGATGATAGAGAGATACATAGAGAGAGAGATACAGAGATAGGTAGATAGTGATAGAGAGAGAGATACAGAGAGAGATACAAATAGAGAGAGATGATAGAGAGATACATAGAGAGATATATAGATATATAGATAGAGAGAGATGATAGCGAGAGATACATAGAGAGAGAGAGATATATATAGAGATAGATAGATAGTGAGAGAGAGAGAGAGAGCGATACAGAGAGAGATGAGAGAGAGAGATACAGATAGCTGAATATATGTATATATATATATAGAGAGAGAGAGAGAGAGAGAGAGAGATACATAGAGAGAGTTATATAGAGATAGATAGTGATAGAGAGAGAGATACAGGGAGAGATGAGGGAGAGAGAGATACAGAGAGATAGCTGAATATATGTGTGTGTGTGTGTGTGTATATATATATATATATATATATATATATATATATATATATATATATATATATATTATATATATATAGAGAGAGAGAGAGAGGAGAGAGAGAGAGAGAGAGAGAGAGAGAGAGAGAGAGAAGATCTCTTTAATTGCTCCTAGGCGCCTCTGGACCTTCGGTGCCTCCCAACTCCACTTTTTCCGGGGCCACCCGCTGTTCTCCATCCTCGGCTGCCGCAGACGCAGAGGCCTTCCCTGCACGCAAGTGTGCCTGCCTGAGCTTTAACCGAGGTGACAAGGAGGGAATGGAACCATCGACACAACCGCAGGCACGGAAATCTTCGCACGGAAACATGCAAACAGATCAATGCCTCCCACTGCGCGGGGGCCTCCGCGCCCTCCCTTCCGTGCAGACAACACACCCGCTTTCCCCTCCCTGCCCTCCGCAGGAAGAGGTCAGCTGCCAAAGCAGATGGTCTGGGGAAGAGACGGCGCTCACGAGGGGCTCGGCCTGGCAAGGCGCATCATTTGTGCCCTTCTGCCAAGCTGCAGTTGGCTGGCAAAATGTACGGCTTCTGAATCGAGGGGTTATTATCCGTAGCTCGAAGTTGTTGGGGGGGGGGGTCACCGTTTCCAGTTGGAAACTTTTGGGAAGTCTCCATAAAAGGGAATCTTTGGAGCCCCAGGATTGAAATGAGGGGTCCTTGGTAGGGCCTGAAATTTTGGGCTTTTTTTCTTGCTGATGTTTCATGACCCAACTAAGGAACATCATCAGTGCTAGGAGGAGGAGGAGGAGGAGGAGGAGGAGAAGAAGAAGAAGAAGAAGAAGAGGAGGAGGAGGAGGAGGAGGAGAAGAAGGAGGAGGAAGAAGAGGAGAAGAAGGAGGAGGAAGAAGAGAAGAAGGAGAAGGAGACGGAGGGGGGAGAAGGAGAAGGAGAAGGAGGAGGAAGAGAAGAAGAAGGAGAAGGAGGAGGAGAAGGAGAAGAAGGAGGAGGAGGAAGAGGAGAAGGAGATGATGAAGAAGACCCAACTAAGGAACATCATCAGTGCTAGGAGGAGGAGGAGGAGATGAAGAAGAAGAAGAAGGAGGAGGAGGAGGAGGAGGAGGAGGAGGAGGAGGAGGAGGAGGAGGAGGAGGAGGAGGAGGAGGAGATGGAGGGGGAGAAGAAGGAGAAGGAGGAAAAGAAGAAGAAGAAGGAGAAGGAGAAGGAGGAGGAAGAGAAGAAGAAGGAGAAGGAGGAGGAGAAGGAGAAGAAGGAGGAGGAGGAAGAGGAGAAGAAGAAGAAGACCCAACTAGGGAACATCATCAGTGTTACTTAGCGTGCTCCATCACTGGAGGTCTTCAAGAAGAGATTGTCTGAAATGGTCGAGGGTCTTTTGCTTGAGTCGGGGGTTGGACTAGAAGGCCTCCAGGGTTCCTCCCAATCATCCCAGATCAATTAATCAGAGGCCTTCTTGCCTCCAGAAGTTGTAGGTGCTCCATCACTGGAGGTTTTATAAGAAGCGATTGGAGAAACTTTGAACCAGGAAGGAAGAACAGAAAGGAAGGAAGAACAGAAAGGAAGGAGGGAGGGAGGGAGGGAGGGAGGGAGGGAAGAACTGAAAGAAAGAAAGGGAGGGAAGGAAGGAAGGAAGGAAGGAAGCAAGGAGGGAGGGAGGGAGGGAAGACCTGAAAGAAAGAAAGAGGGAAGGAAGGAAGTAAGAAGGAGGGAGGGAAGGAAACAAGGAACAACAAAGAAAGGGAGGGAGGGAAGGAAGGAAGGAAAAACAAGAAAGAAACGAAAGAGAAAGGAAGGAAGGAGAGAGGGAGGGAGGGAGGAAGGAAGAACAGGAAGAAAGGAAAGGAAAGGAAGGGAAGGAAGGGAAGGGAAGGGAAGGGGAAGGGAAGGGAAGGGAAGGGAAGGAAGGAAGGAAGGAAGGAAGGAAGGAAGGAAGGAAGGAAGGGCTTGCCTCCAGAACTTGTGGGTGTTCCTTCCCTGGAGATTTTTTAAGAAGAGACTAGTAAAAAACATTTGACAAAGATTGTCTAAGGACCCCTCCCTTTAACCAGGGGTTTGGACTAGAAGACCTCTGAGGTCCCTTCTCCCCGAATCATTCTATGTCCTAGATGACAAGCGGGGAAGTCGAGTTAACCGAGTTAACCCCAGTCCTACCTGGTCGGATTCCGAGGGAATTATTTGCAGCCAGGAAGGCTGAGAAAAAAAAAGGGTCAAACTAGGGATCTCAATTCGCCGGAAGGCAAATCCGTCTGCCAGTTCGGGAGTTGAACCCGAGCTGCTGTGTTTGGCATCGGCAACCTTTGGCCTACCTTGAAATGCCAGCTTGTCCCTCTCTCCGGAGCCTGCTGGAAAGGGCTCTGTGTGTGTGTGTGTGTGTGTGAGGGTGTGAGAAGTCACAGCTAAGCAACCCTCCCGGCTTTCCCTCCCGGGACCGTTCGACACGCTCCTTTTCTTGCACAGAGACTTCCTTACACGCTACAGCTGTCACAACACAACCCTCTACTCTGCCCAACAAGAGTTGGCACGGCCTGGAGTTGATTTTTTTCCCCCCCTCCCCTCCTGGCGCTGTCAGGAGCGCAAGGAATAATTTTATTTTATTTTATTTTATTTTTTTTTGCAAAAGAAATAAATGTTTTTTTCCCCCCTCCTTTCCGTTTTTAATTATACCTTCTAGGCGGAAGTGGAAGGAGGTCACACCCACACTCATAAGTCAATTGCGCCTCAATCCCCCCCCCCCCCCCCACGGATGCACACACGTCCCCCTGTGCTCTCTCTGGTTTTGGCATGTGATGGCAGAGTGGGCTCTCTAGGAGCCTGGGGAGGGCGAAAACGGCCTTCCCCAACTTCTGGTGGGACTGGAAGGCCCGTTTTTTCACCCTCCCCAGGCTCCAGGGGCTTTCTAGGAAACCTTCCCCCACCCTCCTGGAGGCCCTCCGGAGGCCGGAAGTGGGCCATTTCCCAACTTCTGGTGGGACTGGAAGGAGGAAGGAAGGAAGGAAGGAAGGAAAGGGAACAGAAGGGGAGTGAGTGAGGAAGAAAGGAAAGAAGGCAGGAAGGAGGGAAGGAGGGAAGGAAGGGAGGGAGGGAGGGAGGAAGGAAGGAAGGAAGGAAGGAAGGAACAGAGGAGGAGGGAGGAAGGAAGGAAAGGTAGGAAGAAAGGAAGGAAAGGAAAGGGAGGAACGAAGGAATGAAGGAAGGGAGGGCGGGAGGGGCGGGAGGGAGGGGAACAGAGGGGGAGGGAATGAGGCAGGAAGGAAAGGTAGGAAGAAAGGAAGGGAAGGAAGAGGGGGGAGGAAGGAAGGAAAGGGAACAGAGGGAGTGAGGAAGAAAGGAAAGGAAGGAAGGAAGAAGGGAGTGAGGAAGGAAGGAAGGAACAGAGGAGGAGGAGGAAGGAAGGAAAAGGTAGAAAGAAAGGAATGAAAGGGAAGGATGGAAGGGAGGGGAGGAAGGAAGGGGAACAGAGGGAGGAAATGAGGAAGGAAGGAAAGGTAGGAAGAAAGGAAGGGAAGGAAGAGAGGGAGGGAGAAGGAAGGAAGGCAAGGGAACAGAGGAGGGGGGAGTGAGGAAAGGAAGGAAAGATAGGAAGAAAGGAAGGAAAGGTAGGAAGGAAAGGGAAGGAAGGAAGGAAGGAAGGAAGGAAGGAAGGAAGGAGGGGAACAGAAGGGGAGGGAGTGAGGCAGGAAGGAAAGGTAGGAAGAAAAAGAAGGAAAGGGAAGGAAGGGAGGGTGGGAGGATGAAATGTGGTCTCAAGTTGTCCTTTAAAACCACCGGTAGTAGCCCACTTCCCTTGATTTGTGGGTGTGCCCAGTGCTCCCCGCTTGTTCAATCCACCTGCCGTTCTCCTCCGGTGCTGAGCCAGCAGGATCTTGATTACTAATATAATTTGATATTAATTTCCTAACTCCAGGCAAGCCAAAGAGCTTGGGGAGTGGGGGAGTGGGGGGAATTCTGACAGTTGCAGTTAATATCTTGGCATCAGGCCCACTCTAGCCAGGCTAACAGGCCTCCCACTACACATAGTCCTCAACTTACAACAGTTCATTGAGTGACCGTTCAAAGCTGCGACGTCACAGAAAAAAAGTGAGTTACGACCATTTTTTTTCACCCTTACGACGGCCGCAGCTTCCCCAGAGACACACAAATCAAAATTCAGTTAGCAACTGACTCACAATTATGACGGTCGCAGTGTCACCCCGGGGGTCACGACCATCCGAACCAGCAAAGTCAACGAGTGAAGGCGGATTCTCTTAAGGACCATGCCACTCATTGCAACGATTCACTTAACCACGCTGGCCAGGAAGCTTGTACCATGGAAGCAGAGGTCCCTTAACAAGTGTCTCGCTTAGTGACATTGATTCGGGGCTCCGTCGTGGCCGTAAGTCGACGATGACCCGTACTCACTTAACGACGAAAGAGATTCCCATCAACAAAGGTCAAAAAACGGGGCGAACCTGATTGTCTCGACGACGTTCTCCGCTTACCATCGTGCTCGTAAGTCAAAGAACGAGTTAGGTCTTTCTTACAAACCATCCGTTTACGGTTGGTAGAAAGAGAAAAGGGAGATAAGGGAATGCAGCAAGGAAAATCTACATTGCGAAAGGTCTGGAGCATAGCCAGTATTGAAATTCAGGGCCCGTGCTGGAAGACTGGGGAGGGGGAGGGAAAAAAACAACCCATAATAATGAAAAAAAAGAGAGCCGATCATCCTGGGAACGTCCCCCAGACACGGCATAAATAAGAAACTTTCTTTCCCTCCCCACCCCCACCAAAAAAAAATCAGAATCCACTTCAAAGCCTTCTCATCTCCTTATCTGTGTCAAACTGCGGCTCTAAGCCGTCGCCGATTAAAGCTGAACTTTTCTACTCGGCTCGACATCTTAAAAAGCATAAAACATACGTTTTCATGGGCTTTTTAAGTTTTCCCCCGGCTTCCCTTGGCACGCCGCATAGGCTGCCGGGCTATTTGCGAGCGAATGAAAGCCGGCACACGGCGGCTAACACAAGGCAAACGCGGCATCTCGATGGCATATGTTAAAAAAAAAAAAAAAGGCCGCCGTGGTATGGCTTTGACGACCTCGGAGTTGGACTGCTGCCCGGGCGCTCCCTCGGGGGCTGCCCTTGGAGACCGCGCGGAAACTAAACGGAGGGAAAGCGATGGGCAGGCAGGCTGGAGTGTTTCGTTCGCCCGAGCTTAAAAAGCTCAAGATAGGAGCAGTAACGCTACTTTTATGGTAAGGTGACATTGAGAGTTCTTTGGAAAGTCTGAAAAGTAGATTCTTCCCCTCCGTTGTTTTGACAGTTGGAGAAACTTGGGAAGGTCCCTTCTGAGATGCTTCCCACGCCCCTTTTTTCTCTTCTTCTCTGGGCTAAGCTGCCTCTTATCTGAGCAGCTCTTCCTCCTCCAGCATGAGATTGATGATAGATAGATAGATAGATAGATAGATAGATAGATAGATAGATAGATAGATAGATAGATAGATAGATAGATAGATATACAGACAGACAGACAGACAGACAGACGATAGATAGATAGATAGATAGATAGATAGATAGATAGATAGATAGATAGATGATAGAGAGATATATATAGAGGTAAATAGATGAGAAAGAGATGAGAGATAGATAGAGGGAGAGAGATGATAGAGAGATGATAGAGATGATAGAGAGATGATAGAGAGATATATAGAGGTAAATAGATGATAGATAGATGATAGATAGATAGATGATAGATAGATAGATGATAGATAGATAGATAGATAGATAGATAGATGATAGAGATAGAGAGATAGAGAGATAGAGATAGAGATAGAGATAGAGATAGAGATGGATAGATGATAGATAGATAGATAGATAGATAGATAGATAGATAGATAGATGATAGATAGATAGATAAAGATAGATTATAGAAAGATTATAGAGAGAGATATATATAGAGGTAAATAGTTGATAGATATATGAGAGAGAGAGAGAGAAATATAGATGATAGATAGATAGATAGATAGATAGATAGATAGATAGATAGATAGAGGTTTTATTTTTTGAGCAAGGTAAATATTGGCCAGTTTTGAGGTCTGGCAGCTGACTTCTCCAAGAAGAAGAAGAAGAAGAAGAGGAAGAGGAAGAGGAAGAGGAAGAGGAAGAAGAAGAGAAGAAGAAGAAGAAGAAGAAGAAGAAGAAGAAGAAGAAGAAGAAGAAGAAGAAGAAGAAATAATCAGAAAAGCGGGAAAAGGACAGCTTTGCAAATGAGCTTTTAATTACTTCTGGCCTGTAACTGCCTTGTATTGGTTTGAGTGATGCCTCATTCCAGCCCTCATTAGCATTGGCATTGCATAAGTACCCCCACCCCCCCACCTCCCACACACCCCGCTTTCTCCCTCCAAATCAGGGGCTCGATGGTTTACCATCCATCAACAGGTATTAAATATTCAACGTTTAATATAATATGGAAATACGGAAAGGGCTCGGAATCGCAAGCAGGCTGTTCGGCCGACTTGGCCAACTTATTCCAGCCTCTTTTTTTCCTCCCCCCTGATCCTTTTTTAAAATCCAAAAATGATTTTTTGGGGGGGTTTCACTTTGTGTCCTTCTCAACACAAAAAAACAAAACCGGCCGACCTCACATCCATATGCATTTTTATGCCTTTTATTCCTGCACTTTTTGATGTCCCTTTCGATGCAAATGGGGCCCATTCGTTTTTTGTTTTTTTTTACACCTGGTTGAAAAACTTGCATTGTAAATCTAGCTCTGTGCGTGTGTGTGTTTGTGTGTAAGTCTAAGGGACAATTGCATTTTAAGTTGTGTTTCTGCAAAGGCAGTTGCCTTGGCCGACAACTGGAGGCAGTTAGAACGGAATCTGATTAAATAAATGAATTTTATTTTTCCTCTTTGACGGTTGATACAGAGGGGACTAAAAAACAAAACAAAACAAAAAAAAACCCCAGGAGTTGTGGTCGTTTGAGGTTGAAAAAGATTGAATTTAACACAATGGACGATAAGTTCATTTAGTGACTGTTTCCAAGTTGCAACGTCACTGGGGAAAAAAACTGAGTTATGACTGTTTTTTCAGACTTCAGACTTCCTTCTCTCCCCCCCCCCCCCCGCAGTCCCCTGATCAAAATTCAGACAATCAGCAACCGACTCGCATTTATGACAGTCGCAATGACCAGGAGGGGGGGGTTCATGCGATCCCCCTTTTGAGACCTTTTGACCAG
>CM075974.1:15183845-15286345 GCA_038048745.1 Coluber constrictor foxii
ATGCTCGTCATATAAACCCTACCTCAAAAATAAGCCCCAGTTAAGATCTTCAGCCAGACGGGTGCATTTAGTACCGTATTTCTCCCAAAATAAGACCTCACCAGAAAATATGCCCTAATGCCTCTTTTGGAGCAAAAATTAATATAAGACCCGGTTTTATTTTCAGGAAAACATGGTGGTTATTTTGAAACAATCATAATCCACATATTTGTTGTAGTATTCATCACAGTAATATTAATAATGTAATACTATAATAACAATAATTCTTAACATCCTTTGCTTTAATAACTCTCCACATTATTTCCCCTTTTTACATCTCCTCCTTTCTAACTTCTGTTTCTATTGTCTACCCTTTGTAAAGGCCACAGACGAATCTTGTTGTCGGACCAAATGGCTGGTTTTTTTAGTTTATTTATTATATATATATATTTGCCAGTCTCCTTCAACAAATCTCAATGGCTTTGGAAAAAGTCACCGAGAAACCTATTAAAGGCAATCGAAAAAAAATCACAGGCTTGTATCTCGAGATTTTATCGGTGCGCCGAGGGATCGCTCCCTCTGATCGGCTTAGAGTAGGGAAGTTGTCAAAAACCCTCCTTAATCCTGGATAGTATAACCTTTCCCGTCGCACTGATTCTTGTCTTCATTCTGAGCTGAGAAAACCATGTCTGCCTCTCGGTTTTAGAGGGCTCGTGTGCAACCCCAGAATCCATGCTCTGTGCGTTTGAGTTGGAACGGAAGAACAGGGATGGAACAGAAGGGACCTCGGAGGTCTTCTAGTCCAACCCCTCCCTCCCCCGGTCAAGCCAGGAAACCCGAGATCCTTTCAGATAAAGTGACTGTCCAGGTTCTTCTTAAAAACCTCCAGGACTTCTGGAAACTTTTCCTCCTTGGTTCTATGTCCGTTCCTTTGCTTCCTTTCCTTCCTTCTTCCTCCTCCTTCCTTCCTTCTTCTTCTCTCCCTCCCTCCTCCTCCTCCTCTTCTTTCCAATCCTTCCTTCCTTCCTCCTCCTTCCTTCTTCCTTTCTCCTTCTTCTTCCTTCTCCTTCCTTTCTTCCTCTCTCTGTTCCTCCTCCTCCCTCCTCTCTTTTCTTCCCAGTCCTTCCTTCCTCCTCCTCCTCCTCCCTTTTCCTCTTCTTCCTCTTCCTCCTTTCCTTCCTCCACCCTTCCTCCCTCCTCCTTCTTCCTTCTCCTTCTTCCTTCCTCCTTCTCCTCCTTTTCTTTCCAGACTTCCCTTCCTCTCCTCCCTCCTCCCTCCTCCCTCCTCCCTCCCTTCCTTCCTTCCTTCCTTCCTTCCTCCTTCTTCCCATTCCTCCTCTCCTCCTTTTCCTCCTTTCCCTTCCTCCTTCCTCCTCTTGTTCCCCTTCCTTCCTTCCTTCCTTCCTCCTTCCTTCCTTCCTTCCTTCCTTCCTTCCTTCCTTCCTTCCTTCCTTCCTCCTTCTCCCGTTCCTCCTCCTCCTCCTTTTCCTCCTTTCCCTTCCTCCTTCCTCCTCTGTTCTCCTTCCTTCCTTCCTTCCTTCCTTCCTTCCTTCCTTCTCTTCCTTCCTCCTCATAAGTGTGACTTACCTATCCTGAACTCAACGCTGGGACTCACCTGTCCTAAACCAGGAGCACTGGGTAGCTTCTTTCTTCCTCTCCTCTTCCTCCTCCTCCTTTTCCTCCTTTGGACCCAGCCCCACCGCATGTCCCCTCATTCCCGGGCCGTCCGTGGGGCACCGCATCCCAGCTCGAGACGAAAGCAGCTCATGGAAGATCTGCCTTCCACCGGTGACTCTTCCACTCTGACTGGAGAAGAAGGCTTTTATGGACAAGCCACCCTTGTTCTCTTCACAGGAGGCATTTCCACTAAATTAGCCACTGGCACAAGCAACAGCGGGGTGGCTCCATTAGCTGCGTGTCGCAGGGAAGGGACGGGGTGTCCCGAAAACGCTCCCCAACCACGTCTCCTCACGTGGGCCGTGACCGTGTCCAGGGCTGGCCTTCGAAGTCCATCCTAGGTGGCCAAGCTCGGCGTCTCACCTGGGACGGCTGAAGAAGGACGCTCGCCTCTTAACAGTCTAATCCAGAGAGACGCAACCTGGAAGGAAGGAGAATTGTCCTTCCTGACAGGGAGGACAATTAACCAGTGGAACAGCTGGCCACCAGAAATTGTGGGTGCTCCATCTCTGGAGGCTTTTAAGAAGAGACTGGACAGCCATTGGTATTGTATTGTATTGGGTCTCCTGCCTAAGCAGGGGTTGGACTAGAAGACCTCCGAGGTCCCTTGTTATTCTCTTATTGCATTCATGGATGGAAACTCACCAAGGAGGGAAGCAAGCTGGAACTAGGGAGAAATCTCCTGACGGTGAGGACGATTCGTCAGTGGAACTGCTTGCACCAGAAGTTGTGGCTGCTTCAACCCTGGAAGTTTTTAATAAGAGATTAAACAACCTTTGCCTGGAACGGTATAGGGTCTATTCCGTTGAGCGGGAGGTTGGATTAGAAGACCTCTGAGGTCCTCCCCAGCCCTGTGATAATTCTCCACTCTGTGCCAGGGGCCTCCTATTGACAAATAAAATAAAATAATAAAAATAAAGCCATTCCATCTTCCCAAAATGATACGGCTGGGCTTCCCCACAGAGGCAATTCAGAAGATAATTCCAGTTTCCGATCGATTGGACTCTCAAGGTCACTGAAGGACAAGGTAGAAGAAGAAAGAGTGGCCAGAGGCTTCCGGACAACCCCTGACTCCCCATTGCTTTGCGGACCCAGATTTCGCTGGCGTCTCCCTAAAACCAGCGGAGAGGAGAAGGGTGCCCAGTGCAAAACCTTCAAGCATCCTCAGTGGGCTGAAGGGCTTGGCAAAATTCATTTCTTAGCAGCCTCTCGGCTTCTCCCCCCACCCCCCCCTGCACAGCCTTTATTTTTTGAAACCAGTTTCAGGAAATGTTCGAGAACCATTTCCCCCGTGGTTCTCCCTCCTGTCCGCATTTCTGTTATTCTTTTGAAGCTGTCCCTCTCCCGGGGCTGCCACGTTACGACGGGCCCGTGTTCACGGAAGGCTACGATTTAAAAGAAGAAATTGTATATCTACGGTAGTATCGAAGTCTGTTTCAGATGCGTTTATTTATGCCAGTGTTTCCTCTACCTCGGGGGCTTTGAATGGGAGGGCTGACGAAGTCCAAGAATTTGTCACCTGGAATCTTTTCTTTCCTGCTCTCCTGCCCTCCCTTCCTTTTCCTTCCTTCCTTCCTTCCTTCCCTCCCTTCCTTTCCCCTTCTTCATTCCCTCCCTTCCTTCTCTTTCCTTCCTTCCCTCCCTTCCATTACTTTTCCTTCCTTCCTTCCTTCCTTCCTTCCTTCCTTCCTTCCTTCCTTCCTTCCTTCCTTCCTTCCTTCCTTCCTTCCCTCCCTTCCATTCCCTCCCTTTGTCCTTCCTTGCCTCCCTTCCTCCCTTCATTTCCCTTCCTTCCATCCTTCCGTCCCTCCCTCTGTCCCTTCCTTTCCCTTTCTTCCTTCTCTTCCTTTTCCTTCCTTTACCTCCCTCCCTCCGTCCCTTCCTTTCCCCTTCTTCCTTCCGTCCCTTCCTTCTCCTTCCTTCCCTCCCTCCCTTCCATTACTTCCCTCCCTCCGTCCCTTCCTTTCCCTCCCTTCCCCCCTTCCGTCCGTCCGTCCCTCCCTAGAATAAAATAGAATGAAGAATTAGAATAGATTAGAATAGAATAGAGAATATATGCAGACTAAATAGAACAGAAGGCAGAAAAATGCAGAAGAGAAGAGAAGAGAAGAGAAGAGAACAAGAAGAGTAGAGTAGAATAGAATAGAATAAGAGAAGTAAAGAGGAATGAGAAGAGAACAAGAAGAATAGAGTAGAGTAGAGTAGAGTAGAGTAGAGTAGAGTAGAATAGAATAGAATAAGAAAAGAGGAGAACAAGAAGAATAGAGTAGAATAGAATAGAATAAGAGAAGAGAAGAGGAATGAGAAGAGAATAAGAAGAACAGAATAGAATAGAATAGAATAGAATAGAATAGAATAGAATAGAATAGAATAGAATAGAATAGAATAGAATAGAATAGAATAGAATAGAATAGAATAGAATAATAGGAATGCAGAATAGAATAAAATACAGAAGAGAAGCGAACAACAGACCAAGGGAAATAAGAATATCCTTCTCCCCCTTTCCCTTCCACCTTCTTTGCTTCTTAGCCGCATCCACCCGTCCTCCCCACCCCGCTACTACATCCTAGCGAGCCGTGGAATTAATTACCAAAATAGCAAATTGCAAACGTGCCAGTAAATGAGGGCGCAGGGAGAAAAAAAAAAAAAAGGACCCCGGAGGGAATTCCGCAGAGCGCTGCGAATGGAAATGAGGCCCTTGCCAACTCGTCCCAGAGCGCCGGATTCAAAAGTTCACCGCGAATCCCTGGGTAGCAATTTTAATCACGATTGCTGGGGTGAATGAATCCAGTCTAACCCTGCCTTGTCTGGAATGACGGGACGAAGGATGCCTTGGTCTCTTGACCATCCTTAGGGCCAGACCAGTTTTGCCAACCTCGACTGGCATCGGTGAAAATCTCCCGGACACTGAAGATGTTCACATCTCAACCAGGAAAACCTAGACCATTTCAATCAATCAATCAATCAATCAATCAGAATAGAGCTGGACAGGACCATGGGGATACTGCGAAGGTCGTAATCGCGAGGAGCGATCATCAGTCCCTCTTTTTCCAGGGATGTCATATCTTCGGAACCTTCGTCCAGCGAATGGTCATAATTCGAGGACTACCTGTAGGATATAGAATTCAGATCTGCGCTGAAGAAGAGCATAAAACCGAGTTTCCTTTCTTGGAAAGAAAGATTTCCGTTCTTGTTTTTATCGTTTTTACCTCGGTGGGACGGGAAGGGGGCTGATTGGAAACACACACAACACACAACACACACGCACCCCGCAAGGCCGTCGAAGGCCAATTTTTCTGGAGGGCAAAATTCTCCCCTTTGAGGAGATTTTAATTCTGAATCTTAACGATTTTCCATTAGGGAATCCTGCAGGAAATCCACAAGGAGGAAAAGTCACTGGCGGGAGAGAGAATCAACCTTCCCTTCCCTTACACACACACACACACACACACACACACACACACACACACACACACACACACACACAAAGGTGTTTTTTAAAAAAATCATCATTTCTAATTTAGAGAAACAGTGCCTCCTGCTGGACCGAAAAACCATGCCATTGCATGAAGCGGGAATTCAAAAACAGGAAAAGATTCAGTGGTGTTATTATATTTGTAACCTTCCCTTTCTTTTCTCTTCCTCCTTTTCTTTCCTTCTTCTATCTTCCTTTCCTTTCCCTTACCTTCTTATATCTTCCTTTCCTTTCCTTTCCCTTCTTATATCTTCCTTTCCTTTCCTTTCCCTTTCTTTCCCTTCCCTTCCTTCCCTCCCCTCTTCCTCCTTTCCTTTCCTTTTTTCTTTCCTGTCCTTCTTCTTCATTTCCTTTCCTTCTTCTCCATTTCCTTTCCTTTCCCTTCCTTCCCTCTCCTTCCTTTCTTTCCCTCCCCTCTTCCTCCTTTCCTTTCCTTTCCCTCTCCTTCCTTCCTTTCCCTCCTCTCTTCCTCTTTTCCTTTCCTTTCCTTTCCTTCCTTTCCTTTCCTTTTAATAAAATTTAAAACATAAAAGAAAACCACTGGATTATTTTTCCTGGGGGCTGAATAGCATTTTCTCCCTGATTTCAATGGTCAGGCTTTACGATTTGCCATCTGCACACAGTCAGTGCCTGTTGTGTGTTCCTCTTTTCCCAGGGGTACACAAAGTCACTCTTAAGCTGATCCCCCCCCCCCATGAACCCAGGAGGTGTGACCCACAAAAAACCGGAAGAACAGCTTGGAGGGCACTTCCCCCCCCCAACTTCCTAAAGCCTCCCCTTCCCTTTTTTAAAAAAATTCCCTGAAACTGTCGAGTGCTTTAATTTATCTCTTGTCTTGTCACACGAGAGCAAAACAAACAAAATAAAATAAAAATAAAAATTGCCAAGTGATGAAAATTGGCTGGCTCAAAAGAAGGAAGGAGCGTGCTTTTCCCCCCCCCCAGCCGAAAAAGCAGAAGGCGGTGTGTGGTTTTTCGTTGTTGCTTCAGCAAAACTGATCAGAAGACAGCAATTAAAATCATAACAACAACCGAGGATGAAAATTAGCTTTATTCAGCAAGATGCTTTCCATTCGCTTGCCCGTATTTCCTGCGTGCGAATGGACGTGCAAGACTTCGTCTTCAAAATAAGATGGAGGGAGGCTGAACTTTGCAGGATTCTGTTCAAGATAAGAGACTGCGTAGCCCTCAGCTACATAATGGGAAGACAGCCTCCCTAGTTTCTTAAGCTGTAAAGGAGGTGGGGTGTGTGTGTGCATAATTGTACCTTTAGATTTAACAAGATTAATATCAACCATATCTGACGGACCGGACAGGAAACATAACTAGATATTTTAATTCTACTTTATTATAAAAACATAAGGAGCCTTGGTGGCGCAGCGGACTAAAGTGCTGTTAAAGTAGCACTTAGCTGCCAGCTGCCTGCAATTACTGTGAGTTCAAATCATGCAGAAGGACGGAAGGTTGACTCAGCCTTCCATCCTTCCGAGGTAGGTAAAATGAGAACCCGGATTGTGGGGGGCAATAAGCTGACTTTGTATAAAAAAAGAACACCGCTTAGGGGGGGCCAAAAGCCCTACTTAGCAGGTATATACAAAAGTATGAAGGCTATTGCTTAACGCATTGTAAGCCACCCTGAGTCTCCGGAGAAGGGCGGCATATAAATCAAATTAAAAAAAGAAAGGAAGGAAGGAAGGAAGGAAGGAAGGAAGGAAGGAAGGAAGGAAGGAAGGAAAACATTCAGCTGCCTGCAATTAGTAAGTTCGAATCTCCCCAGGCTCAAGGTTGACTCAGCCTTCCATCCTTTCTAAGGTAGGTAAATTGAGGACCCAGTTTGTGGGGGCAATAAGCTGACTTTGTATAAAAATATACAAAAGTACGAAGGCTATTGCTTAACGCATTGTAAGCCGCCCTGAGTCTTTGGAGAAGGGTGGTATATAAAACTAATTTTTTTAAAAAAATTGTTCCACTGATTAATTGTTCTAACTCTCAGGAAATTTCTCCTTAGTTCTAAATTGCTTTTCTCCTTGATTAGTTTCCATCCGTTGCTTCTTGTCCTGCCTACAGGTGCTTTGGAGAATAGTTTGACTCCCTCTTCTTTGGGGCAGCCCCTCAAATATTGGAAGATACTATCATGTCTCCCCTGGTCCTTCTTTTCATCGAACTAGCCATCCAAGTGTGGCCTTATCAAGGCCATAAAGCGGTATTAACCCTTCATGATTCCATCCTTCTGTTAATGCCGCCTGGCTGGCTCCTATTTAAGGGATCATCTGCTAGGACCCCAAGATCCCTCTCCCAGTTACTACTGTTGAGCCAAGTGCCCCCTATTCCACACCTGTGCATTTTCTGGCCTAAATGTAGAACTTTACCTGTCTCACCGTTGAATTTCATTTTGTTAGATAGGAGCCGACGCTCGTGTCTTTCGACATCCATCTGGCTCTTGAACCTATCTACCCTGTTTCCCCGAAAATAAGCCCTAGCACGAGTTTTCAGGATGCTCGTAATATAAGTCCTACCCCAAAATAAGCCCCGGTTAAGATTGTCAACCAGATGGGTGCATTTAGTACCGTATTTCCCTCAAAACGAGCCTCGGTGGTGCAATGGTTAGAGTGCAGGCTACTTCTGCTGATGACCGACTGCTAGAAGTTTGGCAGTTCGAATCTCACCAGGCTCAAGGTTGACTCAGCCTTCCGTCCTTCCGAGGTGGGTAAAACGAGGCGCCAGATTGTTGGGGAGAGCAAGAGACTGACTCTTTAAACAGCTTAAAAGCAGTATGAAGCGGTATATAAGTTTAAGGGCTACTGTTAAAATAAGACCTAACCAGAAAATAAATCCTAATGCGTCTTTTGGAGCAAAAATTAAATATAAGACCTGGTCTTATTTTTGGGGAAACAAGGTACTAAAGTAGGGGCAATCGATTCGTCCCAGCTTGGTGTCATTTGCAAATGTGATGAGTTCCCCTTGGAAGGGAAGACAATGTCCGCAACCTCTCTATTTCAAAATTTGCACAATTTGTTTGTGGCCGGAGGGGGCTGCCAGCAAGAGGAAGCAATCGAAAGGAGAAAAGGAGGAAGGGAAACTTCCAATTTTTTTCTCAGTCAGCCAAATTCAGCCATCTGGGACTGTCCTCCATCCAGTCCCGTCGTTCTTCCTGCAGCCAGCCATTCATCTCCAGAAATCTGGTCGGGATCTGGTCTTTTTTTTCCCCAAGGAGGTAAGTGGTCATTTTGGAGTCTCCTTCCCGGAGAGTCTTCAATTCAGTTTCAAGGATGATTCCCCCAACGTGGCCCTTTTAGGCCCTGTTCTGATGGGACAATCCTGCTTGTTCACCCAACGGTTGGAAGAGATGATTGCCGCGGAGGTCCCCTCCATTTGAAAGCGGTTGAGGTTCTCCTGGATTTTCTGCCCAGCAAGAGCCAGGTTTCTCAACCTTTTTAACAGATTTAACAAGAGTTGGAAGAGACCTGGTGAGGTCATCTAGTCCTTGATAGCTTGAAGAGGGGCCAGAAGTAATTAAAAGCTCATTTGCAAAGCTGTCCTTTTCCCGCTTTTCTGTTCTTCTTCTTCTTCTTCTTCTTCTTCTTCTTCTTCTTCTTCTTCTTCTTCTTCTTCTTCTCCTTCTCCTTCTCCTTCTCCTCCTCCTCCTCCTCCTCCTCCTCCTCATTATTATTATTATTATTATTATTGTTGTTGTTGTTGTTATTATTATTATTGTTGTTGTTGTTGTTATTGTTGTTGTTCTTATTATTATTATTATTATTATTATTATTATTATTATTATTATTATTATTATTTCTGGGCTGTTCCCTGTGTAAATCCAAGACTAAACCTAAAGCTCACAGAAACTAAGGTTGGAAAACTCTGTAGTAAGTTGCTGTCTCTTTTTGCTTAATGGAACATAGCAGGATATGAGTTGGAAGGGACCCTGGAGGTCTTCTAGTCCAACCTCCTGCTTAAGCAGGAAACCCTTTCATACAGAATGACAGAATAACAGAATGACAGAATAACAGAATGATAGAATAACAGAATGACAGACTAACAGAATAATACAATGACAGAGTAACAGAATGACAGAATAACAGAATGACAGAATGACAGAACGATAGAATAACAGAATGACAGAATGATAGAATAACAGAATAATAGAATGACAGAATGATAGAATAACAGAATAACAGAATGATAGAATAACAGAATGACAGAATGACAGAATAATAGAATGATAGAATGACAGAATAACAGAATGATATAACAGAATAACAATAATAGAATGACAGAAAGAATGACAGAATGATAGAATAACAGAATAATAGAATGACAGAATGATATAATAACAGAATAACAGAATGATAGAATGACAGAATGACAGAATGACAGAATGACAGAATAACAGAATAATAGAATGATAGAATGACAGAATAACAGAATGATATAACAGAATAACAATAATAGAATGACAGAAAGAATGACAGAATGATAGAATAACAGAATAATAGAATGACAGAATGATAGAATAACAGAATAACAGAATGATAGAATAACAGAATGACAGAATGACAGAATAATAGAATGATAGAATGACAGAATAACAGAATGATATAACAGAATAACAATAATAGAATGACAGAAAGAATGACAGAATGATAGAATAACAGAATAATAGAATGACAGAATGATATAATAACAGAATAACAGAATGATAGAATGACAGAATGACAGAATGACAGAATGACAGAATAACAGAATAATAGAATGATAGAATGACAGAATAACAGAATGATATAACAGAATAACAATAATAGAATGACAGAAAGAATGACAGAATGATAGAATAACAGAATAATAGAATGACAGAATGATATAATAACAGAATAACAGAATGATAGAATGACAGAATGACAGAATGACAGAATAACAGAATAATAGAATGATAGAATGACAGAATAACAGAATGATATAACAGAATAACAATAATAGAATGACAGAATTCCAGACCAACAGGGCTTCTGGCTTGCCCAGAAAATTAAATTAAAAATTAAAAAATTAAATCGCCCTGCATTGCAAACGGGAGGCTGGTTTTCTGTCGCTCGCGGCGTGTGAGAAGCTCCTGGGTGGTGGGCAATTCTCCCCTTCCCTCCTCAAGAAGAAAAAAAATTGGAGTGGAGGGGGAGGGGAATGAGGGTCTCTCACCCACTTTTTTGCTCACGGCTACAGAGTCAACATGGCGAGCCAGCTGTGGTTTGCAGTGGCGGCCCTCATCCTGATGTCGCATAGCGCGATTTCCCAGCAAAACATCTGCCAAGCGTCCAACGGCAGAGACGGGCACCCGGGAGCCCCTGGGCGGAACGGAAGACCAGGCCAAAAAGGAGACATGGGCGCCCCAGGTAAATAAAAACCACGCCCTTCGACTCTGCTCCAACGGGGTTGGACTGGAGGACCTCTGAGGGGCCCCTTCCCCACCTCCCTCTATTTTTTTTCTCTCTTTCTCTTCTTTCCAGGGTTGGGGACCCGGAGCAGCGGAATCCGGGGGCCGAAAGGTGAACCTGGGGAGCCCGGTCTTCCGGGAGAACCAGGAAGCCAAGGGGTCCGAGGTCCGGATGGCCCCCAGGGACCCCCTGGAGAAATGGGGGACAGGGGTCCGAAGGGCCAAGTTGGAAATATTAACGATCAGCCCAAGACCGCCTTCTCGGCTTCACGCAAGAACCCTTCTCCCGGCCTGTCCCCCAAAACCGTGGTTTTTGATCACAGCATCACTAACCAAGATAACGCCTACAGTACCCAGACGGGAAAATTTACCTGTCGGGTTCCGGGGTATTATTATTTCACCTTTCAGGTGGTCTCCAAAGGGAGCCTGTGTCTGGATCTGATGCACCGGGACAGTGCAGTGGCCACCTTCTGTGACCAGAGCCAGGGTCTCCTGCAAGTCAATTCGGGGGGCAGCGTCCTAAATCTGGCTCAAGGGGACCAGGTGTGGCTGGATAGCAATCCGCCAGGTGCGGCCACCATCTACAGAGAGGCCGATGCCGACAGCGTCTTCAGCGGCTTCCTCTTATTCCCCACCAAGGCTTGATCGAGCTCAGGGGTGGGTGGGAAGCCCTTGGGCTGAATGCAATGCTTTGCTCGCCTACGCTACCCCTGTGAGGGAGGCCGGGGCCCCCAAACGACAGAGGTGGAGGGGGGGGATGTGTCCGGTGTTTCCTCCGTGGAGGGGCGGATCCTTCTTGCTGCCCAATAAAATCTTGTCAAGATTGAAAAGGCAAAAGTGGTTTGGCGGTGTGGTAATTTCACTTCGGGGGGCCTCATCCCACGTCTTTCGGAGGTCCTTAAAGGGTGGGGAGCGGGAGGAGAGGTAGGCACACTCAGGAGATTATTGTCTCCATCACATCTTTTTATTCTTTGGGTTTTGCTTTTTTGGTGAGGAAGGAGGGAGGGAAGGAAAGAAGGAAGGAAGGAAGGAAGAGAGGGACGGATGGAGGGAGGAAAGGAAGGGAGGAAAAATGGGGGGAGGGGGAGGAAGAAAGAAAGGAGAAAAGGAAGGAAGGAGGAACAGAGGAAGAAAGAAAGAAAGAAAGAAAAAGGGGGAGGGAGGAAAGGAGGAAAGGAGGAAAGGGAGGAAGGAGGAGGGAGGGAGGAAAGGAGGGAGGGAGGGAGGAAGGAAGGAAAAATGGAAGGAGGAAAGGAGGAGAGGGAAGGAGGGAAGGAGGGAGGAAGGGAGAAAGAGAAAGAAAGAAATAGGGAAGGAGGGAGAGAGAGAGGAAAGGAAGAGAGGGTGGGAGGAAGGAAGGAAGGAAGGAAGGAAGGAAGAAAGAAAGAAAGAAAGAAAGAAAGAAAGGAGGGTGGGCAGGAGGGAAGGAAGAAAGGAAAAATGGAGGGAAGGAAGGAGGGAGGGAGGAAGGAAGAAAAGAAAGAAAGAAAATAAAGGAGGGAAGGAGGGAAAAAAGGAGGGAGGGAGGATCCCAAAATCAATACACCTGTTCAGTGGTCTGGGGAAGTGGGTACCAGGACTGGTATCCTTTAGCACTACATTTAAAAAAATGAATTTTCCCAAAGCTGATTCTTGGTCCAAACAAAATCCTCCGAAATCCCCCTCTGCAACTGTAGAGATATACTGCCTTGGAATAGGGAGGCTCTACAGACCTGTTGTAAGCATGAAGACCAGTCATAAGTCCCTTTCTTTAGCACGGTAGTAACTTCGCAGCCGTTCTTAAATGAACAGTCGTAAGTGGAGAAACACTTGAATGAAAAGAGTACCCACTGTCAGGAACAGAGTCATATGGTTCTTTTGATAAGTTGATGCTTTCGAGTTAAGATGCTTTGTTCAGCTGCTGTTTTTTCGCGGATTTTATTTTAATTTTTTCATGGATTTTATAACCCAATTCGAATTTCTACGTGGGGTTAGACTGGATGACCCCCGAGGTCCCTTAGGCTCTACCAGCCTGGCTTTGAAAATGACATGACACAAACACAGCAGTTTGAAGAGGGGAGGAGATCAGATCAAATGTCCTGATGGCAAAAGCTGTTTTTTACAGGAGGTGGCAACACTGGCAGGCAGGGGGTGGACTAGTTGACCTCCAAGCTCCCTTCCAACCCTTCCAAGTTTTAGGGTTTTAAGATTCCATTTTCAGAATTCCTTCCTGGAGAACACCACGTGGAACACAGCCGGAAATCAGGGGTCAACAGAAATCTGCAACTGTCTTCCAGACACCAATAAATGCTCCATCTCTGGAGGTTTTCAAAAAGACACGAGACTGACTTTTTTTCCAGATTGATCTAGGCTCTCCTTCTGGAGAAGGGGGTTGGACTGGAGGACCTTCAAGGTCCCTTCCACCTATATGCTCATGGATGGATGGATGGATGGATGGATGGATGGATGGATGGATGGATGGATGGATGGATGGATGGATGGATAGATAGATGGATCGATGGATGGATAGATAAATAGAGAGACGGATAGATGGGTGGATGGATGGATGGATGGATGGATGGATGGATGGATAGATAGATAGATAGATAGATAGATAGATAGATAGATAGATAGATAGATGGATCGATGGATCGATGGATCGATAGATAAATAGATAGAGAGATGGATAGATAGATAGATGATAGATAGATAGATAGATAGATAGATAGATAGATAGATAGATAGATGGATGGATGGATGGATGGATCAATGGATGGATAGATGGATAGATGGATGATGGATGGATAAATAGATGGATCGATGGATGGATAGATAAATAGATAAATAGGTAGATAGATGGATAGATAGATAGATGGATGATAAATAGATAGATGATAGATAGATAAATAGATGGATCGATGGATGGATAGATAGATAGTTGGATGGATGGATAGATATAGATAGACAGATAGATGGATGGATGGATGGATAGATAGATACATAGATGGATAGATGGATAGATGGACTGATGGATTAATAGATGGATAGATATATAGATAGATGGATCGATGGATCGATAGATAGATGGATAGATGGATGGATGGATGGAGATAGATAGATAGATATAGATAGATAGATAGATAGATAGATAGATAGATAGATAGATAGATATAGACAGAAAGATAGATGGATGGATGGATGGATGGATGGATAGATAGATGGATCGATGGATCGATGGATCGATGGATAGATAGATAGATAGATGGATAGATGGATAGATAGATAGATTGAGATGGATGAATGGATGGATACATGGATCGATGGATGGACAGATAAATAGATAGATGGATTGATGGATCGATGAATCGATGGATGGATAGATAGATAGATGGATAGATGGAGGGAGGGAGGGAGGGAGGGATTTAGGGATGGAGGGATAGATGGATGGATGGATGGATGATGGATAGATAGAGAGGTACATAGATAGATACATAAATAATGATCTAGGGTTTCCTTGAGTGGGGGGGGGTTGGATTAGATGACCTCCAAGGTCCCTTCGAACTCTGTTATTCTGTTCAATGAAAATTTCTCCTATAGAATTCTTTTTTTTAAAATCAGCCCCCTCAGCAAGATCTGCGACTATTCACCCAGCAGGCCTATAATCATCACTCCATAATAGTCTTCTATGAAAATTAATTAAATAATTGATTCTGACCCAGAAGCACCAACCCTATTACAGATTGCTTTAATTATATTCATCTCTGACTAATCGATGAAACAGCAGGCCTTCTGGAGTTGTGGGGGCTTCATGGCTGGAGGGCTTTTATAAAAAAAATGATTGGACAACTGCGTAGTCTGGGATGGCATAAGTCTCCTGCCTTGGACCAGGGGTCGGACTAGAAGGTCTCTGAGTTTCCTTCAGGCCTTGTGATTTTATGCAATTCCATTCCTCCTTGTGGGGGGCCAAGACATTCTCTGCTACCCCCATTTGATCTTAGAACATAGAATCTTAGGGCTGGGAGGGACCTTTGAGGTCTTCTAGTCCAACCCCTGCTCAAGGAGGAGACCCCAGACTATTTCAATCAATCAATCAATCAATCAATCAATCAATCAGAATAGAGTTGGAAGAGACCTTGGAGGTCTTCTAGTCCAACCCTCTTCTCAAGCAGTAGATACTAGACCTTTTCAACCAACCAACCAACCAACCAATCAACCACCAACCAGCCAACCAATCAACCAACCAACCAACCAACCAACTAATCAACCACCAACCAATCAACCAACCAACCAATCAACCACCAACCAACCAACCAACCCATCAACCACCAACCAACCAACCAACCAATCAACCAACCAACCAACTAATCAACCAACCAACCAACCAACCCACCAACCAACCAACTAACCAACCCATCAACCAACCAACCAACCAACTAACCAATCAACCACCAACCAACCAACTAACCAATCAACCACCAACCAACCAACCAACCCATCAACCAACCAACCAACCCATCAACCAACCAACCAACCAACTAACCAATCAACCACCAACCAACCAACCAACCCATCAACCAACCAACCAACCAACTAACCAATCAACCACCAACCAACCAACCAACCCATCAACCAACCAACCAACCAACCCATCAACCAACCAACCAACCAACCAATCAATCAATCAATCAATCAGAATAGAGCTGGAAGGGACCTCAGAGGTCTTCTAGTCCAACCCTCTACTCAGGCAAAGAGACCTTATTCCTCCACAACAACCCTAGGAGGTAGGCCATCGCGAGGATTTTCATAGCCGAATCGAGACTTTCAGCTAAATCTCTGCCGTTCTCATCCCTGGAAGAGGGGAGATTGAAAATATCTGGTTACAAGGCAGGAAAAGCCTCGATGCTGAGGTTTTAGATTCAACAGAGAAGCGCAAAACGGAATGGACTAGTTCCTTATTTTTCTTTTTTGGAGACTATCAACTTCCTTGTCAAATCTGATGATGTGGCAAGGCAATTCTTCTGCTCTGAACTAGCCGGCGGCTCATTAATTCCCGTTGCCTGCAGACCTGCTAGGATCCCACCGAGTCTCCGAGAGGTAAGAGACCCCACCCAGAATTCATTCTTTCTTTCTTTCTTTCTTTCTTTCTTTCTTTCTTTCTTTCTTTCTTTCTTTCTTTCTTTCTTTCTTTCTTTCCTCTTTCCTTCCTTCCCTCTCTCCCTTTTCTTTCTTTCTTTTCCTTCATTCTATCCTTCACTCCTTCTCTACTTGCCTTCTTCCTTTTCTTTCTTTCTTTCCTCTCTCCTTCCTTCCTTCTCACTCACTCCCTTCTTTCTTTCTTTTCCTTCATTCCTTCATTTACTCCTTCTCTGCCTTCTTCCCTCTTTCTTTCTTTTTCCTTCCTTTCTTCCCTCTCTCACTCCTTTTTCTTTATTTATTTTTTCATTCCTTCCATCACTCCTTCTCTACCTGTCTTCTTCCTTCCTTCCTTCCTTCCTTTTTTTTCTTTTCTTTCTGTCCTCTCTCCTTCCTTCCCTCTCTCACTCTCCTTTCTTTCTTTCTTTCTTTCTTTCTTTCTTTCTTTCTTTCTTTCTTTCTTTCTTTCTTTCTTTCTTTCTTTCTTTCTTTCTTTCTTTCTTTCTTTCTTTCTTCCAAGGTTCAGGAAATTATTCCTTCGCTCCCGGAAAGACACAACATTCCTCTGAAAGAAAAAAAACCCAGGGGAGCCCAGCAGAATTTGGGAAGGGGGTGATTGGCAGATCGACCGGGAAATGAATTTATTCTTAATGTATTCTCGACAGTTATAACCCCCCTGTGAGACTGAAGGGTTGAGCTTTGGGGGGGAAAAATCTGATTGCCTCTGTCTCTGTTGGCTCCTGAAAAGGATGGTTGAAAGGAAAAACTGCGTGGAAGGAGAAGGAAAACATCTTTGTACAAAGAAGTGAATTGCTTGTTCATGTCCTTTCCCTTCTTTCTTTCTTTTTTCTTTTCTTCCTTTCCTTCCCTCTTCTTTCTTTCCTTTTCTTCTTTCCTTTCCTTTCCACTTTCCTTTCCTTCTTTCCTTCCCTTCCCTTTCCTTCCCTTCTCCTCTTTTTCCTTTCCACTTTCCTTTCCTTCTTTCCTTTCCTTCCTTCTTCCTTCTTTTCTTCCCTTTCCACTTTCCTTTCCTTCTTTCCTTTCCACTTTCCTTTCCTTCCCTTCTCCTCTTTTTCCTTTCCACTTTCCTTTCCTCCTTTCCTTCCCTTCCCTTCCCTTCTCCTCTTTTTCCTTTCCATTTTCCTTTCCTTCTTTCCTTTCCTTCCTTCTTCCTTCTTTTCTTCCCTTTCCACTTTCCTTTCCTTCTTTCCTTTCCACTTTCCTTTCCTCCTTTCCTTTCCTTCCCTTCCCTTCTCCTCTTTTTCCTTTCCATTTTCCTTTCCTTCCTTCCTCCTCCTTTCTTTTCCTTCCCTTCCCTCCCTTCTATCTTCCTTTCCTCCCCTTTCCTTCCCTTCTTTCCTGTCCTTTCCTCCCCTCTTCCTCCTTTCCTTTTTTTCCCTTTCCTTCCTTCCCTTCCCTTCCCTTCTCCTCTTTTTCCTTTCCTCCTCTTAGTATTATTAGAAACTTCTTAACCAACCCCAGTCAACTTTCCTTTTCTAATATTTCTCAACCTTTAGCAATCTTAAGGCACATGGATTTCAACGCCCAGGATTCCATGGCCAGCATGCTAGCTAAGGAATTCTGGGACTTACTGGCTGGGGAATTCTGGGAGTTGAAGTCCACACGTCTTAAAAGTCGCCACGTTTGCAAACCACGGCTTGATTCGATCTCCCCGCAGGATGGACAGGACATCGGTGAGGATGTTGGTCTGGGCCTGCCTCCTTTTGATCCTGGGAGATCTCACCTGGGCTGTAGATCCCCCAAACTATTGCTACGGGGCACCGGGTCTCCCCGGAGTCCCAGGACCACCGGGGAAAGACGGCCGAGATGGAAACAGGGGACCCAAAGGAGAACCAGGTTAGTAACGATCTGGGTGAATCTGATGGTTGTTTTTTTTCCCAAATCTGGATGCCCCTCTCTGCTACTTCGTTATGGCCATTTATTATTATTATTGTGTGTGCTCAAAAGAAATTAAGGGGAAAAAATAGGTGGAAAAAACGAGGAACAGAAGTGACATCATTCAGATTGGGCAACCATTTGTCCCATGGATGGATGGATGGATGGATGGATGGATGGATGGATGGATGGATGGATGGATGGATTCCTACACTGATTGAAATGGGATAGATTCTCCTGCTTTAACAGGGGATTCGAGTAGAAGACATCCAAGGTCCCTACCAGCTCTATTCTTAGAGATGGATGGAGGGGTCCATTCCTTCATGGATTGAAATGGTCCAGGGTCTCCTGCCTGAGTAGGGGGTTGGACTAGAAGATCTCCAAAGATCTCCTTCCAGCTCCCTTACTCTGTTAAACGAACAATTGTACATTGAAAGCTACCTGAAGTCCTACTTCGATGATGCTCTCCTGCTTCTAACCCACGTTCTCCTCGATCTCTAGGTCCTCCAGCCGCTCCTGGAAGCCACGGACCCAAGGGAGAGGCAGGTTCTCCAGGTCTTCCTGGATTGCCAGGTAAAAGTGGACCTCGGGGTGCTTCCGGAAGCGTAGGAGACGCCGGTCCCAAAGGCGAACGAGGGGAAGCCGGTGACCCCGGCGGTCACAAGCTCATGTACCAATCCGCCTTCACCGTCAAGCGCCAGACTCACGAGCACCCGGTGAAGAACGCTCCCGTGGTCTTCCATGGCAACGTCACCAATACCTACCACGATTACGACACGACCACGGGCAAATTCACCTGCCGCATCCCCGGGATCTACTACTTCGTCTTCCATACTTCCTTGACGTCCAACCTCTGCGTCAACCTGTACCGCAATCGGGAACGGATGGCCAGTTTCTGCGACCACCTGTCGAACCCCAAGCAAGTCAGCTCCGGCGGCGTCTTGCTTCAGCTGCAAGCCGGACATCAAGTCTGGTTGGCGGTCAATGATTACAACGGCATGGTTGGCGTGGCCGGAGCTGACAGCGTCTTCTCCGGCTTCCTGCTGTTTCCAGATTAATCTTCTCCAGAAGTTGGCTTTTGAGCTTGCCTGCGGTCTTTCCTTCTTCTGGATCTCCCCTAGCTTTCCTGTCATTCCAGGTTTCTTCTGCCTTCATTTCCGCTGATTTAAAAATAAATAAATAAAGAATTTGTAACGGCGATGAAAAAAATTCACTGGTGTTTGGCTTCTTGGTTCACCAACGCTTACAGCACGATGCGTCTCAACCGTGCCGAGTTTAAGATGGGTGGACTTCAACACCCAGAATTCCCTAGCTATACTGGCTGGGAGGATTCTGGGAGTTGAAGTCCACCCATTTTTAAAAGTTGCCAGGATAATGGCCTGGGAATTCTGGGAATTGAAGTCCACCCATGTTAAAAGGTTGTTAAATGAATGGCTGGGGGATTCTGGGAACTGAAGTCCGTCTATCTTAAAAAGTTGGCAAGAGAATGGCCAGAGAATTCTGGGAGTTGAAGTCCATCCATCTTAAAAGATTGATGAAAGAATGGCTGGGAGATTCTGGGAATTTAAGTCCACCCATTTTTAAAAGTTGCCAGGATAATGACCTGGGAATTCTGGGAGTTGAAGTCCACCCATGTTAAAAGGTTGTTAAATGAATGGCTGGGGGATTCTGGGAATTGAAGTCCATCTATCTTAAAAAGTTGGCAAGAGAATGGCCAGAGAATTCTGGGAGTTGAAGTCCATCCATCTTAAAAGATTGATGAAAGAATGGCTGGGAGGATTCTGGGAGTTGAAGCCCACCCATTTTTAAAAGTTGCCAAGAGAATGGCAAAGGAATTCTGGGAATTGGAGTCCACCCATCTTAAAAGCTTGCTAAAACAATGGCTGGGGCATTCTGGGAGTTGAAGTGCACTCATTTTAAAAAGTTGCCAAGAGAATGGTCTGGGAATTCTGGGAATTGAAGTCCACCCACGTTAAGAGGTTGCTAAACGAATGGCTGGGGGATTCTGGGAATTGAAGTCCGTCTATCTTAAAAAATTGCCAAGAAAATGGCCAGAGAATTCTGGGAGTTGAAGTCCACCCCTCTTAAAAAGTTACCAAGGTTGAGACACAGTGGTTTAGGGCATTACATTATATAAATATACAGTATATACAGTATATGAATAAATGACCCACTGGGTGACCTGGATGGTTTGAGGAGAAGCCATTCAAAAATTGAACCCCAAGTCCTCTCTTCTGTGCTCAGCCCCTTTTGAGTGGTACCAGACCCTGCACCCCAATAAATGAAGAGCTCTGACTGAATTGGGGTTTATTAACTTTGGTTTAGAGTTGAATAATACAGAAAATCTATATAATGTTAAAAGCTAAAAATAGAATACACAAAATTAAAAATATTTTTTAAAAAAATGATACACACACAAACACTATCTATATCATCCATATCTGTCTCTCTGCCTGCCTATCATCCATCTATCTATCTATCTATCTATCTATCTATCTATCTATCTATCTATCTATCTATCTATCTATCTATCTATCATCTATCTCAACTCTCCCTCCCTCTCTCTCCCTCTCTCTTTCTCTCTCCCTCTCTCTCTCTCTCTATATATCCCTCTTTCTCCCTCTATCATCTCTGTCTGTCTGTCTGTCTGTCTGTCTATCTATCTATCTATCTATCTATCTATCTATCTATCTATCTATCTATCATCTATCTATCTATCTCTATCCCTCTTTCTCTCTATCTTCTCTCTCTATTCTTTCCATCTATCTATCTCTATCCCTTTCTCTCTCTCCCCCCTCTCTATATATACATACATACATGCATACATATCCCTCTTTCTCCCTCTATCATCTCTATCATCTATCTATCATCTATCTATCTATCTATCTATCTATCTATCTATCTATCTATCTATCTATCTATCTATCTATCTATCTCTATCATCTATCTATCTATCTATCTATCTATCTATCTATCTATCTATCTATCTATCTATCTATCTATCTATCTATCTATCTATCATCTATCTATCTCTATCCCTCTTTCTCTCTATCCTCATTCTCTATCATCTATCTCTATCTGTCTATATCTATCTATCTATCTATCTATCTATCTATCTATCTATCTATCTATCTATCTATCTATCATCTATCTATCTATCTATCTATCTATCTATCTATCTATCATCTATCTATCTATCTGCCTGTCTATCTCTATCCCTTTCTCTCCATCCTCTCTCTCTCTCTCTCTCTCTAATCTTATATCTAGCATCTATCTATCATCTATCCTTCCTTCCTCCTTTCCTTCTTTTTTCTCTCTCCCTTCTCTCCATTTTTCTCCCTTTCTCTCTCTCTCTCTCTCTCTCTTCTTTCTTTCTCTCCAACTATTTTGCACTTGTCCACCATCCCCCCACCCTTTGGCTGACCGGAACCCTCCGTCCTTGCACACCCAGCAAAATTAAAACTCCTCTGAGATGGCCAAGCCACGGGTTCCAGATTGCAAAACACTTCCTCTTTCCCCCCTCCCATCCCCCCCCCCATGGAGCCAGAGAATAAGAAAAAAAAGAGAGAATAAGACCCCAAACCACAAAAAAACACCAGGAACCCAACATTTCTCTTCCTTTTTCTTTTTTCTTGCAGAAGTAGCAGAAAAGACCCCGAGAAGCATCCTGTTCCCCCCCCACCCATGAGAAAGATGGATATGAAACTGCTTGCAAGGCAGACGAAGGGTCCGGGAAGAGGAGGGGGGTCACCCCACAGAAAGGAGAAGCTCGGGCCAGTTTCCTCGTTGTGGCCAACACAGCGAGGAGGGAGCGGTGTATGTGTCAGCAGCCCGAAACCCAGAGGTGTGTGTGTGTGCACACACACGCATGTCCCATCCAGGAAATCGCTTTTGACGGTATCGGACGGACAGGCGACGTGTGTCAGCTCAGCCCTTGCTAGCTTGAAGGGGCAACAAGACAGGCCAGGTAAGAAAATATATATATATTTGGAGACCTTTTTACTGTGGAGGTCAGCCCATTTGCAAAGACTTGTGTGTGTGTGTGTGTCAGTGGTGAACCATAGATTTTTGGCGTCCGTAAAAGGAGCCACCAGGTTTTCCCAAAGGTGCTTTTTCCCAAAAAAAGCAACTTTCCTGGGTTTTTTTTCTCCCCCCTCTTGTAAAATGTTTGGCTGCCCATCGGAGAATCTTCTTTGACTCTTAGAGAAGAAGCGAGACGCTTTCTATTAAAAAAAATAAATAATTTTTTTTTATTCATTGATAATTTTTTAATACATTTTATAAATAAAATGCGCTCTGCCTTTTAGTTGATGCCAAAGAAAAAAGTAGGAAAGTTAGGGGAGGGAAAAGGGAAGGAAAAAAAATATAGGAAAAAGGGGAAAAAGAAAGAAAGAATAGGTTTTGACTCCTTTTGGTGCCGTAGAATAAGACAATGGCATCAAAACCTCAACTTCTAAATTTTAAATAACAATATCGGCTAGCCATTTCTAGTAACCGATCTCATTGGTAAAACCCAAAATCAGTTTTACTTATTTTTCTCACCTTGGGAGCACAAAGTCCAGAAGTGACTGGACTAGATGATAGAGAGAAATGATAGAGATAGATAGATAGATAGATAGATAGATAGATAGATAGATAGATAGATAGATAGATAGATAGATAGATAGATAGAGATAGATGGGTGGGTGGGTGGGTGGGTGGATGGATGGATGGATGGATGGATGGATAGATGGACGGATGGACGGATAGATATGATAGGTAGATAGAGGTAGGTAGGGAGAGATAGATAGGTAGGTAGGTAGGTAGATAGATAGATAGATAGATAGATAGATAGATAGATAGATAGATAGATAGATAGATAGATGATAGATAGATAGATGGATGGATGGATAGATAGATATGGTAGGTAGATAGAGGTAGATAGGGATAGATAGATAGATAGATAGATAGATAGATAGATAGATAGATAGATAGATAGATAGATAGATAGAGATAGATAGATAGATGATAGATAGATGATAGATAAATAGATAAATCGATGATAGATAGATATGTGATAGATAGATGATAAACAAATAGATAGATGATAGATAAATAGATAAATACATAGATGATAAATAGATAGATCATAGATGATAGATAAATAGATAAATGGATAGATACAGTGGTGGGATTCAAATAAAGAAAGTTAACAACTGGTTTTCCTGAAGTGGCTGAATCCACCACTGAATGGATAGATAGATAGATAGATAGATAGATGGATTGATGGATCGATGGATAGATAGATAGATGGATGGATGGATAGATAGATAGATAGATAGATAGATAGATAGATAGATAGGATAGATAGATGATCTATCATCTCCCACTATTTTGCAAATAGAAAACAAAAGTAATTATATTTTTTTCCCCTTTAATCAAAGCATTCGGCTTAGACATCTCTGCTAACGAAGCGAAACGTTTTCAGAGAAAACCCAAGAAAATTTAATTGTCTTTTTTTGGGGGGTGGGGGGGGGAATCACCTTCGGGGAACCCACGATTTGCATGATGGAGAGCGTCTGTTGATCTGGAAAAGTTATTTTGAACCGAGTGTGAATCGCTTCGGTTTTGTGCGGGTTTTTTGTTGTTGTTGTTGTTGTTCCTCTCTGTTTTGGACTTCGAACTGGTTGTTAACCTGAATATATATTTAAAATTATTTTCAAAGGGGAAAATGGTGAAGTTGACTCCAGATATTTGAGGGTATAAAAACTTTTGAAAAGATTGGACAGCCATTTGTCTGAGATGTGATAGACTCCTTCATCTGGAAGCTACCACGGACGAGGGTTGTCCTAGAGAAACTGAGTCACACAGCTCCCCTCCGCTGCTTTCTGTGCCCATCTAGGATGCTCAGTGCCAAGCTGTTGGTCGGGATCTTGATGGTCTGGCTGCCCGCAGCATGGTTGGCACAAGCCAGCAGCTGCCAAGGCCCCGCACTCATCCCTGGGACCCCCGGGATGCCAGGAGCTCCGGGGAGCAACGGCCAGGATGGAGTTGACGGGAGCAAAGGAGAACGAGGTAAGGAAAAGGACCTTATTAAGGGGGTGGGAGGCAGACCCCAGCTTCTAAAGCAGAGGAAGGGCAAAGGTCAGGAGGGATCTTGGGTCATCTAGTCCACCCCTCTACCTTGGAGAAGGTCTACTGCAACAGCAACGCTGTTGGAGATGGAGAAGGGAAAGATGGAAAAGGAGAGGGAGAGGGAGGGAGAGATTGAGGAGAGTCAGTCCTTCCTTCCTTCTATTCTTCTATACTCTGATCTTCCTTCCTTTCTTTCCTTTCCTTCCTTCTATTCTTTTTCTATTCTTCTATTCTGATCTTCCTTCCATTTCTTTCTATTCTTCTATACTCTGATCTTCCTTCCTTCCTTCCTTCTTTTCTTTTATTCTTTTTCTATTCTTCTATTCTGATCTTCCTTCCTTCTATTCCTTTCTATTCTTTTATACTCTGATCTTCCTTCCTTCTATTCTTTTTCTATTATTCTATACTCTGATCTTCCTTCCTTCCTTTCCTTCCTTCTTTTCTTTTTCTAATCTTCTATTCCGATCTTCCTTCCATTTCTTTCTATTCTTTTATACTCTGATCTTCCTTCCTTCTATTCTTTTTCTATTATTCTATACTCTGATCTACTTTCCTTCCTTCTTTCCTTCCTTCTATTTTTATTTCTATTCTTCTATACTCTGATCTTCCTTCCTTCCTTCCTTTCCTTCCTTCTTTTCTTTTTCTAATCTTCTATTCCGATCTTCCTTCCATTTCTTTCTATTCTTTTATACTCTGATCTTCCTTCCTTCTATTCTTTTTCTATTATTCTATACTGTGATCTACCTTCCTTCCTTCTTTCCTTCCTTCTATTTTTTTTATTCTTCTATACTCTGATCTACCTTCCTTCCTTCTTTCCTTCCTTCTATTTTTTCTATTCTTCTATACTCTGATCTTCCTTCCTTCCTTCCTTCCTTCTTTCCTTCCATCCATCCATCCATCCATCGTCCCCTCCCGTCTTTTGTCTCTATCCCTGTTCCTTCCTTCCTCCCTCACTCCCTTTTGAGACAGCCAGAACGAACTCCAATGCTACTTTCTCCCAAGCTCACAGCCCCACAATCTTGCACTCCTGGCCACTCAGCAACCTCTCCTTCCCTTGAGCTTCTTCAAAACCAGGGAGGATCTCCTCTGTGATGCTTTCTCCGAGTACATTTCTGCCCAGGACTCAGGTTCCTCTTCTCTCTCCTCTTCTACCTTGGCTGAGGCTCTTCCTCCCATTCCAAGTCAAGTCGATTCTCACACTCAACCCATTAGAGTTCCCGCTCCTCTTCCCCACCCCCTAGTGTACACCCTCAACAACAACCCTGCAAGGTAGGAGCCCCGTAGGTTCCACCATGAAGCTACCCCATCTGTTGTCTTCTCTGCCGCACCGTCTTTTTTTCTTTTCTTTTCTTAGGTCCACCTGGAAGAGTCGAAGATTACCGAGACGCTGGCGAACCGGGTGATCCCGGAATGCCAGGTTTCCCGGGGAAATTTGGTCCCAGGGGACCCACGGGTGCCAAAGGTCCCCCCGGGCCTCCTGGAGAACGAGGCCTGAAAGGAGAATCCGGGGACGCCAAAGCGTCTCACCGATCTGCTTTCTCGGCCACACGAGGTGTCACTTTTACCCCGCGTCGGTCTCAACCGGTTCGTTTCGACCGGATCATCACCAACGTGGGTAACCACTACAACAACCGCTACGGCCAGTTCATTTGCCAGATCCCGGGGATCTACTACTTCTCCTACCACGCCACCTCGCGCGGGAACCTGTGCCTGCACCTGAAGAAGGGCCGCGGCAGCTCCAGCGCGGAGAACGTGGTAACCTTCTGCGACTACGTTTTGAACACCTTTCAGATGACAACTGGCGGGGTGGTTCTCCGAGTGGCCCAGGGCGAGATGGTGTGGCTGGAGCCCACGGAGAAGAACTCGCTGCTGGGGGGCATCGAAGGTTCCGATAGTATCTTCTCCGGATTCCTGCTCTTCCCCGAAGTGAACGCCTGAACAACGTTTACCTCCGTCTCCGCCGCGGCGCCGCGGCCCTCCGAAAGGATAACGCTGAGTTGCAAGCCTCCCCGTCTCCTTCCTCCTGCTCAGCCCCCTCTTTGCTTTCCCCCTCACATTTTTTTTTCACCCATCACTTTTTGAGATCTCGGCGAGATTTTTTTGCAAATGAATCAATAAACCGTCATTGAGAAAAGTTTTGCAGGATTCGTGAGGGGATTCGAACTGGGGTTCAAACTTGGGAAAGAGGGGGGGAGTTTAGGAAGTGGAGGGGGCGAGAAAGGCTTTTTTTTGGGGGGTGGTCTTGACATTAATCCTCCACTGTTCGGTTAGGGATTGTTTGAAGTTACGACGACGCTGGTAAAAAAAAGGGACTTTTTCACACTTACGACCATGGAGTCACCATCCCCACGTGACTTACATTTGGATGCTCAGCCGCTGGTTCGTAGTTATGACGGCGGCATCAGTCCCGGAGCAAATTCCTCGCTTAGCAACGTAAATTCTGGGCTCGGTGGTGGTCGAGGAATGCCCGTATACGTTTTAAGTTTCATAAAATGAAATAAAAGTACAGTCAAAGCAAAAGTTAAAAGCTAAAGCATAGTACAGACCAGCCTGGATTTACAACCACAATTGAGCCCTTAAGTCACTTCAAGCGGTCATTAAACAAACTGTTGTAAGTGGGAGGATTTTACCTACCGTATTTTCCGGCGTATAAGACGACTGGGCGTATAAGACGACCCCCAACTTTTGAGAAGATTTTTGTGTGTTAGAAAGTCGTCTTATACGCCGGAAAATACGGTATATCTTCCATCCGGCATTCAGGTGAGCCCGATGCAGCCAGCAGAGGGCGCTAGATGCTCAAGGATTGGCATGGAGACCTTAACAGGAGATTGCAAGAGAGCCAGCAAAGACCCCCGCCCCTATTCTCCCTCTCACTTTATGAAAAGGGGGCTTTGTGGATCCTGGAGGAGCCGGGAGGGAGGGAGGGAGATTGAGTTACACCCCCTCACCCCCCAAAACCTTTGTCCAGTCTGAAGGCAGTTGGCTGGCCCTCTGCAGGCCCAGGATTTGTCAGCAGCTGCCCCCCACCCCACATCAGCTGGGCCTGAAAGCAATTCTAGAAGCATAATGAAAAGAGAAGAAACATAAAATTGAAGGAAGGAAAGAAAGAAGACAGGAAGGAGGGAGGGAAAGAAGGAAGGAAAAGGGAAGGAAGGAAGGAAGGAAGGAAGGAAGGAAGGAAGGAAGGAAGGAAGGAAAGGAGGGAGGAAAGGAGGGAGTGAGGGAAGAAGAAAGGGAGGGAGAGAAAAGGGAAGGAAGAAGAGAGGGAGAGAAGGGAAAACGGAAGGAGGGAGAGAAAGGAAACAGGGAAGGAGGGAGGGAGAGAAGGAAGGAAAAGGAAAGGAGGGAGGAAGGGTGAGTATAAGGGAGGGAGGAAAAGAGGGAGGCAGGGAGAAAGAAAGGGAGGGAGAGAAAAGGAAAGGAAGGAGGGAGGGAAGGAAGGAAGGAAAAGGAAGAGGGAGGGAGGGTGAGTATAAGGGAGGGAGGAAAGGAGGGAGGGAGGAAGGGAGGGAGAGAAGTGAAAAGGGAAGGAGGGAGAGTGATTAAAAGGGAGGGAGGGAGGGAAGGAAGAAGGAAGGAAAAGGAAAAGAGGGAGGAAGGGTGAGCATAAGGGAGGGAGGGAAGGAGGGAAGGAGGGATGGAGGAAGGAAGGGAGGAAGGGAGAGAAAAGAGAAGGAAGGAAGGAGGGCATGAAGAAGTATGAGAAGGAGGGAGTGAAGGAATGAAAGAAAAAGGAGAGGAAGGATGGATGGATGGAAGGGAGAGAGGAGGGAAGGAAGGAGAGAGAGAGAGAGAGAAAAGGATGGAAGGAAAAGAGAGGGAGGGAGGGAGGAAGAGGGAGGGCAAATGGCAGCTACCCCCCACTTCCAAAGGGGCCGAGCCACCGCTGCCCACTCCCCTCTCCTCCCTGCCGGGGGGCTCAGCGCGTGTCTCCCGTGACCCAGAAACGGGCTGCGAAGCTCCGGGGCGGGCGCGTCGGCCGGGCTGGAGGTTTCCATGGGGACGGCCGGAGACCTGGCCAGGAGTCCGCCCGGGGCATCCTCACCCCCACCCCCCTCCCCCTCTTTCTTCCCAGCATGCCATGCTGCCTCCCCCCCCTCCTCTCTTTCCACTCCTTTGCCCACCAGGGAACCCATCCTCCTCGATGCAGGGAACGGCGCGAAGAGAGAAAACGGGTTAGGCTAGAGGACCTCGAGGGGTCCCTCTCGCAGCCCAACGATTTCAGGGGCAGCGGAGGGGCAGCGCTTTCCTGAACTAGAAGTGGGGGGGGGGGCTGAACCCCCTTTTCCCTTCGCTGGGAGAGACCCCAACCACTTGGCATCTTCCTCCTTCTGCCCCCTCGTCTCTTCCCCCACCCCCAACAAAGAGAGGGGGCATCAACCCACAGCCGGGACCCCCAACTTGACCCAAACCCCCTCCCCAAAATGAAAAGCACCCCCCAGAAAACCCCCTCCCCGTAATTCACTTAGACCTCGCCTTATAACAATTCATTTAGTGACTGTTGGAAGTTATACCACCACCAGAAAAAGGGACTTCTCTCTTTCTCCCTTTCTCTCTCTCCCTTTCTCTCTCTCTCTCTCTCTTTCTCTTTCTTGCTCTCTCTCTCTTCTCTTCTCACTCTTTTTCTCTCTTTCGCTCTCTCTTTTTCTTTCTCCGCCATTCTTACTTTCTCTCGTTCTCACTCTCTCTGTGTCTTTCTTGCTCTCTTTCTTGCTCTTGCTCTTTCTCTCTTCTCTCTCTTTCCTCCTTTCTCTTTCCCCCTTTCTCTGTCTCTGTCTCTCTTTCTTTCTCTCTTTCTCTTTTCTCTTTCTCATTCCTTTCTGTTCTTTCTCTTTCGCTCTCTCTCTCTCTCTCTCTCTCTTTTTCTCTCTCTCCCTTTCTCTCCACTCCCCATCTCTCTCTCTCTTTTTCCAGCAAACAACCCCCCTCTCTCCAAAACCCAGAGCTTTCAAGGAATGAAAAAGAGCTTGGGGGAAGAATAGCCAGCTCGCATCAGGCCAGCGGAGGAAAAAAAGGAATATATAATATTCCTCCTTCCCCCCGCCCCCCACATCTAACCCCCCCCCTCCAGCCCCCAAGGAAAACCAAGCTGGAGAAAAAGCTCTCCTGGATTTGTGCAATTTTGCACAGAGGGACGAGTTGGATGGAGCCCACCGCTTCTCCTTGTGAAAAAATAAAATAAAAATAGCATTTAGACTTCTACAGGTGATCCTGGATTTACAATTGCAGGGGCAAAATTCACTTAAATAAATGTCTCACTTTGCAACATGAATTTTGCCCTCCCTCGTGCTCATAAATCAAAGACTACCTGTATAAATCCTGTACAGCACTCTCTGAGCAATTTATAATAGGGGCACATGATTTGCATCTTGCTCCCCCAACAATCTGGGTCTTCGTTTTACCGACCTCGGAAGGACGGAAGGCCGAGGCATCCTTAGGATCGAACTGCTGACAGTTGGCAGAATTTTCACTTAAAAGGAATCCATTTTGCTTTGAAGATCTACTCACAACAGTTTTGGGTAGTCAGAAAGGCTGAAATTGGATTTTTGCCCTGAGGGACAGGCTGGATTGGATGGCCTCTAGGGGCCCCCTGGAGTCCAGCCCCACACGCAACTGGGGCAAGGTTGAGGAAGCAGGAAGGGTGCAGATCTGGGGATACATTTCTTAAAGCTCTAATGCTCTTTTTTTTTTTTTGATGGGCTGGATAGATTTCAAAGAATGGTTTTTCCTGACGATTTAAGTTTCATTTTAAAAACTTAAAAGGGTATTTTACCTTTTTCGTCTCCTTTGATCTTCCAAGGATCTAATTTTTCTTTCCACAGATTCTCATAATCTCTCTCTCTCTCTCTCTCTCTCTCTCTCTCTCTTTCACTCTCTCTCTCTCTCTCCCCCTTTCTGTCTCTCCTTTTCTGTCTCTCCTTCTCCCTTTCTTTTCCTCCCTCCCTCCCTCTTTCTTTCTGTCTCTCCCTTTCTCTACCCCTCTCTTTTTCTCTTATCCTCCCTCTCTCTTTCCTTCTCTTTCTCTCTTTCTCTCTCCTCTCTCTTTCATTCTCTCTCCCCCCTCCCTGACTCCCTTTTTCTCTCTCTCCTTCCCCTCTCTCTATCCCTCTTTTCTCTTTCTCTTTCTGCCTTTCTCTCTCTCTGTCCCTCTCTCTCTTTCTCTCCCTCCCTCCCTCCCTCCTCTCTTTCCTTCTCTTTCTTTCTCTCTTTCCTTCTCTCTCCCTCCCTGATTCTCTTTCTCTCTCTCTCCTTCCCCTCCCTTTTTTTGTCCCCCTCTCTCTTTCTCTTTCTGTCTCTTCCTTTCTCTCTCTTTCCCACTCTGTCTCTTTTTCTTTCCCTTCCTTTCTCCTGCTCCCTTTCCTTCGCTTTCTCTTTCCTTCTCTCTCTCCCCCCTTTTTCTCTCCTTCCTTCCCCTCTATCCCTCTTTTCTCTCCTCTTTTTTCTTTCTTTCTCTCGCTCTCTTTGTCTTTCTATCCCCCTCTTTCTCTCTGTTCCCCTCTTTTTCTCTCTCCCTCCCTCTTTCTCCTCTCTTTCTTTCTCTTTCTTGCTTCTCTCTTTCATTCTCTCTCCCTCCCTCCCCGACTCTCTTTTTCTCTCTCTCCTTCCCCTCCTTCTATCCCTCTTTTTTCTCTGTCCATCTCTCTCTCTTTCTGTCTCCTCCTCTCTCTCTCTCTCTTTTTCTCTCCCTCCCTCCCTCTCCCTCCTACCATCTCTCTCCCTCTCTTTTCCTCTCTAATCCATCTTTCAGTTCTTTTATTCAATAACCCATGAAATTTAGTTGTCAGTGGCTCATGTCTTTAAAAAGGCTAAAACTTCAAGAGATTCTTAAAGCATTCTAGGTCATATTGTTTAGATAATGCTTGTTTCATAATATGGCATGTTTCATAATATTATTATAGAGTTTGTCTCCCTCTCTCTCTATATATAAAATAAATAAAAAAAATAATATATATTTATTTATGAACAAATTGTATCTCCAATACATTATATACTCAGTCTGTTTTATTGTTTTAGTTTTCAACTATGAATCTCACGTTTCTAAATTTTATTTTAAACTTATATCTATATCAATTTTAAAATCGATATAGATATATAGATATAGATATAAATTTTAAGGGTTGCTTAACTCCCAAGCATTTCAAGAAAACATTTTTTGCCTTCTGGTTATTTTTCTGTTCATTTTCTCTTCCCCCTGATCGTGCGGGTGCTGCAACGGTCACTAAGTGTGACTGAGGACCTTCCTTTTCTTTCTGTGTCGTCGTAAGTCGAGGAAAGTCTGTCGGTGGATTTTTGCAGAAGCTTATTTCCGTCTCGCCTGCAGCACAAATTCAATTTTTCTCTCTACTTTCCCACAAAGAGATTTGCCTTTCCTGAATAATTTAGGAAGCTAAACTTGGTTTAATTCCATTAAAACAGCCTCACAGGTGCATATAAATTGGGGGAGAAAACAAGCGTTCCTAGCTGGATTTGAAAACTGTATATAATTCAGCGAGTCCTCAACGTATGGCGATTCACTTAGTGACTGTTCCAAGTTATGACGGCACTGAAAAAAGGGACTTGTGACTTTTTTCTGACCACCTGATCCAAATTCAGACGCTCGGCAGCTGACTCGCATTTACGACGGTCGCAGTGGTTTCCCCTTCGGCGGCTTTCTGATGAGCAAAAGTCCAAGGGGGCGGAACCTGGATTCACTTAACGACCAGGTGACTAAGAACGTTGGCAATTCGCTTAATGACAGTAGCGAGAAAGATAGTAAAACGGGGCCGAATCCGCTGAACGAATGTCTCGCTGAGCAACCTAAATTCTGGCCTCGATTGCGGTGGTAAGTCGAGGGCTTTCGTTATTGGGAAGGGTGTCCCGATTACCGACCAGCTACAACTTTTGTGGGGTTTTTTTGTCTTGATACCCTGGAAGAGGCATTCAAAGGGGGACAGAGACCCCCCTTCCCAATACAGACAGTCCTCGACTTACGACCAAAATGGAGCCCGAAACCGGTCCCGCCCACCCACCCCATGAGAATCCAACTCTCATTGGATCTCCGGATAAGCCCCGCCTCCTAGATAGCCCACCTCGGAATTGGCTTGAAGCCAAGTTTTCTGCAGTTCAGAAAACTTTTCTCTGCAGGGAGCAATTAAATTTGGGGAGGTTTCATGCCCCCCCCCTCCCCTTTAAGTAAACCCCTTCCCAGTCTCAGTTCTGGGTGGAAATTTATGGACCGTGCTAAAAACTCTCCATAAAGTTTATTGCGGGAAGGATTTTAAACCTAAATTAGCCCGGCTCAAGGTTAGATGGGGGAAGGTGTGGCCGATAAGCCAGGTTTTGGTCGAGATTTCTTATCTCTCGGGGGTGGGGGGAAGGGGGCTATCTCTTTGCTTATGGAGGGGGCTTATGTTTGTCTTTTTTTGAAGAGGAATTTACTTAAATCAGGAGCATTTATCTGAGAGAGGGCATCATTCGAGGCCCTGTTGTGCAATGGGCACACACACACACACACACAAATAAGTCATGAAGTCAGGGATCTGTCGTTTTATAGTCGGTGGGTTTTTTTAAAAAAAAGTTTCTTCAATAATTATATTGGGCTGCCAGCCGCCCAGAGTGATTTGAGAGGTGAGGTAAAGGCATTCAACAAATAATAAACAGGTGTGCATTGTTATTGGAAATACGTAAGTAGATGGCATGTAATAATAATATTTAATCGGATTTCATTTCATTTGTATTGGGAGGCATGGCTGGTGCCCAGGGGCCACACTCCCTTCAAACGTTGATGTGACATTTTTATAAAAAATAAAAAAAATAAAAAAACCTTGTAAAAATAAAGAAATAAATAAATGATTGGATGGATGGATGGATAGAGAGAGAGAGAGAGAGAGAGACATAAATAGAGATAGATATGATGACGATAAAGACATAGAGAGACAGATATATATATATATATAGAGAGAGAGACATAGATAGAGATAGAGATAGATAGATAGATAATGATGATAGAGAGACAGAGAGACAGAGAGAGACAGATATATATATATATATATAGAGAGAGAGAGAGAGAGAGAGAGAGAGAGACAGAGAGAGACAGAGAGACAGAGATGGTGATAGAGAGACAGAGAGACATATAGATAGATAGATAGATAGATAGAGAGAGAGAGAGAGAGACAGAGACAGAGACAGAGAGAATGATGATGATAGAGAGACAGCTATATAGAGAGACATATATATATAAAGAGAGAGAGACAGAGATAGAGAGATATAATGATAGACAGAGATATATATATAGAGACACACACATATAGAGAAAGAGGGATACATAGAGAGACATAGATAAAGAGAGAGAGAGATGATGATAGAGGCAGATATATATATATATATAAAGAGAGACATAGACAGACAGACAGACAGATGAAAGATGGAGGGAGGGAGGGAGGGAGGGAGGGGAGATCTTTTCCCAAGCAACAAGAAAGTAGTTCTTGAAGGAGAAGTGTGGGGTCTCTAACCCCACCCCCAGATGATGGAGAGAGGGAGATATATAAGAGAGATGATAGATAGATAGATAGATAGATAGATAGATAGATAGATAGATAGATAGATAGATAGATAGATAGATAGATAGATAGATAGATAGATAGATAGGCAGGCAGGCAGGCAGGCAGGCAGGCAGGCAGGCAGGCAGGCAGGCAGGCAGGCAGACAGACAGACAGACAGACAAACATGGATGAATAGAAGACAGCTATAGATGACAGACAAACACATAGATAGAGATAGATAGATAGATAAAACATAGATAGAGGTAGATAGAGATGATAGAGAGGGATGATAGATAAATGAAAGATAGGCATGATAGATAGATAGACAGATGAAAGAGAGAAAGAGAGAGAGAGAGAAAGAGAGAGAGGGAGGGAGGAAGGGGGGGGGATCTTTTCCCAAGCAACAAGAAAGTAGATCTTGAAGGAGAAGTTTGGGGTTTCTAACTCCCCCGGGGTGGGATCAGAGAATCTCCCAAATCCAAAGCGAACAGCTGGCGGAGAACGGCTGGCCGGCTGGCTGGGATCCACCCCGCCCCGCCATCTAGATCTGTGCCAGGAGGGGAATCTCCTGGCGACGGGGAAGCCGAGAGATTCTGAGCGGGGGGTGGGGGGGAAAGGGAGCCGAGGAGGGACGACCCTCCCCCTCCACACACACACTCCCCTCCCCTCCCCAATCCAGACCATGGACAGCCTTAAACCAAGTTGGGGGGTGGTGGTGGTTTAAGCTCAGGGGAAGAGCGGCTAGTTAGTCCCTAAGGAGGAGGAGCAGGCGGGGAGACCCCCCCCTCTTTAACCCCCCACCCCCATCCCATTTCAGGACCCTCGAGAGCTCCCGCTTCTCTCCTCCTCCTCCTCCGATAGACTGCGCCCGCCCGCGGAGGCTCCCCCTTGCCTCCCCCTTCCTGCGGAGGGGATGGGATGGGAAGAGGGAGGGGAGGGGGCGGTCGGAGAGGCTCCCCCGCGCTCGCCGCCCCCTCCCCGCCTCTAGCGCCAGTCTCCTCCCCGCGCTCGGGCGGCGGAGGCAGCATCATCGGCGGCCGGCCGAGCTCGGCGGAGACCCCCGCCTCGCCTCCCACACCGCATCATCTCCGGACCCAGCGAGGGGGACCCCCTCCCCTTCTGCCCCCCCACCCCACCCCCGTCCCTGCGACCCCCCCTCCTTCCCACCCCTCTCCTTCCCACCCTCCGGAGCTGATGGCCGCGTAGAAGCCCACCGAGAGCGCCTCGCTATGGGGCCCCCGCCGCCCCCACCCCCCACCCCCACCGCCGCCCCCACCCGCGACCCCCCTCGCCCGGACCCGGTGCGCTCCGGCTTCTCCTTCTCTTGCTGCTCCCGCGGCCGGCTGCCTCCGTGGAAGGTAAGTCAAAGGATGCTCAAGGCATCCGCCTGGCCCGGGAGACCCCCCACCCTGGATGGGGAAGGGCCGCCATGGCCGCCGAGGTGGGCAACGGTGGGACCCTCCCCTTCTCTCCCCCAACATCACCCACCCCGGGGTCGGGGGTGTGTGTATGTGATGGAAATCCTGGGTTGGTTGTGGGGAGCGCAAAATCCCTGGAGCGCGCAAAAAAAAAAATCCTTTGGAGAACGGAGCGCGAAGACGGGGAAGGGGCTTCCCAGCCTTCCCAGTCACCCCACCGGGCTGTTGATCCCCCTCTGGAACAAGAGGAGACCCCCTTCCTTCGCCCCACCGAGAAGGGGGTCTCCTCTTTCGCGCGGACGGATGGAGAGATGCTTTGGCTTGGCCCGCGGAGGTTACACACATGTCTTGGGATGCTGGTTGCAAACGCGGGGCGCCCCCTTGGCCTTCTGGGGAGGGGAGGGGTCCTCTCTCCCACCACTACTGTGGTTTTTCTTCCTTGCCTTTTCTGCACCCCCCCCTGCTCCCCACCCTCTAGACGTGGGAAGAAGATTTTCTTGCCAGATTTGGGGGTCTCTCTCTGCAGTGTTTTACATATCCAGGGTGGGATTTGGGAGGCAGGAGAGAAGAAAGAAAGAAGGAAGGAAGGAAGGAAGAAGAACGGGGATGGGTAGGAGAAATATGGGGTGACGCTCTGTGGGGTTTGAAAGGGGGAAGGGGGGAGGTTGGGGTTTGTTTTTTTTCAAGGCGTCTTTCGTCTCCCAAGCCCCCACCCCAAAATGAGAGCCCCCCCTCCTTCTTTTTTGACATTTTCCTAATAAAAAAATGCCTTCGCCGTCTTTTAAGAGGGATGTGGGGGGAAAAAATCAGGTGTGTTATGGAGGCATTGTTGCACATGAGGGATGTCATCACAGGGACGGTGGCATCATGCGTTGTGTCGTCATTGGGGCTATCCTGGATTTGAACCTGTGACATTCGGCCCCCACGAAACTGACCTGTTTGGGCCTTTAATTCTGGAGACCTGGAGTCTCAGGCCGCACTTAATATTTTAATGGGCCACACAACTAATTTGTCGGGCCTTTTAATTCTGGAGAGCGGGTGTTTCAGGACACCCTAATTTTAATTAATTTATTTATTTTTAAATATTTTAATGGGCCACAAAACTAACTCGTTGGGCCTTTAATTCTGGAGACCAGGCATTTCAGGATACCCTAATTTTAATTAATTAATTTATTTTTAAATATTTTAATGGGCCACAAAACTAACTCATTGGGCCTTTAATTCTGGAGACCGGGCGTTTCAGAATTCCCTAATTTTAATTAATTAATTTATTTTTAAATATTTTAATGGGCCACAAAACTAACTCGTTGGGCCTTTAATTCTGGAGACCTGGCGTTTCAGGCCACCTTAATTTGATATATATATATATATAAAATCCTTCTCCAAAATTCCTCAGGCGGAATTCTCTTCCCACGGGAATTCCAGCCTTGTTTCCTTTTGTACACCTTTTTTCTACACCTTTATTTTGGGGGGGGGGGACGACGACATGGTACAGGAAAAATGTGCAAAAGGTGGCATTTCTTTTGACCCTGCTTAGCGTGGGAACCCCCAAATCCTGTTAAGCTAAAATCGAGTTTTGGGGGTTCTCGGATTGTCGCTGTTGTGAGAAAAACCCCTCCTTTGAGCTGTGAGAATCCCTGTCAGTTGGAATTCACTGGAATTTGGATATTTCAATGCGCTGCGGGAATCTGAAATTCATTTTGATTTTGTGAGGTTCGAAAACGTCAAACTGCTTTTTTCGAATCTCTTCCCACCTAGCTGGGGTTTTTTTTCTTCGAGATTTTTCTTGGGTTCGCCTTCCTTCAAAGATTCCCCCAAACCCTGCATTTGTGGGGAGGCGCTTCTGGAACATTCCATGAAGGTTGAGTGGGGCCTGTAAGGGGGTTTGTGGGGTGGAAGGAAAATGTGCGCGAGTGGATGGACGATTTTGATGGATACAAAATCAATGTCCTCCCCATTTTTTCCCCCTTTGGGGCAGTAGGCTAGCTGAGGGGGTGATTGCCAATTTGAAGAGAATAATGCGGGGGGCGCAGAGAGCCAAAGCGAGGATTTTTCAAAATGGTGGAGGGCGATGATGTAGGTTGGCAAGCGTACAGGGTGCGTGTCATTGTGTAAACCTCATTCATTCATTCATTCACCCATCTCTCTCTCTCTCTCTCTCTCTCTCTCTCTCTCTCTCTGTATATATATATACACACACACACACACACATAAACTATATTTATCCCTCTATATCTCTCTAGCTATCACTCTCTCTATTATATCTCCCTCTGTTTATCTATGTCTCTCTATCTGTCTGTCTGTCTGTCTATCATCTATCTGTCATCTATCTATCATCTATGTATGTATGTATGTATGTATGTGTCTGTCTGTCTGTCTCTCTCGCTCTTTTATCTATCCATCTCTATCTGTGTTTATATATCTATCTATCTCTATCTATCTATCTATCTATCTATCTTTCTCCCATCTTCCTTTTTCTTTCTTTCTTTCTTTCTTTCTTTCTTTCTTTCTTTCTTTCTTTCTTTCTTCTCTATTTATCATCTATCTATCTATCTATCATCTATCTATCTATCTATCTATCTATCTATCTATCTCTATCTATCTTTCTCTCTCTTTCTCTCTTTCTCCCATCTTTCTTTCTTTCTTTCTTTCTTTCTTTCTTCTTCTTTCTTTTCTTTCTTTCTTTCTTTCTTTCTTCTTTCTTTCTTTCTTTCTTTCTTCTTTCTTTCTTCTTCTTTCTTTCTTTTCTTTCTTTCTTTCTTCTTTCTCTATTTATCATCTGTCTATCATCTATCTATCTGTCCATCTATCCATCTATCTATCTACAGTGTTTCCCCGAAAATAAGACTCTGTCTTATATTTTTTTGAACCCTGAAATAAGTGCTTGGCCTTATTGCCATGTGCTCAAAAGCCCAATTGGGCTTATTATCAGGGGATGTCTTATTTTGGGGAAAACAGAGTATCTATCTATCTATCTATCTATCTATCTATCTATCTATCTATCTATCTATCTATCTATCATCTATCTATCTATCTTCAATGCTGCCCCCATCTCCCCTCTAGTTTCTTTACAATCAATTCTCACCAGTTAGTTTCATATTCTGGCTTTATCTGGGACTAGGAAATCACCAATTCATTATGCAAACCAAAGTCATTTTCTTAGCAAATGTTCTACCCAAAATATCCATTTCATGGATTGCATCGTCCAGCTAATTTTTTTTTTCTTGTTTTGTTTTGTTTTGGCTGAAAAGCTGTGAATTTGCCTCTAAATGCTACAGGGCTGAGCAGGGTGTTAATTTTCACTAAAATTGCATCTATTTCCCCCCGCCTTGCTACTGGAAAATGTCAGCTTTTAGCAAAATTGAAATAATTGGCGGGTATTCGAATTTTTGGCGCCTCCAAATTTGGTCTTCTGGGGAAACTTCACGCTGTCTATGAACCCTTTAAAGTATATTTACATATTTTATCTTGGCATCTGTGATGCAGCGTTGTTTTATTTGATGCTGGTCACCGTCTCGCAGTTTCCAGAGTGATCGTATTCAGTTGTGTCTGATTAATAGTAAAATATTTAATGGATGTGTTTTGATAGTATAACAACCTGCATACTTTGCTTTCTTTCCAAGAATGCTAGCCATATATATTATTTTCTAAGAATATTAGGGTAGGATAATTTGCTCATCCAAAATGGGATGGTTGGTTGCATAATAATAATAAAAAAAATGCTTAATTAAAAAAAGCAAGCTTTGGGAATCAATAGTAAGTTACTATTCTGTTCTTTAAGATATATTATCTATAACAGCGTCTTGCTTCTGCTGGTGAGCTTGCCCAGTCAATGATCCAAGGTGCAACCGTAATTGTCTAGCTTATAACATTTCATATTTGGACCTTCAGAAATCAAAGCCGCAAATGCCGGTAAACTCAGAATTTTAACAACACGTCCTTTCACTCTTGGGAGGCTGAGACACCGATACGACTTATCAAACACTTGAATTTTTTCAGTTTTCCAAAAGGAGTGGATTTGAACAATTTCTGAAATTTCTTGAAGATTCTTTTGCTATGTACAGATTGGGATTAAGCAAATGTGCTTTAAAAAAAAATCCCTGATCAAGATCTGGCAATTTAAAATTATCCAAAGCATTTGATTTCGGCTTTCCATCATCCCCAGCTAAGAAGAATGGATGGTAGTTTTTTTAAGCCTACCTCCTTGAAAGAATCAAGCTGCAGAAATGTCAGATTTTTTTTTTTATGATTTTGTATTGAAACTTAAAAATAGAAGATAAAGACTAATAAAAGCTCATATAATAAGTAATCCAGGCAGTTGAAAAGACTTCGACCAATCTTGTTTCTATTTGAAATGGAAGCTTTTGGTGAGAAACGGAGAGTCCTGAAATTTTAATTTTGGGAATTTTAGAATTCTGTAGGATTGTAGAAATGATGTAGATTATGGTTAATCTTAGAATAAGAAGAATTGGATGTGTTTTTAATCTAGATCTGTACCAAAGAAAATCAAAATCTATTCTTTCTTTCTTTCTTTCTTTCTTTTTCTTTCTTTCTTCTTTCTTTCTCTTCTTTCTTTCTTTCTTTCTTTCTTTCTTTCTTTCTTCCTTCCTTCCTTCCTTCCTTCCTTCCTTCCTTCCTTCCTTCCTTCCTTCCTTCCTTCCTTCCTTCCTTCCTTCCTTCCTTCCTTCCTCTCTCTCTCTCTCTCTCTCTCTCTCTCTTTATTACTGTACATTTATCTTGCTTTCTGTCTGACTCCTTTCTTTTCAACTCCTGATTGTTTATTTTTTCATCTTTATATCTGAGATTTAATAAAATATATCCAACTAATATCATTGCAAGACACTCGGAGTCATTGATGGTGTGAGAAGCTGCTCCAGCAATTAATTGAATGAATGAATGAATAAATAAATGAATGAATAAACAGTAGAAGAAAGAGAGCCAATTGAAAACAAAAAAGAAGAAGGAAAAGTTGAAGAAAAAAATAAGAGAAGAAAAAAACAGATTTAAAAAGCAGTTTCTGATATTCTTTACAGCAGTTTTAAGTGCAATTATATTTCGATCTTTTTCGCCAAAGTTACATCGGGTTTTTTTTTTTGCTTTCCTGTCTAATCATCCAATTGATAAATCAGATATTCATTTTTTTCCTCCATTTTGCGTGAAAATTTCTTTTCTTTAACCAAAGAAGTCAATTTGCCCATCTCAACAGCTCGAAACTCTGCCAATTTTTCATCAACCGTTATATAGCATTATATAGCATTGAGTCTTTCTGTCTCAGCGCATATAATCTCGCTGCAGCAATCATATTTCGAAATAATTTTGTATATCTTTCTTTCCGTTTATTCATTAGTCCCGAAAATGAAATTTCTAACTTCTAAAGAATCTTAATATTTAAATTCCTCAATATCCAAGTAGGAGAACTTGGGCTATCCCAAGAGTCAGCAATCTTAAACAATCAAAGAGCCATTTGGACTTGTTTCCCACAGAAAAGAAAACACCGGGAGCCACAAAACTCTTCCTATGCCTGACTATTTCCTGAGCAGCCACAAAATTAGCATATGTAGTTGAATTAAATGTTCTGTTTTCTTCTTTTCTTGGGTTTATCGATGATTTGCCTACTGGGGTTGAAAAGCTCAATAAATTGCGTGCTGGAGGGTGTCACACATTGGCACATATTTTGAGTGAGAGGGAACCACAACAGAGGGGTGAAAGAGCCACATGCTACTCCAGAGCTGTGGGTTGCTGACTCCTGCCAATCCAGTCCTGTAGAAGTCCACTCTAAAGGAAGCCACATTGAGTTGGGTGGGAATGGCCATCAAACTATTTTTGACTCCAAGGGACCACATAAGATGGATCTTCTCCTCACCATCTGTCCCTAACCTTGTTCTTCAGCTCTTCCAATGAATGGTGCCTCTATCACCACTTTAGTGGACTTCTTCCACCTTCTGGTTGTCCTCTTCTTCTTCCTCCTTCCATTTTCTCCATCATCAGAGCCTTCTCCAGGGAGATAGGTCTTCCTACTATGCGTCCAAAATATTTGAAGCCTATGTTTTTGTTCCTTGAGGGAGAACTCTGTGCTGGTTGATTCAATGATCTGTTGCTTCCTCAGCTTTCTAGATTCTTCTCAGAATCTTCTCCAACGCCCAACTTCAAGAAACAAACATTTGTCCATGGAGAACCTGGTTTATTCAATGATCCCTTGTTTCCTCGGCTGTCTAGGGTCTTCTCCAACTTCAAACAACAAACATTTGTCCACTGAGAACCTGGTTTATTCAACGATCCATTGTTTCCTCGTCTTTCTAGGTTCTTCTCAGGGTCTTCTCCAATGCCCAACTTCAGAAAACAATCATTTGTCCATGGAGAACCTGATTTATTCAACAATCCATTGTTTCTTCAGCTTTCTAGGATCTTCTCAGGGTCTTCTCTAACGCCCATCTTCAAAAAACAATCATTTATCCATAGAGAACCTGGTTTATTCTTGGCTGTCTAGGTTCTTCTCAGGGTCTTTTCCAATGCCCAACTTCTCAAAACAAGCAGTTCTCCATTCTCCGATCCTGTGATCAGATAAACTGTGGAAAATTACACCGGTAAGGATGTTTTTCTCGGAGGAAATTCTTCCTCGAAGCCCTTTGTTTTCCACGCTGCCACGTTTTCCATTCCGTTGAGTAAAGCTGTCGTGGCTGCATTTTGCACAGCACATTAAACCTGGTTAGTTTCTGGTGGCTTGGCAGAAGCCACTGGATGCAAGTGGAGAATTCGGGGAAAGCAATAATTATTCTATTCTATTCTATTCTATTCTATTCTATTCTATTCTATTCTATTCTATTCTATTCTATTCTATTCTATTCTATTCTATTCTATTCTATTCTATTCTATTCTATTCTATTCTATTCTATTCTATTCTATTCTATTCTCATCTGACTGTCTATCTAGCCATCCATCCATTCATCCATCCACTCTATCATTTGTCATTTATCATATATCTTTCTCTCTCTCCTATTCTATCTGTCTGTCTGTCTATTTATCATCTATCGTATATCTTTCTCTTTCTCTCTCCTTTCTCCTCTCCTCTCCTCTCCTCTCCTCTCCTCTCCTCTCCTCTCCTCTCCTCTCCTCTCCTCTCCTCTCCTCTCCTCTCCTATCATCTTTCTGCCTATCTATCCATCCATTATCTATCTATCTATCTATCTATCTATCTATCTATCTATCTATCTATCTATCTATCTATCTATCTATCTATCTATCTATCTATCTATCTATCTATCATCTATCTATCATCTATCTATCCTATCATTTTTCATTTATCATATATCTTTCTCTCTCTCCTATTCTATGTCTATCATCTGTCTGTCTGTCTATCATCTATCGTATATCTTTATCTTTCTCTCCTTTCTCCTCTCTCTCTCCTTCTCTTCTCTTCTCTTCTCTTCTCTTCTCTTCTCTTCTCTTCTCTTCTCTTCTCTTCTCTTCTCTTCTCTCCTCTCCTCTCCTCTCCTCTCCTCTCCTCTCTCCTCTCCTCTCCTCTCATCTGTCTGTCTATCTTATCATATCTATCATCTCTCTCTCTCTCATATCTATCTATCTATCATCTATCATCTATCTATTATTTATCCTCTCTCTCTCTCTCTCCCTCCCCCCCTCTCCTAACCTTGATTCATTTTGGGGTATAACATTTGGCCTAACTTGAGGTTACAAACAGACAAGCGATGTTTAATAGTGTATAGATGGCCTCTTGCTATCTCATTCACTTTTCTGCTCTTGCCAATCCTTTTCCAGACTACCGAGTGGGTGTGGGGAAAACATCGAATTTACTAGAGGCTGGTGTCACCACTCAGCTGGGCTACTGCAAAAATAGCTTAGGCATGGGGCTAACCTGGAAAACCTCCGGAAAGCTACAGCCACTCAGAGTTATGACGGCTTCTCGTACGTTTCCTTAGAGAGATGGAATGAATTACGATTTAAGTTGTTGTTGTTGTTGTTGTTACGGGTTTGTTTTCACACCGGTTACGTCTCTGGAGTTGGTTAGAGTCAGCCCCAGATGGCTGCCGCACAAAAGCCGCCATAACAAGTAGCACAATTAATAAATCAAGGATGGGGTTTTTTTTTTCCTTCCCCCGTTACAAGTTTTCACAGCCTTGCTTACAGATGGTAGAGCCTCAAAACTGGACCACCTGCAATCCCGATCTTTAAAAAAAAAAGGGGGGGGAGGAGGGGAGAAAAATAACCCGCAACCCTGTTAAAATCTAAAAATAAAATAAGCAGGCGGCAGCCTTTGTTTGCAAACACGCCAAAAATACACCCAGCAGCTTCTCCCAAATAGAAGTCGGTTTCTTTCTCTCTTTCGGAGAATCTCAAAACGTGTTTGGTACAAACGGATCGGCCGCTGATCTATTTCTGCGGGCCGCAGACGCCGAGCGAAACGGTTCTTGCCAGCGAAAACTTTCCCCACGGATGCGTGTCGAGGGGAACCGAGCTTGTGCGTACATCGCCGGGATTCTAAATATTAACAATAATTAAAAGTCTGGCGACGGGGCAGAGGAAAAAAAAAACAACATCCTGTTTACCGGTAGCACCTCGGCTACAATTGGGAGCCCAAAAGTGTACGTGGCTAAGTGAGAAATTTGTCCGGTGAGTTTTGCCCTGTTTTACGACGTTCCTTGCCACGTTTGCTAAGTGAATTACTCAACCAGTCGCATGGTCTTTAAATGAATCCGTTGACTTTGCTTGTCAGAAGGTGACAAAAACAGATTACATCGCCCCGGGGATCAGCCGTGGGTTTCCTATATATTTACCGTGGGTTCGCCCCACACATACAGGCTCGCTTCATGGGTGTGTGACTTTCACGCATGTGTCCAGCCACAGGGGTGAAATGCTCCCAGTTCGCACCGGATCACCCGATCCGGTAGCGATGGCGGCGTGTGGTTCAGAGAACCGGTAGCAAAAATCCCTGCACCCCCCCCCTCCCCGCCCAGCTGAGCCGCGAGATCATCAGAGGCTGTTTTTTTTTTTTTTACTTTTAAAAGCATTTTTTCTACAACCTTGTTGGCCGAAAAAATGCTTTTAATAGTTTTCTTTTAAAAAAAAGCCTTGCACGGCTTAGCTGGGATCGTCAGAGGCTTCTAAAAGCATTTTTTTCCTGCAACCTATTCAGCCGAAGAGGTTGTAGGGAAAAAAAAAATGCCTTTAAAAGCCTCTGACGATCAGGCAACTCAGCTGGGATCGTCAGAGGCTTTTAAAAGCATTTTTTTCTGCAACCTGTAGGGAAAAAAATGCCTTTAAAAGCCTCTGACAATCAGGCAACTCAGCTGGGATCGTCAGAGGCTTTTTAAAGCATTTTTTTCTGCAACCTGTTGGGCCGAAGAGGTTGTAGGGAAAAAAAATGCTTTTAAAAGCCTCTGACGATCCCAGCTGAGTTGCCTGGTCGTCAGAGGCTTTTAAAAGCAATTTTCCTCCAACCTCTTCGACTGAAAAGTTGTAGAAAAAATGCTTTTAAAAGTAAAAAAAAAAATTGGCCACGCCCACCCAGTCACATTACCCCCCCAAACCCCGCCCACAGAACTGGTAGTAACAAAATTTAAATTTCACCCTTCCCTTGCCAAGGATTTGAATTTGGATCACGTGATCACCCGGGGATGCTTCAACGGTCGTAACTGTGAAACCACGATCCTCCTAAGACACATTTTTCAGGGGACCGTTTTAAGCTTGAAACGGTCATTAAACGATGTACCCGTACGGTCTATAAGAGCGTCAAATTTGACGTTTGTGACGTATTATGGATTTTACGAGGCCACCTTCAGCCCATTTCTCACTTGTCCATTCCGGAAGGAGAAAATCCAAGGAACTACGAGAACTTATATTTTAGGATTGGTTGAAGATCTTTTCTCACGGCCAAATTCTTTTAGTCTAGGAAAGTTTTTGGGGGGTGGGGGTGGGGGAAGTAGATAAATCTGGAAACTCAGAGTCCAAGAAAAAGAGTGTGGAGGCAGGTTTGCCTTTCCTCCCACAAAAAAAATACTTCAAAAACACATTAGCAGAAAAAGTATATTTATCTGCCAAAAGTTGGAGAAAGTAAGGAAATCATCCAAGCCAATGGTGATTCCCCCCACCCCACCCCACTGGAATATTTGCCAGCACGTCCATTTCAGCTGGCTGGAGATCCCATTAGTAATTGAATTTTTTTTCTTTTTAAAAAAAGAAAGAAATAATTAAATTCATCTTCCAAGAGGCCACGATCAGCTACGAAGGATGCTTCGATGTGTCATAATAAAGAACATAATACAGATCTGTATATCTGTCCCCTTTCTAAGACCGTACGTGGAATATTGCATCCAGTTTTGGTCGCCACGATATAAAAAAAAAATAAGACGTGGAAACTCGGGAAAGAGTGCAGAGAAGAACGACAAAGATTAGGGCTAAAACATATGAAGAACGGTTGTAGCTATTCTCCAAAGCACCGGAAGAAGCAGCGGATGGAAACTAACCAAGGAGAGAAGCAACCTTAGAATTAAGGGGAAATTTCCTAACAGTGAGAACAATTACCCAGTGGAACAGCTTGCCACAAGAAGTTGTGGACGTTTTTAAGAAGAGATTGGACAACCATTTGCCTTAGGGAAAGAAAAGTTTGTTTCAGAAGAAAACAATGCTTAATTCAACGACATAGGCTAGTTTCGTGGCCGCTCAAGAAATAGTTTTTCTTGAGTTTTTGATGAGTTTTTGTGGCTCCCGGTGTTTTCTTTTCTGTGGGAAACGGGTCCAAATGGCTCTTCGAGTGTTTAAACTTGCAGATCCCTGGCCTTGAAGACTTGGAGTTTTTTTCCAACTCTGTCCTAATTCTAACAATTCAGCCTTTTGCAATGGACCGATGGAGGATTTTGGTTCAAGAGACACTCCAGTTGTTTCGGGATTACAGACAAGGCGCCTGTCGCTATAGGGACAAACTCTCTGCGGCCGTAAGTCGACGACTAACTAGGTTTCGGATCTTGGATAGTTCCGGCCCGACTTGCACACCATTCAGCGGTACGTAACTTCTATCCCTGTTGCTATCTGGATGGACAGTTCAGCAGGAGCCCAGAGAGGCAGCCGGGTAGTTCAACAGGTCGAGCTGCTACAACTGGCTGCTCTTGTGTGCAGGCAGCATCCCATCCCGCCGGCTCCTTTGGGAGAGCCGCCCCCGTGTGCGAAAGATGACAGAAGAGGTCGGGCGCTTGGTGCGATGACCCGGAATGAGCTGTTCTGATTGGCGGCTTTATTTATTAAAAAGATCTCTATCTGGGCCTTTGCACATTTAAATCCCATTTGCTTCCAGCAACGTAGGGGACCTTCGCAAGCCGGAGACGGCAAAAATAGCATCCTCAACGAGCATTTTTGGTGATATACCTGCTCGAAATCTATTTAAGATTATTATTATTATTATTTTGAAAAGAAAACAAAACGGACTACGGAAAATGTAGGTCAGATGCGGATTTCAAAAGCATCTCCTTAATTGGATACTTGAAAAGGGTTTTTGAGCTGTTTCGATCAATACAGGCAGTCAGTCTTTGATTTATAACGGTTCATTTAGTGACCGGAAGGGATTGCCTCACAATCAGGAGGCTGTGAGTTCGATCCAAGGTTAGAGGGCAGATATTTCTCTCTCTCTCTGGGCACAATGAGAAGTATATCTGCTGAACAAAACTCCGTACCGGCAACAGGAAGGGCATCTGGCCAGTAAAACACTCAGCTCCATTCAGTTGCCCAGACTCCACCCCGATGCAAGGGATTATGGGGTCATTAAAAGAAGAAGATAATGATTTAGTGACTGAAGTTATAACAGCACCGGGAAAAAAATGACTTAGAATCGTTTTTCACACTTACGACCGTTACGGCATTCCCCAGGATCCTATAATTTACTTTCGGGGACTTAACAACCGACTCACATTTATGACGGTCGCAGAGTGTCTCCCCCCCCCAGGGTCCCCTTTTGCAATCTTCTGGGAGGGGGGAAGAGCCGGGTTACGATTCACTTAATATGCATGGTCAGGAATGTCGTAAAACAGGGCAAAGCTCCATTGAACGTCTCCCTTAACAACATCAGGGCGCGATTGTGGTCCTAAGTCGAGGGCTACCGGCATTAAGAAGAGCTTTAAATATTTTTTGTCGCTGAGCGAAACGTCCTTTTGTGTTTCAGAAGTTTGCAAAGGTGAGCGGGAATGTTTTAGCGCTGAAGAGCGAAGGGGGAGAAATGATGGAACTAACTAACCAGGTCTGTCGTTGTTGTTTGTTGTTTATCCTGCAGAAACCTTGATGGATTCCACCACGGCGACGGCCGAGCTCGGCTGGACGGTGCACCCGGTTTCAGGGGTGAGTTTGGGTTGGGGGTGGGGGGGGAGTGGAAGATGGGTTTCAAAGCCAGCAACACTTAAGGGGGCTTGGGGTATCTCTGGATCCAGGCTGCGTAAAACAAAGGCTGTTGAGTGTGTGTGTGTGTGTGTGTGTGAAGGGTGGGAATCGTTTGGTGATCAGCTTTCCAGAGATGCCGGTTCAGTTTGGGGCGAAAGCAAAATTGCAAAGATGTTCAAACAATCCATTGGAGCGGTAAATTCTTTTGCTCGTTCCTTCCTTCCTTCCTTCCTTCCTTCCTTCCTTCCTTCCTTCCTTCCTTCCTTCCTTCCTTCCTTCCTTCCTTCCTTCCTTCCTTCCTTCCTTCCTTCCTTCCCACTTCTCCAATCCTTTCCCTCCCTCCCTCCCTCTATTCTTTCTTTCTCTCTCTCTCTCTCTTTCTTTTTTCTTTCTTTCCTTCTTTCTTTCTCTTCCTTCCTTTTCTTCCTCCCCTCCCCTCCCCTCCAATCCTCCCCTCCTTCTCTCTTCTTCTCCTTCCTTCCTTCCCTTTCTCCCTCCCTCCCTCTTGTCCAATCCGTTCCTTTCCTCCCTCCCTCCCTCTATTCTTCCTTCTTTCTTTCTTTCTTTCTTTCTTTCTTTCTTTCTTTCTTTCTTTCTTTCTTTCTTTCTCTCTCTCTCTCTCTCTCTTCCTTCCTTTTCTTCCTCCCCTCCCTTCCAATCCTCCCTTCCTTCTCTCTTCTTCTCCTTCCTTCCTCTTCCTCTTCCTCCTCCTTCCTCCCTTCCTTACCTTTCTCCTTCCCTCTTTCCCTCCTTTGCTTCCTCCCTCCTTCCTTTTCTTTCTTCCTTCCCTCCTTCCCTTGCTTCCTTCCTCCTTTCTTTCTTTCCTTTCTTCCCTTTCTCCTTCCCTCTTTCCCTCCCTTCTTCCCTCCCTTCCTTCTATCGCTCCCTCCCTCCCTTGCTTCCTTCCTTCTCTCCTTCCTTCTTTCCCTCCTTCCTCCCTTGCTTCTTCCCTCCCTCCTTTCTTCCCTTCCTTCCTTCTATCCCTCCCTCACTTGCTTCCTTCTCTTCCTCCTTCCTTTCCCTCCTTCCTTCCCTCCCTCCCTCCGCACTCTCGGCACACCTGGGCTGCGCCATCAAGCAGCAGGCAGACAGAGGAGAAAACACTCCGCATACAAATCCGTGTAATTTTGTGTGCCTTAAACAACTCTCTCCCCCCCCCCCCACCACACACACAAACCAATTGCAAAGCTCTCTCCCCCCCCACTGAAAACATACAAGGAGAGGTGGGGGGGCACAGGGGGGGCGTCGTCGAAAAAGACAGCAATCACCGTTCTCCGCTGCTCGTTTTTTTTTTTTTTAAATTGCATCACGCCAAAAAAAAAAATAAAAAAAATCTCTTGGCAATTTTCTCTCGGAATGCCATAAACTCCTGGAATAATTCCGATATGGCTGACAGCGCTAATGAATGCAATTAGTTGATTAATTAACTTCGCAGCAGATTTCAAAAAAAAAATAATAGTACGGGGCTTCGGGGAGGCGGGGGCCTCTGCGAGAGAAGGAAGGGTGCAAGGGAAATCAGAAGGAATTCCTCTCTTTCTCTCTTTTTTTAATTCCCCCGATGGTTTGGATATGAACACCGAAAACAACGGCGGTGTGAATTTAGGACAAGCGGTGAGTTTCTCTCCAGAAAGCTGCTGGGCTTGCTGGCTTGAAGCTGAGAGATCGCTCGTCCCTCCTGGATGATTTTTCCATCTCTTTCTTTTGTCCCACCGGAATCAGGGAATTCCCTTCCCAGCAATATCAATTCTTATGAATAAAATACCCCGGATGCCACCATTTGCAAAGCAAAATATCAAAACACACCCTCCCAGTCCGATGGTTTTAAAATGCTGGCGAGATGAAATGAGAATTAAATAACAGAATAACCGAGTCGGATGGGACCTCGGAGGCCTTCTAGACCAACCCTATACCAGGGATGGCTAACCGTTTTGCTATCGCGTGCCAGGAAGAGGGGGGGGGCGAGGGAGATTCACAAGTGCGTGCCCGTACCCATAATTCTATGCGCCCCTCCCTGTGCATGTACGTGCAACCTCCCTCGCCCCCCCGTTCCTGGCACGCGATGCCCAGTTGCCCCATTTTTCTTTCTCACCATCCTCTCTATGCATCTGGGGAGGGTGAAAACAGCCTTCCCTACCCCTCCGGAGGCCTGAAACGGCCCATTTCCCAACTTCCGGTTGGACAGGAAGTCACATTTTTTGCTGTCCCCAGCCTCCAGAGACTCTGGAGCTGAGCTGGCATGCCCGTTGCTATGGCTACGCATGCCACAGGTTTGCCGTCACGGCCCTACACCACTTCAGACAAAGGGTTATCCAACATCTTCTTAAAAACTTCCAGTGTTGGAGCATTCACAACTTCTGGTGGCAAGCTGTTCCTCTGTTAATTGTTCTCACTGTTAGGAAATTTCTCCTTACTTACTTTCCATCCGTTGCTTCTTGTCCTGCCGTCAGGTGCTTTGGAGAAGAGCTTGACTCCCTCTTCTTTGGGGCAGCCCCTCAAAATATTGGAATATTGCTATTATATTCCCCCGGGGTCCTTCTTTTCTCTAGACTGGCCATACCCATATCCTTGTCTTACGACAGTTCGCTTAGTGACCATTTGCGGTGACAACGGCGTCGAAAAAAAATGGGACGCAGGATCGCTTTATCACACAAGGGACGGCATTCTCAAAAGAAAAAAGAGACGACAATTTGCAAACTGAAGCAGGGTTTTCAAAGCCGCAGATTTAGCCCTCGTTCCAGGGAAGGGGTGCATGGGCTTTGTAGTCTTGCCAGAGACCCCCAGGGGTGTGTTTATCTCTCTCTCTCTCTCTCTCTCTCCTCTGTAGTGGGAGGAAGTGAGTGGCTACGACGAAAACATGAACACTATCCGGACGTACCAAGTTTGCAACGTCTTTGAATCCAGCCAGAACAACTGGCTACGGACTAAGTACATCCGAAGACGGGGCGCCCATCGGATTCACGTGGAGATGAAGTTCTCCGTCCGTGATTGTAGCAGCATTCCCAACGTGCCGGGATCTTGCAAGGAAACCTTCAACCTTTACTATTACGAATCGGAATTCGACGCCGCCACAAAGAGCTTCCCCAGCTGGATGGAGAATCCTTGGGCCAAAGTAGACACCATCGCGGCTGACGAGAGTTTTTCCCAAGTCGATCTGGGCGGACGGGTGATGAAGATCAACACCGAAGTCCGGAGTTTTGGGCCGGTCTCCAAAAACGGATTTTATTTGGCCTTCCAAGATTACGGGGGTTGCATGTCTTTGATTGCCGTCCGCGTCTTTTACCGCAAGTGCCTACGCGTTATCCAGAACGGCGCCATCTTCCAAGAGACGCTGTCCGGTGCGGAGAGTACCTCTTTGGTGGCGGCCAGAGGCACGTGCATCCCCAACGCCGAGGAGGTGGACGTGCCGATCAAATTGTACTGCAACGGGGACGGCGAGTGGCTGGTGCCCATCGGACGCTGCATGTGCAAATCCGGTTACGAATCGGTGGAGAACGGCACCGTCTGCAGGGGTGAGTGAGTGAGGTTGATGGAGGAGGAGAGGGTCAGGATGAGTGGAGCAAGAGGAGGAGACTTTGCAAAGGAGTGATGTAATGTCCGGTGCGAATGGCCTTGGGAGAGAGGAGGAAGAGCTGTGGAATAGGCCATGGTGCGATAAGAGGCAGCTGAGCCCCCAGAAGGAAAAGGGATATGGGAAGCATCTCAAAAGGGACTCACCCTAGTTTCTTGCACTGTAAAGAGGAGGGGGCAGAAATATTGTAATGGGATGTGGGAATGGCCTTGGGAGACAGGAGGAAGAGACTAGACAATAATCGGATAAGAGGCAGCTGAGCCCCTAGAAGGAAACGGGATGTGGGAAGCATCTCAAAAGGGACCCTCCCTAGTTTCTTGGGCTGTAAAGGGGAGAGTGGGGAGAGAGGGACTTTCAGACAGGCAAGATTCTGGTGCTTAATGGTCTATGACAGTGACGGTTAACCTTGTTGGTGCCAAGTGCCCAAAGCACTATAGATGATAGTGAGGTAGAGAGGTAGATGGATAGATGGAGGATAGATAGATGATAAATGATAGATAATAGATAATAGAGAGGTAGAGAGGCAGATCGATAGATGAATGATGGATGATAGATGATAGAGAGGTAGAGAGGTAGAGAGGTAGATGGATGATGGATGATAGATGATGGATGATAGTGAGGTAGAGAGGCAGATGGATGATAGATGATAGAGAGGTAGAGAGGTAGAGAGGCAGATGGATAGATGGATGATACATGATAGAGAGGTAGAGAGGTAGAGAGGTAGATGGATGATGGATGATAGATGATAGAGAGGTAGAGAGGTAGATGGATAGATGGATGAAAGATGATGGATGATGGATGATGGATGATGGATGATGGATGATGGATGATAGATGATAGATGATAGATGATAGAGAGGTAGAGAGGCAGATGGATGATAGATGATAGGTAGATGGATAGATGGATGATAGATAGATGATAGAAGTTAGAGAGGTAGATGGATGGATGATAGATGATAGTGAGGTAGAGAGGTAGATGGATAGGTGGAGGATAGATAGATGATAGAGAGGTAGAGAGACAGATGGATAGATGGACGATGGATGATAGATGATAAAGAGGTAGAGAGGCAGATGGATAGATGGATGATAAATAGATGATAGAAGTTAGAGAGGTAGATGGATGGATGATAGATAGATGATAGATGATAGATGGTAGAGAGGATGGGGTAGATGGATAGATGGATGATAGATCGATCGATCGATCGATCGATCGATAGTGAGACTTGGCCAAAATCATCTGAGTCTGTAGATGGTGCTAAGCCAGCATTTTCCCAATCTGTTTGCAAAACTCCGGCCCCTGCACCCCATTCCGAATGAGAAGCCAGAAGAGGCTGTGTGGTGCAGCGGTCAGAGTTCAGCCCTGAGTTTGCGAAGGCGGCTTAAACCGAAACGGAATTTGTAGGCAACCCTGCTTACACATCCCAGGGGAGGGGAGGGGAGGAGGCAGCTCCCTGTGTGTACGTGTGGGTGCGCGCACACGTGTGATTGTGCAGGGTGCCCCCCTCCCTCATCCCTCTGCCAATCTCCCCCTCCTGCCCACCCCCCCAGCGTCTGGCGCAGGCGCTTTGGGGTCTCAGCCGAGTGAAATCCAGCGCCTTTAATTAAAGACAATTATTGCTTTCAGGCCCCTCTCTTTGACTCAGACGCCTTGTTTGCAAACAGACAGCTGTGGGGCTTTTGTGTCCTTGGCGCAACGCCCCCCCCTTCCCTCCCTCCCTCCCTCCCTGCCAAGCGGCTTCTGTTCCTGGCACCCTCCTTCAAGCAGCCAGCATGGGTGCTATTCTTGCAACCCGGAAGGCGTGGGGCAGCGGGATGGGCAGAGGCAGTGGGGTGTGTGTGTGTGTGTGTGTGTGTGCCAGATTTTGCAAAAGAAGCTGCTTTTTCCCCTGGGTTGGCACGCGGGGTGGGAGGGGGTCACCACACCCCCTTTCTGCAGGACCACCAAGGGATACCAGATTTGTCAGCTCTGGCAGCCGAGAAGGAGGAAAACCAAGATGGGCACTTAAAATGCAAAGGAGAGAGAGAGAAAGAGGGAGAGAGAGAGAAAGAGGGAGAGAGAAAGAGGGAGAAAGAAAGGGAGAGAGAGGGACAGGAGGAGAGAGAGAGAAAGAAAGAGAGAGGGAGGAAGAGAGAAAGTGTGAGAAAGAGAGAAAGAGAGAGCGAGAGAGAGGAAGAGAGAGAAAGAGAGAGAGGGAGAGAAAGGGAGAGGGAGGAAGAGAGAAAGTGTGAGAAAGAGAAAAAGAGGGAGAGAAAGAGAGAGAGATAGAGAGAGGGGGAGGGAGGGAGAGAGAAAGAGAGCGAGAGAGAGGAAGAGAGAAAGAGAGGGAGAGGGAGAGAAAGAGAGGGAGGAAGAGAGAAAGTGTGAGAAAGAGAGAGAAAGAGAGGGAGAGAAAGAGAGAGAGAGATAGAAAGAGAGAGGGGGGGAGGGAGGGAGAGAGAAAGAGAGAGCGAGAGAGAGGAAGAGAGAGAGAGAAAGAGAAAAACAGAGAGAGAGGGAGAGAAAGAGAGAGAGCAAGAAAGATAAGAGAGAAAGGGAGAAAGAAAGAGAGGAGGAAGAGAGAGAGAAAGAAGAGAGGGAGAGAGAGAGAAAGAGAGAGAGATAGAAAGAGAGATAGAAAGGGAGAGAGAGAAAGAAAGAAAGAGAGAGAGATAGAAAGAGGGAGAGAATGAGAGAGACAGAGAAAGAGAATGAGAGAAAGAAAGAGAAGAGGGGGAGAGGGGAATTTTTAAAAAAATGATTTTTCTTGGCACGACTGTTAAGTGAATTACGGCTGTTGTGTTAAATGAGTAAGCTGGTTGTTAAATGAGTCCAGCTTCCCCATCTTGTCAGAATGCCACCGAAGCAGAATTGCATGACATACCGCCCCCCGGGAACGTTGCGACCGTCGTAAATACAAGTCAGTTGCCAAACGCCTGAATTTTGATCACCTTATGAAAACTGATCCTTAGTCGCTCTTTTCAAGCGATGGCGTAACTTCGAACGGCCACTAATTGTTGTAAGTCGAGGACCACTGGGAATGGGGTGAGTTTTGAGTTCAGGATATTCTGCAGAGCTGAAAAAAGGGTTAATTGGTGGTATCATCCCAGCTTTAATCTCCAAAGCCCCTGGAAACATAAGGAGAAGGTGAGGTATCAGTGAGGCAGTTGTTGCAAGGCAGTTACAGCAACCACAAAAATACACACACACACACACACACACACACAAATTCCAAGGAATGACTCACAAGTGATGAATAAATATTCCGAGAACTGGAGTTAGAGAAGAAAAAGGGAAAGAGAGAGAGAGAAATAAAGAGAAAGAGAGAGAGAGAAAGACAAGGAAGGAAGGAAGGGAGGGAGGGAAGAAGGAAGAAAGGAAGGAAGGAAGGAAGGAAAGAAAAGGGAGGGAGGGAGGAAAAGACAAGAAAGAGAAGGAAGGAAAGAAAAGGGTGGGAGGGAGGGAGGGAGGAAGGAAGGAAGGAAGAGACAAGGAAGAGGAGAAGGAAGAAAAGGGTGGAAGGAAGAAAGAAACAAAGGAAAGAATGAAGGAAGGAAGGAAGGAAGGAAGGGAGGGAGGCAGGGAGAGAGGAGGAAAAAAGGAAAAGAAGAGACTGAAGACGAAGGGAATTAAATGATTGGAACTATTTATTTTTTGTTTTTTCACTTTTTTTTTGTTCAGTAATGAAAGCTTTACCCTACCAATAATGATGCCACTAGAATTGATTGGTTGGTTGATTGATTGATTTATTGATTGGCGGATTGACTGACGAGGTACCATCAAGTCAAACTACGTTTCTCTTTCAAGAGGTTGTCAAACTACGTTTCTCCTTTCCATGGGCTCAAACCACGTTTCTCTTTTGAGAGGATGTCAAACTACTTTTCTTCTTTCCCCATGGGCTCAAACCACGTTTCTCTTTTTTTTTTCCTCACTGTTTTCGGGATGAAATTTGGTTTTTATTTCATTTTTCGGAAGTCTATCCCAGGATATGTCAATACTGGGGCGCCCTTTCCACCCAGGGATGCTCCCCCCCCCCAAAAAATGGTTGCTGGGGATTGCTTTAACCATTGCACACTCTCCAGATTTCAACAACCAGCAGGCAGGGGGACTCCTGCGTACATCCATACACCCCCGATGCATACTAAGCAACCCCAGGTTTACGGGCCTCCAAGCCAGACCCTTGACCCTGATTGGCTAAGCCAGGGATGAGCACGCTGCTCCCAGAGCCCCCCTCCCCACCCCCGCCCGTGGAGGGGGGGAGGGGCCGTTGTCGGAGATGAAAAGCTTTGCAGAGCTGCTGGCTGAGGGTGAGATTTGGGCTTTTGTCTGGTGTGGGTTGGTATTTTTTTTTTTTTGTTTGCAGCCGTGAAGAGCTGGTGGCTCTTGCTTCCAAAGCCCCAGTTGGGCTCCGAGCCCGTTGCCATGGAAACCGCTTTCGGCAGCTGGAAGCCGTGCCCGGTTGGCGTGGCTGGCTGGCTGGCTGGCTGGCTGGCGGGCTGCAGTTCCCGTGGCCAAGGATCAATCCATCCATCCATCCGTCAGAAGAGAGCTGGAAGAGACCCCGGAGGTCTTCTAGTCCATCCTCCTGCTCAAGCCTGTGAACTTAGACAATTTCAAGCACTCACTCACTCACTCACTCAATCACTCACTCACTCACACACTCACTCAATCACTCACTCACTCACACAATCACTCACTCACACACTCACTCAATCACTCACTCAATCATTCAATCACTCAATCACTCACTCACACACTCACTCACTCACTCTCAATCATTCAATAACTCAATCACTCACACACTCACTCACTCAATCACTCACTCAATCATTCAATCACTCAATCACTCACTCTCACACACACTCACTCACTCAATCACTCACTCACTCACACACTCACTCAATCACTCACTCAATCATTCAATCACGCAATCACTCACACACACACTCATTCACTCAATCATTCAATTACGCAATCACTCACACACACACTCACTCACTCAATCATTCAATCACTCAATCATTCAATCACTCAATCACTCACTCACTCACACAATCACTCACACACTCACTCACACACTCACTCACTCAATCATTCAATCACTCAATCACTCACTCTCACACACACTCACTCACTCAATCACTCACTCACTCACACACTCACTCAATCACTCACTCAATCATTCAATCACGCAATCACTCAATCACTCAATCACTCAATCACTCAATCGCTCAATCACTCAATCGCTCAATCACTCAATTGCTCACTCACTCACTCACTCACTCACTCACTCACTCACTCAATCACTCAATCACTCAATCACTCAATCACTCACTCAATCGCTAAATCATTCAATCACTCAATCACTCAATCACTCAATCACTCAATCACTCAATCACTCAATCACTCAATCACTCAATCACTCAATCGCTCAATCACTCAATCACTCACTCAATCGCTAAATCATTCAATCACTCAATCACTCAATCACTCAATCACTCAATCACTCAATCGCTCAATCGCTCAATCGCTCAATTGCTCACTCAATCACTCAATCACTCAATCACTCAATCACTCAATCACTCAATCACTCAATCACTCAATCACTCACTCAATCGCTAAATCATTCAATCACTCAATCACTCAATCACTCAATCAGAATAGAGCCGGGAGGGACTTTGGAGGTCTTCTAATCCAACCCCCTATAGTCTCTTCTTAAAAACCTCCAGCAATGAAGCATCCACAACCTCTGGTGGCCAGCTGTTCCACTGATTAATTGTTCTGTCAGGAAATTCCTCCTTAGTTCTAAGTTGCTTCTCTCCTTGATGACTTTCCACCCATGGCTTCTTGTCCTGCCCTCAGGGGCTTCAGAGAATAGCTTGACTCCCTCTTCTTTGGGGCAGCCCCACAAATACTGAAACACTCATCCCCCCCCCCCACACACCTACCCCCAGTCCTTCTTTTCGCTGGTTGAAATCTGCCCTCTTGAGCTAAGCAGCTGGAGCTAAGCGAGGGATTTCTGGAGCCATCCAAATCCCCCTTTCGGTTTTCAATTTCAGCGGGGGTCCTCGGCTCATTCACGCCCCCCCCCGCAAGGATTGAGCCAGACCCAAAAAGGAAAATAAAATAAAATAAAATCGGCAAGCCGAGCAGGATTAAACAAGACGTGGAGGAATTCTTCCCCCAATATAATTTTTCGCTCTTTTAAAGAGCCCCTTTCCTCGGTCCTCCTCATACGTCCAAAACGCCAGGTGTCAGGAATTCCAGCAAGCACGGGAAAAGAAGAGAGGGGCTTTCTCCCTGCTGGTAGAAAGCTAGCCGAGAAGGGATTGGCCAAAGCAGAGCCATTTCCCCCCCACCGCACCCAGAGACGTGCTTCTCAACCAACGTTTTGATCCCAAGCGTCATAAGTTCGAGGAGCCCTGTACATCATGCTTCGAAGAGCATCGTGCTTTGCCTCCAGAAGTTGTCGATGCTCCCAACACTGGAAGTGTTTAAGAAGAGATTGGGATAACCGTTTGCCTGGTTTAAGGTTTCTGTGCCTAAGCAACCCTGCTCTCCTGATTATTATTATTATTATTATTATTATTATTATTATTATTATTATTATTATTATTATTTGTTTTTGTTTGTTTTTAATTTGATTTATATGCCGCCCTTCTCCGGAGACTCGGGGCTGCTTACAATGCGTTAAGCAATAGCCTTCATACTTTTGTATATTTATACAAAGTCAGCTTATTGCCCCCACAAACTGGGTCCTCTATTATTATTATTATTATTATTATTATTATTATTATTATTATTATTATTATTATTATTATTATTATTATTTATTAAATTTATATACCGCCCTTCTCCTAATGGACTCAGGGCGGTGTACAGCCAAGAATAAAAGCACTCCAGTACAAAATTTAAAATATTAGTAAAAGAATTAAATAATTTTGGCCCAACAAATTTAAAAAACCAATAGACAATTAAAATTTAAAACCCATAAAACTTTAGACTTAAAAAGAGGGGGGGGGTTTACGCCAGCCCAGCTTGAGAAAATAAAAAAGTTTTTAGGGCATGGCGAAAAGCCCGGAGATCAGGTATCGTACTCCTGATTGATTGATTGATTGTTTGATTGATTGAAATGGTCTCTGTCGTTCTGTTGCTCTATCTATTCTAAGAGGGTGGGGCCAGGGGGCTCGCACCCTGTAAGACGGACCCCCCGAAAGCTCGAAAGCTCTTTTCCAACCCCCTCCTCCACCCTTACCCTTCTACACACACACACACACACACACACACACACACACACAGACTGTAATTTTCCCAACCAAAGTGACTAATATTTCCGCATAGTGTCGCGAAAGCGACATTAACAAGCAGCTAATTAGCACCACCAATTTCTCTCTCTCTCTCTCTTTCTCTCTTTTTTTTTTTGACAAGCCCCGTGTCAGTGCCTCTAATTAGTCTCGCATTCTGTTTTAATCAACGGTTCTCCGTCACGGTTTTAATTTAATTTCTGGATCAAAATGCCAACCGCCGTTCGGGTGGGCCGGGAAGGGAGGTCAGGGAATCTCCCTCTCAACTCGGCGCCTTTCGCACCTGGATCTTTGGGGGGGGGGATCTCCCCATCTAAATATCTACATTTCCCCCTCCCCTTCCCTCCCACTGCCCCAGTCTCAATTTTTGGGGACTCGTGTTCGCGACTCGTGTTTCACAACTCAACCACCACAACAGAATTAGAAAATAAATCTTATTTGCGGTGGGAGGGGAGAGACATAGGTAGTTCTCGACTTTCGACACTTCAAATAGTGACCGTTCGGAGTCACAAGGGCGCTGGGGGGGGGGAAAAGGGACTTAAAATAGTGTTTTGTACCGTTGTGGATCAGAATTCAGAGCCTTAGGGATGCTGCGAGGATCGTAAGTTTGAAAAAACGTTGCTATTATGAATTCCGTTGTAACTGCGAACGGTCAGGATATGAAATGTCGTAAGTCAAGGATCAGCTCTATGCTTTTTTTCATCCAGATGGATAGGAGGAGGAGATGGAGAAGGACGGGAAAGGAGAAGGAGAAAGAAGGAGAAAGAGAAGGAGAGAGAGAGAAGGAGAAAGAGAAGGAGAGAGAAGGGAATAAAGGAGAAGGAGAAGGAGAGAGAAGGAGAGAGAGAGAAGGAGAAGGAGACAGGAGGAGAGAGAAAGAAAAGGAGAGAGAGAGAGAAGAGGAGAAAAGGAGAAAGAGAAAGAGAGAGAGAAGGAAACAGGAGGAGAAGGAGAAAGAGAAGAGGAGAAGAAGAAAAAGGAGGAGAGAGAGGGAGAAGGAGAGAGAAGGAGGAGAGAAGGGGAGATGAAGAAAAAGGAGGAGAGAGGGAGAAAGAGAGGGAGAAGGAGGCAAAGGAGGCGAAGGAAAAAGAGGAGAGAGGAGAAGGAGCAAAAGAAGGAGAAGGAGAGAGAAAGAGACAGAGAAAGAGGAGGAGAAGGAGAAAAGGAAAAGGAGATAGACGGTGAAGGAGAAATAGAAAAATTGCATGGGTCCTTGGTGCTCTCTGAGCTTGGTAGTTTTCTGGTGGACGTTTAATGACCCAACTAGGGAACATCATCAATACTGGAAGGAAGTAGAGTTGTTTGCAAACGGAGGAGAAGGAGAAAAAAAGAAGGAGAAAGAAGAAAAAGGAGAAAACTCCTTTAACCTCCCCGCTCTCCTTTCTTAATCTGGACTTTCTTCTCCCTTTAACAATGTTGGGAGAGAGAGAGAGAGAGATGCTGCTAACCAGTCAGCTGTTCCTCCTTTTGTTCTTTTTTTAAAACCACAGATAAGATTATCTTGGTTTCAACCCCAGTCAAAGCCACCAGAGCTCCTCTGAGTAAACTTGGAGTAATGCCATTTTTTTTCCCACCACCGCTTTGATGTTTCCCTTCGGAGTTTCTGTCTACCTTCCTCCCAAGATGAGTAACCAGACCGGGAAGAGAGGTTTCTGGGGTGGGGGGAGATGAGGAGGGGGAGGGGGCTTGTGTCTCTGCAATGTAGAAGGAGGGAAGAGAAGGGGGCTTTCTTTGCAGGACCCCCCACCCACCCCCGAAGAGAAAGGGCTCACTTTTTGTCTCCCCCCTCCCCAAATTATGAACCCCAGATGTGGAAAAACCTGCAAAAATGGGATCATCAGACACCTACTCTCTCCCTCCTCCATAGAACCACAAGGGTGTTTCTCAACCTTGGGAATTTGAAGAGGGGTGGACTTCAGCTCCCAGAATTCCCCAGCCAGCATCCAAGGACTCCAACTCCCAGAATTCTCTTTACCGAACTGTTGAACTAATCCAGTGTTTCTCAACCTTTAAGACACGAGGACTTCAGCTCCCAGAATTCTCCAGGGTGGGATGTCAACTCCCAGAATTCTCCAGGGTGGGACGTCAACTCCCAGAATTTCCCAGGGTGGGACGTCAACTCCCAGAATTCCCCAGGGTGGGACGTCAACTCCCAGAATTCCCCAGGGTGGGACGTCAACTCCCAGAATTCTCCAGGGTGGGACGTCAACTCCCAGAATTCTCCAGGGTGGGACGTCAACTCCCAGAATTCCCCAGGGTGGGACGTCAACTCCCAGAATTCCCCAGGGTGGGACGTCAACTCCCAGAATTCCCCAGGGTGGGACGTCAACTCCCAGAATTCCCCAGGGTGGGACGTCAACTCCCAGAATTTCCCAGGGTGGGACGTCAACTCCCAGAATTCTCCAGGGTGGGACGTCAACTCCCAGAATTCCCCAGGGTGGGACGTCAACTCCCAGAATTCCCCAGGGTGGGACGTCAACTCCCAGAATTTCCCAGGGTGGGACGTCAACTCCCAGAATTCTCCAGGGTGGGACGTCAACTCCCAGAATTCTCCAGGGTGGGACGTCAACTCCCAGAATTCCCCAGGGTGGGACGTCAGCTCCTAGAATTCCCCAGGGTAGGACGTCAACTCCCAGAATTTCCCAGGGTGGGACGTCAACTCCCAGAATTCCCCAGGGTGGGACGTCAACTCCCAGAATTCTCCAGGGTGGGACGTCAACTCCCAGAATTCCCCAGGGTGGGACGTCAACTCCCAGAATTCTCCAGGGTGGGGCGTCAACTCCCAGAATTTCCCAGGGTGGGACGTCAACTCCCAGAATTCCCCAGGGTGGGATGTCAACTTCCAGAATTCCCCAGGGTAGGGTTTCAGCTCCCAGAATTCCCCAGGGTGGGACATCAACTTCCAGAATTCCCCAGGGTGGGGCTTTAGCTCCCAGAATTCCCCAGGGTGGGACTTCAACTCCCAGAATTCCCCAGGACGATGGCCACCTCCATTCCTTACAGAACTGTTGAACTCATCCAGTGTTTCTCAACCTTCTGGGACTTCAACTCCCAGAATTCCCCAGCCAGCCAAGCCTGGATCTCAAAAGTTTCAAGCTAGCTCGGGGATTCTGGGAATTGAAATCCACGACGTCTTAAAAGGTGCCAGGGTTGAATTCTGGGAGTTGAAGTCCTCTTAAAAGCTGCCACGGTTGAACAACGCGGTGAGTTCGATGAATTGGGCAGAGGAGCCGGTACGCTGAATCTCTCCCCTCCTCTTTTTAAATGCACCCACCCACCCATTTGGCTCTCTCTCTCTCTCTCCCCTCTATCCAGGCTGCCCGTCTGGGACGTTCAAAGCCAACCAGGGGGACGAGAGTTGCATCCACTGTCCGATCAACAGCCGGACGACGTCCGAAGGAGCCACCAACTGCGTTTGCCGGAACAGCTATTACCGCGCCGATTCGGACCCGCTGGAAATGCCATGCACCAGTACGTACTTCTGACAAGGTGGCAGAGGGGAGGGTGGGGGCCCGAACGGATAAAACCCTGCATCCCAGATCAGATTCTTACAGATTAACAAAGTTGGAAGGGACCTTGTAGGTCATTTAGTCCAACCCCCGGCCCTACACCATTTCCGAAAGATGGTAGAAAGCCTCCAGATTAGAAAAAGTGTTATTCCCTTAAACTAGCCTTGTCCGATTCTCCTCAATCTCACCAGCCAAGTTTTCCATTGCAGGTAGTCCTCGGATTATGACCTTAGTGTCCGTTTGAAGGTACAACGGCACGGGGGGGGGGAAGGGACTTACGGTTGTTTCAGACTTACGACCGTTGCAGTGTCCCTGTGATCACGTGATTAAAATCAGAACATCCCCCCCTCTGTGGCAATCGGCTCTTATTTAGCACAGTCATTGCCACATTGAGTTGCACGGGGACCCAAGGGTCATCTAGTCCAACCCTCTCCATCTCCAGATTGCTGCCCTGAGGCCAGCGAGCCTCAACACTCATGTAATCTAACTTCTGCCTTCCTCTTTTTTTTTTTTTTGGTAGCCATTCCTTCAAACCATCCCACCCTCCTGAAACAATCACAATGCCACACTGAGTTGCCCGGGAACTCAGAGGTCATCTAGTCCAGCCCCCTCCCTCCCCCATCTCCAGATTGCTACCCTGAGGCCAGCGAGGTGCAACAGCCAGGTAATTTTAACTTCTGCTTTTCCTCTTTTCTTTCGGTTCCCTGCAGCCATTCCTTCAGCCCCCCAGGCCGTCATTTCCAGCGTGAACGAGACCTCCCTGATGCTGGAATGGACCCCTCCTCGGGATTCGGGGGGCCGCGAGGACCTGGTTTACAACATCATCTGCAAGAGCTGCGGCTCGGGGCGGAGAGCCTGCACCCGTTGTGGGGACAACGTCCAATTCACGCCGCGCCAGCTGGGCCTGACCGAGCCGCGGGTTTACATCAACGACCTCTTAGCGCACACCCAGTACACCTTCGAGATCCAGGCGGTGAACGGCGTTACGGATCAGAGTCCTTTCTCGCCCCAGTTTGCCTCCGTCAACATCACCACCAACCAAGCAGGTAAGAAGTTTCCGCTAACTTTGTTGCGGGTTTTCGAAAGTTTTTGTTTTTTTTTAAATTTCTTTCCGGGCTTCCGTTTTTCTGCCTCGTTCTTAAGGGCTGGACTAGAAGTCCGCCCTGAAAAGTTCTAGGGTCTCCTTTTTACTACTACTACTACTACTACTACTACTACTACTATTATTATTATTATTATTATTATTATTATTATTATTATTTCAATTTATAAACCGCCCTTCTCCTTGCGGACTCAGGGCGGTGAACAGCCAGAATAAAACATGGTATACAAAAGTTAAAAACAATTAAAAAATTACTAAATTATTAAAAAATTTTGAGTAGGAGGTTGGACTAGATGACCTCCAAGGTCCCTTCCACTCTATTCCGATTGATGGATTGATTGATATGATCTAAGGTCTCCCGCTTAAGCAGAGGGCTGGACTAGATGACCTCCAAGGTCCCTTCCCCACCCTATTATCGTATGTGCATATTTTGCAGTCCTGCGTATCTGTGCAAGGAACCCCAGATCGTTCGGGGGGCATGTGAGAGGGTGTGAGAGCGGGGGGGGGCACCTCTTCCTTGCCTGGATGGGGGGGGGAAGCACTCGGCTGTCCGTCCCCCCCGACTCGGTCTCCCCCCCTCCTCCTCCATCTTGCCTGTTGCAATTAAGCCCAACGGTTGTGAGTTTATTGCAGCAGCTGTGAACATTGTCACCTTCGCAGCTGAGAAAGCGGAGGGGGTGTGTGGAAAGTGTGCGATTTTGTGCGTAGCAGGAGGCACAAACAGTGTAAAACCCCACCACACACGCACACACACACACACACACACACACACAGAGAGAACCTCGCTGGTTGTTATTTTTCCCACGTGCTCCGAGCTGGCTCAGCCTTATTATCCTTCGGAGCTGCAAAAACGAAAACCCCAACCCTTATCCTGTTGTGATGTATCTATTCATTAAACCTAAAGAGTAACTGTCTGGCTTGCTAATTCTTCCATAATTAGAGAGGCCGCATCCTCGGGCCATTCCCTCCGCTGCCATGAAGGGGCTGCAAACAGAAGCCGACCAAACCGAAAGCAAAGGAAAGGAAGGGGAAAAAAAATATAAAAATAAAAATAATAAACATTTTGCAAAATCTGGGTTTGCAAAGAAAGGGGGGAAAAAACCCCCACAAAAAACAAAAACCACAGAATCAAAATAAAAACTGAAAAACAATAGCAAATAAACATTATTCTTTTTGGGAACAGACAGGCTCAGAATATGGAATAATGGAGTGGAGAGGGACCTCGGAGGTCCTCTAGTCTAACCCCCTGCTTGATTAGGAGATCTTAGATCATATAAATCAATCAATCAATCAATCAAAGAGCTTGGAGATCTTCTCGTCCAACCCTCTGTTCAAAAATTCCAACCTCATTGTCCAATCTCTTCCTCAAAATCTCCATGATGGCGCACCTATTCACACCGACCTATGGAGTCCTTTTCTTAGTATTAATAATATTAAGGAATATTAATATTGACGATATCATTGAAGGGCGCGAGCTATTCCAAGCCGTTGACTTTCTGTAATTCGACCCAACCTTACCCGGAATCCCTCTGCTGAATGACGCTGTTTCCTTCGCCGAGGGCAAAGTCGCAGGTCCCAAATTGCGGTCACGTGATGTCCCGCTTAATAACCGTGGCAGAAAAGATCATTACGTCGGGTCCTGCCACGTGAGACCTCCCTTCACAACCGCACCCCAGTTCACGGAACATTTCCCCGTCCCAATGGCGGTCGTAAGCTGAGGACTTTCTATACCGCTACAATTCTTATCATTTCTACAAGGGGTTGGACTAGATGACCTCCAAGGTCCCTTCCAACTTTGTTAATCTGTTCATGCGGCCCAACCTTACCCAGAAATGCCGTACGCCTCCGAAACTTGACAGTTGAATCCCAAATATTTCTCTCTCCCCTCCCCCGCTGCCCCCCTGCCTTCCCAGACCCTCGATCAACCCCCCCCCTCAATTTTTCCCATGTGGGCTTCCTTCCCGAGCTCCCCTTCCCACATTTCTGACCTGACCTCCGATCTGAACCATGTCTGTTGGGCGGTAATTGAAAATAGCAAAAAAAATTTCCCTCTCTGGCTCTCAGCGGTAACCTGATGCTGGGAGAAGAGAACTTCTGAATGGAGGTTGGAAGAGGAGGGGGAGGGAGAGGAGACCCCCCCTCCCCAAAACACAGCTGCCCCCTTGCTTTCCTCATCTCGTTTGTTCCTAACACTTCCCTCCCTCCCCCCACGGAGACCCCTGTTTGGGTGCCGGGCCCCATCGGGGGCGAGAGGATTAAGGCGAACCAAGAAGGCTGAACTGCTTTGATGCATCCAGGAGGGGTTTCTTTTGAAAAAAAAAAAGGGGGGGGTGTCCCCGAGATTGACTCTGCAGAATTGGCAGCTGACACCAGACGGGCGGAGAAGAGGAGGAGGAGGAGGAGGGAGGGGGCACTGGAGGGGGGGTGTCTGGTTGAATTGAACTTGGCAGAGCTTCAAGAAACGAGATAGTGGCAGTTAAGGCTGGCTGGCATTCATCCGGGGGGGGGGGACACGGGTGTGTGTGTGTCCTCCTTACCCCATAACAGTCGAGCCCACCTCCCCTCCTCTTCATCCTTCCCCCCCTCCCCACCCAGAAAGAGTGAAAGTGGGTTTGTTCCCGAGCTGAAGGTTGCAACAGTGGAAGAACAATTCATCCAAATTCGTTCTACTTTCGCCGAGATCGAAGGAGCTCCGTTTTTTTTTGCAAAGGGGCTTTCTGGGGGGGGGGCTTTTCTCCTGGATCTTTTCTTTCCCTCTCGTTTCTCACCCCCCCTCCTCCCCCAGCACGGTTGTCAATCAAAGGCAGTTTTTGTAGCAACAGAAGATGGGGATGGATTCAGAGGTGGGGGGGGCTTCACATATGGTAGCAACAGCCCCCCCCCCTTCGCCCAGCACTGGAAATGTGAGTGTGGGTGCGTGCCATCCTTGCATGCATGCAGCGTCACGAAACACGCAGCAATTCGCACACACGTGCGCCGTCCATACACATGTGCAGCGTCAAAAACACAGCAATATAGGACGGGATTGGGCGGGCTCACCTACAGGCCGCCCCTAGCGGTTTTCCCGAACCAGTTAAATCCCACTTCTGGATGGATGGTTAAAATCCGTGTGCTCATCCTAAGGTCCAACTCTGAAGATCCCACTGTTCCCCCTCTCCATTATGTATTTATATATGGACAGTCCTTGACCAGTTCGTTTAGTGACATTTCAAAGTTAGAATGGCAGTGAAAAAATGGCCGTTTTGAACACTTGCAACCATTGCAGTGTCCCCCCATCAACAGTCGGACACTGATTCATATTTATGACGGTCGCGGTGTCCCGGGGTCACTCAATCCCTTTTTGCGACTTTCTTAACTAGCAAAGTTGAAGGGGAAGCCAAATTCGCTTAATGACCAAACTGCAGTGACACACTCGGCAACGGTGGCATGAAAGGTCGAGTTTTGGGGGGCAAAACTCGCTTGACCGATGTCTCGCTTAGCGACGGACATTTGGGGGGCTCGGTTGTGGTCGTAAGATGGTGCTTAGATTAGTTTCTCCTTTCTCTCTCTCTCTGTCCTGTAGCTCCTTCGGCGATCTCCATTATGCATCAGGTCAGCCGGATGGTGGACAGCATCACTCTCTCGTGGTCTCAACCGGACCAACCCAATGGGGTCATCTTGGATTATGAGCTCCAGTACTATGAGAAGGTATCAAGGAGGACGTAGGGGACCAAGGAGTTGGAGATTGTCCGTATTTGGATTGTGATCTGCATGAGAAAGTCCTACCCTTTCTCCGTCCCTCAAGACGACCTCCATCATTGATCGGTCGTGGTATCTCCCAGGAACGGTTGGGTTACTTGAGCGTATGAATGTTGTTATTCTCTGTCATGGAGATTCTCCATCATCCAGGTCATGATTGTCCCAAAGATGCTCTTTACACACACACACACACACACACAGAGGCAACTGGGACTTTCTGATTTTTCTTTGAAGACTTTTTGCTGTTCATCCGAGAAGCTTCATCAGCTCTGACTGAAAGGCGAGGAATGGAAGAATTTCTATTCCTTGAAGACAGCTGGTCATTCGCATTCTTTTTAGAGAGCCCTTGAGGCCCCTTGGAGATTTATCGGTGTCCTCCGGGTCATCTGAGTCGTGCAAATGGGTGTGCAGCACTTCCACACTACTTCCAAAAAGATTCCACACCCATTTGCACGACTCAGGTGATCCACGAGGACACCGATAAATCTCCAAGGGGCCTCAAGGGCTCTCTAAAAAGAATGCAAATGATCAGCTGTCTGCAAGGAATATCAATCCTTCCATTCCTCACCATTTGATCAGAACTGAAGAAGCTTCTCGGATGAGAAGAGAAATGTCATCAAAACAAAAACCAGAAAATCCAGAAAAAAAGCACCCATGGTTTGTTCCAAAAGTAAACTGGAGTTTCTTCTTCTTTCTTCCTTGAAAACATTTCGCTTCTCCTCCAAGAAACTTCCTCAGAACGTCTTCTGAAGCTTCTGGGAACTGAAGAAGCTTCTTGGAGGAGAAGCAAAACATTTTCAAGGGGGGGAAAGAAAACCAAGGAAGTCCAGTTTATTTTGGGGAAAAGCAACTTTGAGACGTACAGAGATAATCTCATCTGGACCGTAAGATCCTGCCCACTGTTCATGTTTAAACACGTTTACTGAATTAATCCACGTTTATCCGGGGACGGTACGGAAGACTTCTTCGTTTGCACGAGGAAATAAATAGATTTTGGACACGAGGATGTGTATTTCTTTTTTTTTTAAAGCTAATTAAAATTGTGTTTAAACGGAGACACCGCGCACCCTCCCCATCGGAGATTACAAAAGCTGCATAATTCGTTCGGTGACCTATTTTCCGATTGCCAGGAGAAAAACCAATGCGGAGAGGGGGGGGGTTCCGGGGGATGCTGATGCTGCATAATTTATCCTGCTGTTTTGCAGAATTTGGCAGTTCCTTCTCCGCTGCCCGGCTTCCTCACAGCAAAAAGGAGAAACGTTCCTATTTTTCCAATGCTTTCCCCCCCCTTTTTTTTCTTTTCTTTTTGCAATACACACACACACACACACACACACACACACATGGGCTGTGTTCGCCCTTTTAGCAAGACCGTTGTTTTTGCAAATGTCGGTTGGAAAATTTGCTAGTTGTGATGTGACTTCGGCACCGATCTCGGGGCCTTGGTGAAACCGATCTTTTCGGAACCTAAATATTTATACATTTTTAGAAAGCCAGAAACATATTTGTCGGTTAGGCTGTTATTGTTTTCATTTTTTTCCCTTTGGTTCAATCGTGGCCGATTCTCTGTGGGTTTTTTGGCGAGGTTTTTCAGAAGCGGTTTGCCATTGTCTCCTTCCTGGGGCTAAGCGAGAGTGGCTGGCTCAATGTCACCCAGCTGGCCTTGCGCCCAAGGCAGGACTTGAACTCAGAGTCTCTTGGACACCTCAACCGTTGCACTGAACCAGCTCTTGGTTATACAGCCAATCTTCAGCACACGTCCACAACCGAGCCCCAAATTTATGTCACTAAGTGAGAAATCGGTTAGAGTTTTGCCCCCATTTTACGACTTTTCTTGCCGTCTTCGTCACGGGAATCCCTGAAGTTGTTAAATTAGTTGTTAAGAGAATCTATCTATCTATCTATCATCTCTCTCTCTATCTCTATTTCTCTATCTCTCTATCATCTCTCATCTATTTATCTTCTATCTTCTATCATCTCTCTCTCTCTCTATCATCTATCATCTCTCTCTCTCTTTTCTATCATCTATTTATCTATTTATCTATCTTCTATCATCTATCTATATCTATCTGTCTGTTTGTCTATCTATCATATCTATCTATCTATCTATCTATCTATCTATCTATCTATCTATCTATCTATCTATCTATCTATCTATCTATCATCTATCTGCCTATAGGCCACATCAACGTACAAGGTTCAAACACATGTTTACCAGTAAAATTCTATGCTTAAGAAAAAAGGCCGGGGTTTTTCCAAGATTATCCCAGAGGAAAAACAAACAAACAGGCTCCTTCATGGGATTAAGCCGGCGGTGGACTCAATATATATCGCTTTGTATTTTTCCACTGAGTCGTGGTTGGACTGGATGACCTCCCGGGGACCCCCTCCTAATTCCATGGTTCTGATTTTTCTGCCCCATGCTGCATTATCCATTCGGGGGGTGGGGGTTATTTTCTGGCTGAAGATGATGTCCCCTTTTCCATCCTTTTCCTCCTTTTACCGGAATATTTATTTATTTATTTTATTTATTTATTTATTAAGCTTGTATGCCACCCTCTCTCCGACAAGGACTCAGGGCGGCTCACAGGAATAAAACAAGCAATAAATCAATATTTAATGTTAAAAGCTATTAATAACCACTGTCGCTATTTTTTCTCTGCCCCCGTAGGATCTGAGCGAGTTCAACGCCACGGCGGTCAAGAGCTTCACCAATACGGTGACCGTCCCAAACCTTAAGGCTGGAACCATTTACGTCTTTCAGGTGCGAGCTCGCACAGTGGCCGGCTACGGACGCTACAGCGGGAAAATGTACTTCCAGACGATGACGGAAGGTGAGTGGCAGGGGGTTCCTCCTCCCCCTCTCCTCCCCTACTGTTCATTTAGTGACTGTTCAAAGTTACAACAGCACTTTACGACCGTCGCGTCCCCGTGTGTCACGCGATCAAAATTCAGACGCTTGGCAACTGACTCATGTTTATGACCATTGCTGTATCCTGGGGTGGGGTCAATGGATTTCTGGACTCGGCATGGGGGCTAGACTGGATGATCTCCTGGGCCCCTTGCAACCTTTTCCCCACAAGGATTTCGTTAAGTCATTTAAAAATCCTGCACTGACCATGCGGGTTGGACTGGATGACCTCCCGGGTCCCTCCCGACCTTCCCTTTCCTAAGACTTCCTAGCTAGCTGGATCAGCTCTCTGCCGAGGCCCGCCTTGCAGGTAACACCTGGCTGAGTTTAATTTTCTTTTTCTGCGTGTCGTTCCAGCCGAGTATCAAACCAGCATTCAGGAGAAGCTACCTTTGATTATCGGTTCCTCGGCGGCCGGTCTTGTCTTCCTCATCGCTTTGGTGGTTATCATCCTGGTTTGCAACAGGTAGGCAGAAATCTGGAATGAGGGATTTTCGAAAAAAAGCCAGAATATTCTAAACAGGCTTCCGTTTTTCTGGCTCGTCTCAGAATACGGTTAGAATATCCTGCCTTTTGAGGGGTCCCGTTCGTGGTTTGGCTTTCCCCGTTTCTACTCCCACTTCCTGGCTGTCCCCACCTGCAGATCTTCAAGGAGGACTTCTCTATAACAGGGGTGTCCCCGAGTCAAAAAAAAATTGAGGGTTGGACTAGAAGACCTCCAAGATCCCTTCCAACTCTCTTATTCTAGTCTGTTCTACATAAATATATCTATATCTATATCTATATATCTCTGTTTTCTGAGGTTTTTGCGGGTGTTTGTATGTAGGTCTTTGGTTATTCGGGTCTTCTTCCACGTGAAATTGGAAGTGTCTTGGCGACGTTTCGACGAAGTCTCATTTGTCATCTTCAGGCTGGTATCTTCGGCTTCGTGCTTCCAGGAGCAATGTGACAAAGAAACAGCTGCAATCTCACATTGCTCCTGGAAGCACGAAGCCGAGAACACCAGCCTGAAGATGACGAATGAGACTTCGTCGAAATGTCGCCAAGACACTTCCAATTTTACGCGGGAGAAGATCCGAATAACCAAAGACCTACACACACACACACACACACACACACACACACAAGAGATTATATTTTCAAGAAGAGAGTGGATAGCCATTTGCCTCAAATGCGATACGGTCTCTTGCTTTGAGGGTTGGACTGGAGGACCTCCGAGGTCCCTTCCATCCCTTGGGTTCTATCTTCTACGTATCCGTGAGCTTACGGTGGGGGAGGGCGGGCATGTTGGATCGGGCAAGCCCGTTAATGGCACCCCGATGTCCGTGCATAACCTCGCCGGATTTTGTTTGCGACGGTTACAACTTGGGAACTGGCTGAGCCTTGCGGGGCAAGGGGTGGGGATGGGGGTGCAGGAAGGGCTTAAGGGGGCATCGGTGGGGAGGGGGGACAGACTGCTGAATCCCAGCCTTGCCCCCCTGCTCTGCTAGTCCGTCTGCCTACCGTTCAGCACGCTGCTCTCCTTCCAGACGGCATGGCTTCGAGCGCAACGACTCGGAATACACTGATAAGCTCCAGCATTACACCAGCGGCCACAGTATGTATGGGTTATGGGGTGGGGGGAAGGGCGCGGCGGGGGGTTGGTCGGGGGGCAGGCAGGAGGGAGGAGCAGCGTTCACCCCCAAAGCGGGTTGATGTCGGTGGGATAACCTGCACAGCCATGGACAAACACCCTCCACCCACCCCTCCCCCATTGTCTCGGTCCCATGGAAGCTACAGAAAGATCGTTCAGTGACAGTTCAATGCTCCAACGGCATTGGGATCGATCTATCTATATCAATCTGTCTGTCTGTCTGTCTGTCTGTCTGTCTGTCTGTCTGTCTATCTATCTATCTATCTATATCTCTATCTGTCATCTATCTTCTATCTATTTATATCTATCTTCTATCTCTATCTCTTTTATCTCTCTCTCTCTATGTCATCTACCTATTTTTTATGTCATCTATCTATTCATATCTATCTATCTATCTCTATCTATCTATCTATCTATCTATCTATCTATCTATCTATCTATCTATCTATCTATCTATCTATCTATCTATCTATCTATCTATCTATCTTCTATTCTCTCTCTCCCTCTCTCTCCTATCTTATATATTTATATATATATATCTGTCATCTATCTACAATCTATCTATCTATCTTCTAGATGTCTATCTCTTTTATCTCTCTCTCTCTATGTCATCTATCTATCTTCTATCTATTCATATCTATCTTCCATATCTAATCTATCCTATCTATCTATCTTCTATTCTCTCTATCTCTCTATCTGTCTGTCTTCCTGTCTGTCATCTATCTTCTATCTATTTATAGATAGAATCTATAGATATGGATCTATCTTATTTATCCTATCTATCTATCTATCTATCTATCTATCTATCTATCTATCTATCTATCTATCTATCTACTTTGCGACCTGATGACTGGTCAGAAATCAACGTGAAGCCCGATTTGCTTAACGTCCATATTCCTAATGGAACGGCTGCAGGGATACGCTTGAGAAACAGGAAAGCTGGATTTGCTTAACAACCGCATTCCTGGATCAAACCGTGTTGAAATTCAGACCAATGATTAAATCTTATCTTGGCCTACCGCAAAGGGTTGTTGTTGTGAATGCAAAACTCCTTCCCCCACCACCACCCTTAAACTGGAGCATCGAGGGTTGAGCAAACGACCCATATCAGCTTCTTCTCCTTTGAGTAGTTACTCCGGGGATGAAAATCTACATTGATCCCTTCACCTACGAGGATCCCAACGAAGCCGTCCGAGAATTTGCGAAGGAGATTGACATCTCGTGCGTGAAAATCGAACAGGTGATCGGGGCAGGTAAGGCCAACTTCAGGGACTCCGGGCGATGGATCTGTTTTGCGCTGAGTTTTTTAGACGGGACCGAAAAAATTCAGGTCTCTGAACTTGGGGATTTTCTTGCAAACGTTTCACAACCCAACTAGGGAACCTCATCAGTGCTATGAACGATGAGGTTACCTCATTTGGTTAATAAAACATCTGCAAGAAAACTTCCAACCGAGGAGCCCACGATCCTCCTCTTCTTCCTCCTCCCCCTCCTCCTCTTTTCTTTCCCCTCCTCCTCTCCCGCCTCCTCCTTCTCCCCGCAAACCTTACTCCCTTCTAACATTGATGATGTTACCTATTCGGGTAATGAAACGTCTTGCAAGAAAATAAGCAAGCTCAGAGAGGGCCCCACAGTCTTCTTCCTCCTCCTCAACCTCTCCGCAAACCTCACTCCCTTCTAGAGCTGATAATATTCCCTAGTTGGGTCATGAAATATCTGGAAACCCCCCACGTCCCCCAAGCACAGGGAGCACCAAGGACCCCCCACCACCACAGTTCAACCCTAAAATGTAGACATTCAGGCCTTTTTCTGCCTCCTCTCCTCCCTCCCCACCCCAGGAGAATTTGGCGAGGTCTGCAGCGGCCACCTGAAGTTGCCGGGAAAAAGGGAGAGCTTCGTAGCCATCAAAACCTTGAAATCGGGGTACACCGAGAAACAACGGAGGGACTTCCTGAGCGAAGCCAGCATCATGGGTCAGTTCGACCACCCCAACGTCATCCACCTGGAGGGGGTGGTGACGAAGAGCCCCCCCGTTATGATAGTCACCGAATTCATGGAGAATGGCTCATTGGATTCCTTCCTTCGGGTAAGCACCCCCCCACCCCCAAGGGGAGATGTGGCAGTTCCTCCCTCCCTCACAGGACCCCCACGCACAGTTGAAGGACACGTTCCCCCCCCTGGAAGATTGATTGATTGATTGATTGATTGATTGAAATGGTCTAAGGTCTGTCCTTCTCTTCAGCAAAACGATGGGCAGTTTACCGTCATCCAGCTGGTGGGCATGCTCAGGGGCATCGCGGCTGGCATGAAGTACCTGGCGGACATGAACTACGTCCACCGCGACTTGGCGGCACGCAACATTTTGGTGAACAGCAACCTGGTCTGCAAAGTTTCGGACTTCGGCCTCTCCCGCTTCTTGGAGGATGACACCTCGGACCCCACCTACACCAGCGCTCTGGTAAGGGGGTAACAGGAGGGCTGGTGGGCCAAGACTTTGAAAGGTAACTGAGATAAGTCAAGGGACAAACCAGGTTTTGCCATCCAACACTTCTGCTAACAAGTCCATCCGTCCAGGAGTTGAATAGTTGTCTGCCACACCTATTCATCTCCGCCCCCTGCATTTTATCCCCAGAGCTAGGGTGGGGCTTCACTAGCAGTGGTGACTCTTCCGTCCTGAGGACCGGCCTATAAATTTTCACTACTCTCCTCTCCTCTGCTTTCTGAGCATCTGTGAATCAAGCACTGGACCTAGTTGTTCTTCCTCTTCCTCATCAGCCACCTCCAGACCTGGGGTCTGTTGACTCTCCATCTGAGGGCTGACGGATGGCCCAGGCTGTGCCTCTGTCTCTGACAGCTCCACTCCCTCTTCCCCCTTGGAGCTCACAGATTGCCTTGAGGCTGAGCCTGAGTCCCACGCCTCCTCTTCCTCCTCCTATGATTTGGTTGCAGGATGGGCCGACAGCCGATGGGCCACAACAAAGAGGACCTGAGGCCTTCAGGTGGAAGATTGGCCACTTCTAATGATCTGTCCCTCTCTAGATGGCTTAAATTACCCTTTCCAGCCCTCCATGGGAACTGTAGTCCAGGAGCACTGATATAGGCCAGGTTATGGACTGACACTTCCACTCAGTGAAGGTCTTACATCCCTGAAGATACCAAGGACTTTGTCCTCAAGACAAGTTGTGGCGATTGTGTGATCAGCACATGACTTCCCCCTTCAGTTTCTCCCAAGTCCAAGTGGCTCATGGGTTTTGAAGTCTCGACTCACAGCCTTGGAATGGCTGAGAAGATGTTCCTTCAGGAAGTGGTCTGCCTGGACCATCCTTCCTCAGAAATCTGTCTTTCTCCTCATACAACGAAGAGACCCAATCGTTGTCCCTTCTTCGGAAGACAAGTACTGTAGGACAGGGCGTCTCCAGTCTTGACCAAGTTAAGACTTGTGGACTTCAACTTTCAGAATTCCAGGGAGTTGAAGTCTACAGCTTTTAACGTTGCCAAGGGTTGGAGACTCCTGCTGTAGGACATCCAATCCTTCTCGAACCCAATTCTTCTCCTTCTCTTCACAGGGTGGAAAGATCCCAATCCGTTGGACGGCGCCTGAGGCCATCCAGTATCGAAAGTTCACTTCTGCCAGCGATGTGTGGAGCTATGGAATCGTCATGTGGGAAGTAACATCCTATGGGGAGAGGCCTTATTGGGATATGACCAATCAGGATGTAAGTCACAGCTTTGAAACATCTGAGGAATCCTTTGGGATTGTAGATGGATGGAACTTCTGGTGATGGCATCTCCTGCAGATAGGGAGCAGAAAATGAGGGTTTTGTTATGGAAAATGATGGGTTGCTTATGGAAAAAAGAAGAAGGAACCCTTGTGAGAATTCTTTCAATGTTTCTAGGAGGCCTAAATCTCAAATGTTTCTCTTAACTCCAAGTCTTTCTCATCTAAACTATGCTAGTTCCTGGTCATAATAATAATTGGTTGGACGGAATTTGGTGGGATTTGTCATCTAAAGCACCATTTTCCACCAGCTAACCTTTCCTTTAGGTAACTTCAACTGGTCTTCAAACAATACGATTTTGCAAGTCTGGAAAAGTAGATGGTCCTCAAAGCTGGAGGACAAATTTTGGGCCTTCCTAGGGTTGAACATTATATTTTGAGTAATTCCAGTTCTCAAATCCCTTTCAATGAACAAGCTGGCTCAAGTGAGCACCGAAGACCCCTCATTTCAGCCCTGAGCTATACATAGTCTCCTTTATTTAGATCCCTTTCTCTCCAAACTTGCCAAAACCCTTCTTATACAATGAAATGGTGGATGAGTGCAGCTGATTCTCTTTTGGAAATATAGATAGTCCTCGATGTATGATCTAAAGTTTAGTTACAACCATGGAGGGGGCCCAATGGTTGGAACTTTGGGTTGCAAGTCCTCTTTTTTGGATCAGTCATAACTTAGAACGGTTCTAAGTCGAGGACTAGCTGTAGAACCAAAATAACAGTAAGTCGGGAGCAATGAGCGCAAAATTCACACAGGGTTCAAGAGGTGTAAAACTATGGATCATTCACTGGCAGGTAATCAATGCAATCGAGCAAGACTACCGATTACCACCGCCCATGGATTGTCCAAGCGCTCTCCACCAGCTCATGCTGGACTGCTGGCAGAAGGACCGCAACCACCGGCCGAAATTCGGACAGATTGTCAACACCCTAGACAAGATGATCCGAAACCCCAACAGCCTGAAAGCCATGGCACCCCTTTCCTCAGGGTAAGGAAGCAAACTCTTGGATGTTGATGCTGAAGAAGACTTTGTGTCTTCTTCGTTGGTTGAGGGACCTTCCTTGGAAGCAAACTCTTGGACTTTGATCATGGAGAAGACTTTGAGTATTCTTCATTGGTTGAGGGACCTTCCTTGGAAACAAACTCTTGGACTTTGACATTGGAGAAGACTTTGAGTCTTCTTCATTGGTTGAAGGACCTTCCTTCACGTGGGTTGACTGGAAGTCCAACATGGAGATCTATCAAGGGTTTAGTAATATCTGTATTGAAGAGAGTCACCAAGGTTGGGATAAACCTGGAATTCCTCACTTAGTGATGGAAATCACAGCCATAAGTCAAGGACTACCTGTGCCTGGTGGCAAATTGAAATTGAAATGGATTTTAATTTGATTGACTTTGCAGGATTAATCTTCCTTTGCTGGACCGGACGATTCCCGATTATTCCAGTTTCAATACGGTCGACGAATGGCTGGAAGCCATCAAGATGGGCCAGTACAAAGAGAATTTTGCCAGCAACGGGTTCTCCAGTTTCGACTTAGTTTCCCAGATGACGATGGAGTAAGAACACCAAACATTAAAATTGTAAAATATTTCCTCATGTAAAAATCAAATACGGGTAATTCTCGATTTACAACAATTCGTTTGGGGTCTGGGTGGGGGCAGCCAGATTCACTTAGCAACTGCAGGACTGATGTAAGAAGCGCAGAGATGCACTGAACAGCGGGGGCAAGGAAGGTCGTAAAACGGGGAGCAAAGTTCACTTAACAAATGTCTCGCTTAACGACAGAAAGGTTGCCCCCCCGTTGTGGTTGTAAGTCGATGACTACCTGTAAAATAGAATCATCAATAAAATAAGGAAATAAAATAAGATAAAGTATGATGGAATGGAATGAAAAACAACACAATACAAAACACAAAACAATACAAAATTGTACAGTACAGTCCAATATAATACAAAATACAAAACAATACAAAATTGTACAGTACAGTCCAATATAATACAAAATGCAATACAAAATACAATACAGTACAATACCATAGTATAGTACAAGACAAGACAAAATACAAAACAATACAACTGTAAAATACAATATAATGCAGTAGAAAATATAATAGAAAACAATACAAAATACAATACAGTACAGTGCAACACAATACAATACAGTACAATATCACAGTACAGTACAATACAATACAAAATACAAAACAATACAAAATTGTACAGTACAGTCCAATATAATACAAAATACAATACAAAATACAAAACAACACAAAATACAATACAATACAAATTACAAACTACAAAATAATACAATATAAAAATACAATACAATACAATATAATATAAAATACAGTGGAAAATGCAATACAAAATACAAACACAATACAATACAACCTCTCCTTAATCTTCCCGCCCCTGTTCTTCTTCCCATCCCCAGAGACATCTTGCGAGTCGGAGTTACGCTGGCCGGACACCAGAAGAAGATCCTGAACAGCGTCCAGGTGATGCGGACGCAGATGAGCCAGATCCAGTCCGTGGAAGTTTGAGACGTGCTTCTCGCACACACAGTCACGGGTTTGGAGGTCCTGCTCCCTCGTTGTCCTGGAGCACGTCCAGGTTTCCCATGGGACTCGGGGCTGCTCAAACCAAGACAGACATGGAGCGCCAAGCGGCCACGGACTCTAAGCAAATCAGAGCCACCCTGGATTTCTGTTTTTGGAGGACACGTCCATACCCCGCGTCAGTGGCATGGACCTTCTCCTCAAAGGGCTAAAGTTGGGGTAGGGACAGCAAGCGGTCTTTCTCGCCCCCCCCTTCAACCCTGTCCATCCTTCGAATGAGCCGTTCCAGCATCGCTGTCTATACAGGAGGTCCCCGAACATCTGGAATGGAGGTGTGGACGATTCATCTCATCCGGAGTTCGGTGGACATGATCTCTGGGGCCAGAGACAGGAGGTTTAGCCTACGGACGGGTCTTTTGTAACCCTCTTTCCTTCGAAGGACAGAAGCATTTTTTAAAAACAAATTTTGATGTCCTCTTCCACCTTCTTCCCCCGCGGTTTAAAGGAGCTTCCTACATGGTTCAGATCGGTCCTTGATCGAGTTGGGATTGGGTTTGAATCTCGGCGCTTCCTGGAACCCGTTCCTCTTCTGCAACCCCAAATGGCAGCTATGACACATTTGCGATGTTCACCAGGCCTTCCTCCCTTGTAGCGTGTTGTAGACTTTGTTGTGCTTTTCTGTTGTGGTTGTCCATGACTTCTCCTTCATTTGCAATGGGGGTCCCAAGGGGGTTGGGGGGGGGGGCTGCGTTGTTTTGCCCTCCTCTGAATGCAAAAAAAAATAATAATAATTTGTGTTTCTCCTCCCAAGGAGCCAGGCATTGTCACCAAGTTGTGTGTGTGTTTGTGTGTGTGCGTGTATTGAGAGAGACGTCCTATTTTTTTTTCATTTGCATTTGTGCTGATTGAGCCTGCAAGATACAGGTACTCCTCGACTTATAACCGTTTGCTTAGTGACCGTTCAAACTTGCAAAAAAGTGTGTTAGGAACTATTGTTCACACAACTGTCACAGCCTCCCCATGATCACGGGAGCAAAATTCAGACATTTGACAACTGACTCGTATTTATGATGGTCGCAGTATCCATTTTATGACCTTTTACAACCTGAGGGGGAAGCCCACTTCGATTAACAGAAGTGTGACTAATTTAACCGCGATCTCCTTAACAATGGTGGCTGGCGAGAGACATCGTCAGACGGAGGCAAAACTCACTTCACAACCGTCTGGCTTAGCGACCGAAGATTTGACCTCCATTGCAGTTGTAAGCCGAGGATTACCTGTAGCCGAAGCGTGTCGAATCTGCAAAGCAATTATAAGCAAGCAGGCGTGTTATGCAAAACGAGCCGCCGTTAGGAAAGTGGGTTAGACTCCGTGTCTTTGCTAACCGGGGATATTGTTCCCCCAGGGCAGGAAGAAAAAAAATAAGGGGGAGGAAAAGAAAGGATTTTCTTTGCAGCTTTTCCACAAAGGCACAAGGAAATTAACTTTGTTTTGCATCAGAAGGTCTCCCCTTAGAAAACAACACACACACAGAGAGAGAAACACAAAGTGTTTGACATATGCCTGCAAAAGAAAACATCTCCAATCAGAATTTGCTTTTGCACGACAAGACTGCTCCAAGCCTGCGTCGTCCCCCCCACATCCTTTTATAAGGAGGGGGCTTGGTTTGCCGTGCCAAATTATTCTCGGTGGGTTTGCTCAGATCATGGTTATCCTGTCCTCCCACCCATTCGCCTTTTCATTCTAATTAAGATGTGTGTGTTTTTTTTCCATCTGCAAGCTGGCTTATAAAGAGCTTTTTCCAGTGTCTTTTATCTGTAGTGAACTTTGGCGATTTGGACTTCAATTCCCAGAATTCCCTAGCCAGCGTGGAGAATTCTGGGAGTTGAAGTGCACCCATCTCCATGTTGCTAAGCTTGCAAAACGTTCCAGTCTCGATTCTACAGCCAGCATATGTGGACTACAACTCCCAGAATTCACCCGCCCGCGTGGAGAATTCTGGGCATTGAAGTCCACCCATCTCCATGTTGCTAAGCTTGCACAATGCTCCGTTCTCGACTCTGTAGCCGGGGTCCATGGATTTCAATTCCCAGAATTCCCCAGCCAGTGAGGAAAATCCACAAAGCAATTATAAGCAAGCGAGCATGTTATCCAAAGCGATCCGCCAATAGGAAAGTGGGTTAGCTTCGTTCTGGGAATTCTGGGAATTTCAGTGCACACCCTGCTGCATGAGGAATTCTGGGCATTGAAGTCCACTTCCGTTGTCAATTCCGCAGCCAGCGTCTGTGGACTACAGCTCCCAGAATTCTCCACGCTCGCTGGGGAATTCTGGGCATCGTAGTTCACACCACACTGTTGGTTTTCGCAGCTTGGCTCTGTTCTGTGTGTGGAAAATTCTCATTTTTGCCCCCCTCTTTCATCTGCTTTACCGAGCTCATGTCCACCGGAACCGAAGCTGCCCCGTTCCACCAGACCAAGCAATAAAATGGCTGTCTTATGGATCCGGTGATCCTCCTGAGAGGAAGAGGGTTTTGGTGTGAGAAAAGAGGCAATTTAAGGATGAAGGTTCCAGAGTTGGAAGAAACCCCTTCAAGAGCCTTTCTTCTGGAAAGGTGACATAAATATGTCACCATCTTCAAACTAGCTTTCTGGTTGTCTGGGTGTGAATCTGGCATAAAACGGTGGAATGCGGAGGAGAGGCGGCCGCAAACGGGAGCGAGTATTTATTTCAAACGGAGAAAATTTTAAGATTTTTCTTCTCTTGTCTGTAATTTCCTTTAAAGGGGGGGGGGCAGGTGTGGAATGGGAGGGTCTTGAATTTTGGGCATTCGCGGGACCGTCCAGCTCGGAAGGACTTGAAGCTTTGCGAAGATGCATCTCAACTCATCGCTAGGTCCCCATTTTAAGGAGCCCCCCCCCTTCATCTCCGGAGGGGACACCCATGCAACCTTTGTTCTTTTACCCCTGGCAGTATTTGTATTTTTTACAAAAGAACGACGACAACGACCACAACAAAAATGTGAATAACAGGTGGTTTCCCAACCCTTCTCCCCCCCTCCCCTCCCCCCCCAAGGATGCGTCTTCCATTCCAACCAGGCTTTTCTCCGTACTCCGTCGGACATCTTTGGGGTGTCCGCGGGAAAGGGGAGAAGGAAAACTCAATGTATTTATAAAGAAAACGCAGAATCCGTTACTCCGCGATCTTTGTAGGAGTATTTTTAAGAAGACTTTCTTTTCCAAAATAAATGTGAAGTGTGAACATTTTGGACCAGTTCTCCTTTCCTTGTGCCTTCGCACTTTTGAACTTCTAGACATATTTCCATGGGTTTTTTTTAAAAAAAATATTTTATTTTAATACAAACATTTCATCTTTCATTAAACAGTGTGTCACCTGAGTACAAATATTTTGTGCAATAACAATTACGATTTACAGATGTCTTTAATATTTTGTCTATTCTTAAAGTAAAGGTAAAGGTTCCCCTCGCACACATGTGCTAGTCATTCCCGACTCTAGGGGGCGGTGCTCATCTCCGTTTCAAAGCTGAAGAGCCAGCGCTGTCCGAAGACGTCTCCGTGGTCATGTGGCCGGCATGACTCAACGCCAAAGGTGCACAGAATGCTGTTCCCTTCCCACCAAAGGTGGTCCCTATTTTTTTCTACTTGCGTTTTTTAAGTGCTTTCAAACTGCTAAGTTGGCAGAAGCTGGGACAAGTCACAGGAGCTCACCCCGTTACGCGGTGCTCGAACCGCTGAACTGCCGACCTTTTGATCGACAAACTCAGTGCCTTAACCACTGAGCCACCATGTCCCTCATTGTCTATTCTTAATACTAAATCCGAACATACCTACTATTATAACAATCCTCTTCTTAGCTTATTTAACTTCGTTAAAACATTTGCCATATTTCACTTCTCTGCTTTTCTTTCCAATTTTCATATTTGTTCTCTAACCATTGATAGAATAACTCCCATAGACTATAATAATCAGAATCTTCCTTTTCTTTAATTGCGAGCGTTAAACTATTCATTTCTGCACATTCGGCACATTTTCTCATATTTCCATGTTAGGTTGTGTAGACAAAGGCGTAGAATCGAAATCACGCAAAGGGTTAGTACCGCTTTGTAAGTGCTGTATCCAGTTTTGGTCCCCACATTGCCCCCCCCAAAAAGAGGTTGAGACTTTGGAAAAATTGCAGAGAAGAGCAACGAAGACGATTAAAGGCTTGGAGACTAAAACATATGACGAACGGGTGTAGGAATTGGGTTTGACTAGTCTAGAGAAAAGAGTAACTAGAAAGTGATGGGGTAGCCTAGAGGTGAAGGTCTCGCCTCATAATCAGGAATCTATGAGTTCGATCCTAGGTAGAGACAGGTATTTCTCTTTCTGGGCACGATGAGAATATATCTGCCAAATAAAACTCCACATTGGCGACAGGAAAGGCATCTGGCCAGTAAAACACTCGGCTCCATTCAGTTGCGCAGACTCCACCTTGCAAGGGATTATGGGGTCATTAAGCAATGATGATGATGATTGAACGAATGAAAAGAAGGACTAGAGGGGAACATGAGCGCAGTCTTCCAGTATTTGAGGGGCCTCCACAAAGAAGAGGGGGGGGGTCCCTTTATTTTTCCAAAACACTAAATGAACTATTGTATGTCGAGGATTACCCACGTAGTAAATTCAGGCTCCAGTATAAGTCTATCTTCCGATCAGAGTGGAAACAAAAATTAGTGGCTAGTTAATTGTAATAAACCCATCCGGTCTCACTCAGCTGGTAGAAGAAGAAAAAATTTGTCGCTCCATTTTCCAGTCAAAATCGTGATTATCGAAGTCATGGGCAGACTTCAACAACAGACGAAATTCACATTGTTAGTTCTGAAATCCAGAGAAGGCTTTTGACTGCTTTGATTTCAACACAAGGTCTCCGATTTTTTTTTCCCCGTTGCTTTTCTGCGTTCCCAAAAAAAAAGGCTTTTGATCTTAGAATATAATGCAAGGAAAATGTATACTATTTCTTTTTTTTTAAAAAAAAAACCCAACTGTTATTAACATCCCAAAATACAAGTTAAAATACCTCTATAACAAAAACACATCCATAATAATTATACAGTTCAACGTCTTTCTGACAGTACTTAATTCTTAACTTTCTTCGATGGATAGAAATTAAAAATTAGGAATGTATAGAACAAAATAAGATATAAAACGTGATTAAATAGGTTGGTTAAGTGGGCAGATGCGGGAGTAGATGAAGAAAGAAAATGTGATTTGATTTGATTTTGATTTTATTAGATTTGTATACCACCCTTCTCCTTGCGGACTCAGGGCGGTGAACAGCCAGAGATAAAAAGCAAGCTACACAAAAGTTAAAATTTTAAAAATAACTAATATAAATTTGGCCGATAGTTAAAACAATCCAATTTAAAATTAATATCAAAAACTCTAAAAATACTAAAAATTTTACAGGGATCAGGCCAAGCCGGCAAGCTTGTATACTATACTATTGTATACTATTTCAATCCCTCCCTCCCACCCTCCCTCCCTCTCTCCCTCCCTCCCTCCCTCCCTCCATCAGAATAGAGCTTAAGGGTCCTTTGGAGGTCTTCTAGTCGAGCCCAAGCAGGAGAACCTATACTAATTCAGATAAGGGGCTGTCTAGTTTCTTCTTAAAAACCTCCAGGGACGGAGTGGCCACAACTTCTAGTGGCGAGCTGTTCCACGGCTTAATCGTCCCCGCTGTTAAGAAGTTATATTCTTATATTAGCTTATATTCTGATAGAACAATCTTCAAGTCAGGTTTTCCTGCAACACTGACAATTTAAAAAGAAAAACTTTCTAAATTTAACCCACATGGTTGCTGTCAATAATTCATGGCTTGTTCCACCCTCCGTGCCTAGAATTTCCCTTCTGTAACTGGAGGATCATTTTCTCTGCTTTGGTTTCGTGTGACATACTTGATGAGGTTCTGAAGGGGGTTTTTTGGGGGACCTGGCGAGAAGCCGATGCGGCATGTCCGTAGGGCAGGACACAACTCACGATGCTTCCACCCGGTGTCACGCAATGTGACACAAATCTGGGGGGTGGGGTGGGGGCTCCTTGGCAGGGGATCGGTTTGGAGTGCCTATGCTGGTCCTTGCATTTATATGGCTGAGGTAGGGACTGTCAGTGATTGGAATGGAATGGAATGCAGAAAAAAAATGCAGAATAGAATAGAATAGGACAGAACAGAATACAGAATATAATGTAGAATAGAACTGAATAGAGAATAGGATGCAGAAAAGTGCAGAATAGAATAAAAGGCAGAAAAACGCAGAATAGAATAAAAGGCAGAAAAAGGCAGAATAGAATATAATAGAAAATAGAACAGAATGCAGAAAAATGAAGAACAGAACAGAACAGAACAGAACAGAACAGAACAGAATAGAATAGAATGCAGGAAAAAATGTAGAATAGAATAGAAAGAATAGCAGTAGACTAGAAGAGAAAAACGCAGAATAGAACAAAATGCAGAACAGAAGAGAAAAGAGAAGAGAAGAGAATTTGAAGAGAAGAGAATGCAGAAAAAATGTAGAACAGAATAGAAAGAATAGCAATAGAAGAGAGTGCAGAAAAATATAGAATAGAGTAGAATCTGAACAGAACAAATTGCAGGAAAAAAGTAGAATAGAAGAGAATGCAGAAAAATGCAGAATAGAAAAGAAAATAGAATAGAATTTGAATAGAACAGAATGCAGAAAAAATTAATAGAATAGAATAGAATAGAATAGAATAGAATAGAATAGAATAGAATAGAATAGAATAGAATAGAATAGAATAGAATAGAATAGAAGAGTTAGTTGGAAGGGACCTTGGAGATCTTCTGTTCAACCCTCCTGTCCATGTCTTTTCTTTTCTTTTTTTCTTTTCATTTTCTTTTCGTTTCTTTTCGAAAACAGAATTAACCCCGTCTTTAGCGTGACTGTAGCCCTCACCGTTTTGAAGCCAGGATCCCCCAACTCAAGGACCGCCATGATGGCATTTCGGGGAACCTCGTCTTCTTCTGGCCATTTCCAAAGCTTTTTGTGAACAGCGGGAGAAGATATGGAGACTCTCTCCCCTCCCCGGCTCCTTCTGCTGTCTCCTCGGGGATGGGGGGTAGGAGAAGCCATCCATGCGTGATGCTTCAATCTTCTCCAATTAACTTTGAGAAGGATTTTCACACCCCTGGACCGCTCCATCCAAAATAGCCCTTCGGAGCATGATGCAACCTGGCAGGGGAGGGACAGGGCAGCCACCGAGAGGGGAATGGGGAGGGGGGGACATGGGGACAGAAGTCCATGCAGGTGTCCCGGCTCGATTCATCCCAAGCTGGCCTCCTAATTGACGCAGAGACACAAAAGGACATTGTGACAATGTTTTTGGTCTTCTACGACGGGCCTTCCAGACCAGCTGTGTTGACGGGGGAGGCCTTGTGACCTGCTCTTCCGCCGTTGATGGATATTACTCTTGATGGCCCCTTTCACAGTGCCAACGTGCGAAAGGGCGCTGAACTCTTGATGACTGACGTTTCCATGGGTTCAAAAGTTCAGGGCACATCAAGAGAGATCATCGTCCATCTCCAGGAAAGGGTAGGGGGAGGTTGGCCTTCAAGCCCAACGGATGGGTGCCTTCATGTGACCTCCGAGGATTGGTGGAACCCATCGTCTCCTCGGAGGACGATGGCCGCCGATGATTGACACCTCAAAGGATGCCCCTAATGTGCCCTCTTATTGGGTGGAAGGTGGTGGGCTTTCCAAGCCAGCGGATCTTGAGATGGGGATGGAGAAGCTGAATGGGAGGAGCTACCCGCGCGAACCACAGCCCTCCCCTCCCCCCCCAAACACGTGCAAAAATTTAGGGCAGAGACGCCATCGGTAATATTTGCCCATCACAGTAGGCTTCAGTTAACAAACAAGAAGATTTGTGGACCAAGGAAGAAAACCCAGAATTTTCTCATGCATGGAAGACCATCTGTTGTCAACCTCATGACAAGTTGGCCTCTGGCCATCCATGGCGACATCCAAATGTATTTGCAGCTGGATGAAACAAAGCCAACTTCCCAGGCCCAAGATGCTTGGGTTGATGGACCAGAGAAGACAACGGCCAACAACAAAACGCCAACGCAATCCTAGGCTGCATTAAACAAGAGGCATAGAATCCAAAGCACGTGAAGAGTGAAGAGTTCTTGATCAAACTTTAGAAAGGCCACCCATCCAGTTTTTGGTGACCACATTACAAGAAAAAAAAATATTGAGAAAGAGGGCCGAGCAGCGCAACCGAGAGGATTAGGGGACTGGAGGAGAAAACATAGAAAGAACGAATTGGGTATTGTCTAGTCTAGTGAAAAGAAGAACTAGCGTTGACATGACAGCAGTCTTCTGGGATTTGGGGGGCTACCGCGAAGAAGAGGGGGTCAACTTATCTCCCAAAGCGCCAGAAGGCAAGACAAGAAGAAACAACGGATGGGAACGGACCAAGGAGAGAAGCAACCTGGAACGAAGAAGAAGATTCCTGACAGTGAGGACAATGAATAAGTAGAAAAAACTTTTCTCCAGAAGTTGTGAGTAACTCCATCACTGGAGGTTTTTAAGAAGAGGCTGGAGAACCATTTGTCTGAAGTGGTCTAGGGTTTCCTGCCTGGGCAAGGGGTTGGACTAGAAGACCTCCAAGGGCCCTTCCGAGTCTGTTATTCTGTTACGGTTCCTCTGTGTCGTTGCTTAGCTCTAAACCCAAGTGAGGTGGGCCGTAAGACCCTTCTCTCCCTGTCACAGCTTGCTGGCTCAATTTACAGAATAATGCAGAATATTATTCTGCTCGAGCGTGAGACCCTATATCATTTCAGACAAATGGCTCTCCAATCTCTTCTTAAAAACCTCTAGTGTTGGAGCAAAAACAAAGCACTATCAATCCATCAGAATAGAGCTGGAAGGGACCGTGGAGGTCCTCTAGTCCACCCCCGTCTCAAGCAGGAGACCCTGGATCATTTCAGACCAGTAGCTGTCCAATCTCTTCTTAAAAGCCTCCCGTTCCTTCTCATAATTTGCTCAACCTCCCCACCCCCCCAGCTTTTGAGGCTGTTCCCCAGCCATCATACAAACATCATTTCTGCAGGATTATTCCCATTAAAATGTATAGGGAATATATATCTTTTTTTCAAGAGAGGGGTTAGTCTTAGAGGCCTACACACAGGCTTAATTAGGAAGCTGCATGCATGGGAAGGATAGTCCTCCCCCCCCCACCTCGGCTGACAGATGTTATTAAAAGGGATCAGCTTCAGCAGATGCTTAAGACGGTTGGAGGGATGTCAGATTCAAATTAAGGGAAGGTTGTCCAATTTAGCAATTACACATTCGTCATTGGTACACAATTCTGCTTTAAAATTCATTCTTACAGGACCGTCCTCAAAGCCCAAAGTCCATTTATCGACTTTAAATCTAACAATAATCCTTCCTTCCTTCTTTCCTTCCTTCCTTCTTTCCTTTTTCCCTCCCTTTCCTTCTTCATCTCCTTCCCTCCCTCCCTCCTTCCCTTCCTTCTTTCCTTCTTTTCAATCCATCACATCTTTCCTTCCTTCCTTTTTCCCTCCATTTCCTTCCTCATCTCCTCCCCTCCCTCCCTTCTTTTCTATACTACATCTTTCTTTCCTTCCTTCCTTCCTTCCTTCCTTCCTTCCTTCCTTCCTTCCTTCCTTCCTTCCTTTTCCTTCCTTCCTTCCTTCCTTCCTTCCTTCCTTCCTTCCTTCCTTCCTTCCTTCCTTCCTTTTCCTTCCTTCCTTCCTTCCTTCCTTCCTTCCCTTCCCTTCCCTTCCCTTCCCTTCCCTTCCCTCTCTTCCTTCCTGTCATCCTTTTTCCCTCCCTTTCCTTCCTCCTCCTCTCCTCTCCTCTCCTCTCCCCTCCTCTCCTCTCCTCCTCTCCCCTCCCCTCCCCTCCCCTCCCCTCCCCTCCCCTCCCTCCCTCCTTTTCTTCCTGTAATAATCAATCAAGAGTCGAATAAGTCCTAATAATTACATGGAAGAAGGAAGGAATAAATTGTATAGCCTGACCAGCAGAGGACGCCACAGATTTCTGTATTTGCTGTTCTTTAAAAGCAAAAGCAGATTTTAATTAGCACAACTGAATGTATCTGAAAATGGAACACTCTCCTGTTTTGAGTGACACGTGAACTGAAGCGCCGTTCTCAGCAAATAAAGCAATAAAGAAAGGATAGGATAGGATAGGATAGGATAGGATAGGATAGGATAGGATAGGATAGGATAGGATAGGATAGGATAGGATAGGATAGGATGGGAATATAGAATAGAAAAGAAAAGAAATAGAGAAATAGAATATAGAATATAGAATATAGAATATAGAATATAGAATATAGAATATAGAATATAGAATATAGAATATAGGATGGGATGGGATGGGATGGGATGGGATGGGATGGGATGGGATGGGATGGGATGGGATGGGATGGGATGGGATGGGATTGAATAGAATAGAGTAGAGTAGAGTAGACTAGGGTAGGGTAGGGTAGGGTAGGGAAAAAGAGAAGAGGGAAGGGAAGGGAAGGGAAGGGAGAGTAGAGTAGAGTAGAGTAGAGTAGAGTAGAGTAGAGTAGCGTAGAGTAGAGTAGAGTAGAGTAGAGTAGAGTAGAGTAGAGTAGAGTAGAGTAGAGTAGGATAGGATAGGATAGGATAGGATAGGATAGGATAGGAAAAATATGCAGACTAAATAGAATAAAATGCAGAAAAATGCAGAATAGAATAGACTATAGAATAGAATAGAATAGAATAGAATAGAATAGAATAGAATAGAATAGAATAGAATAGAATAGAATAGAATAGAATAGAATAGAATAGAATAGAATAGAATAGAATCCCTGCCTCTCAACCTTGGTAACTTTAAGATGTGTGGTCCTCTAACTCCCAGAATTCCCCAGCCAGCCCAGAGTACATAACCTGTACAAGATTTAACCCCCCCCCCTTTCTCAATGTTTTTTGGGGGGGGTCCCTTTCCATTTCTTGCCTGGATGGGAGTGGGTGGTTTGGGGGCTGGGCAGGAGCTTTATTCTCCTTCCTAGGTCTTGGCACTCTGGCAACTGAGGTCTGTGGAGACACACAACAGCTTGCGGCCGGGAGCTTAGCTCCATAAATCTGGATTTTGCTCTCTTCCAGCAATAGATTGCAGAAACTCAGAACCGGGCAATAGAAGCCGTGAGACAGGAGGGAAAACCTGCTACTACGGAGCCCATCGCGCACCTCTCTTGCCAATCCGAAGCCAGCAGGAGGAAGGCATTGACCCTAGAAGCTATGGTAGGTCCATCTCTCCCCTGATGTTTGGGCAGGAGGGCAAAGTCCCAGGGGGAGGAGGAGAAGGGGAGTATCTAGAGATCCGGCAACAGAGTTTGCTAAGGACCGATCACACACACACACACACACACACACACACACACACACACACACAACCATCAATCTCCGGGGAACCATCCTGCACCCAGAGGTTCAGGAACGTTGGATGATGTAGGAGGAAGTGTGTGTGTGGGGCTTTGCCAGAAGAACCGAGAATCAAAAACCGGAAAGAGGATAGAATGTAGGATGATACGGTTGGAAGGGATCATCGGAGGTCATCTAGCCCAACCCCCCCCCCCACTCACACCTGTGCTAGGGATTCGAACCGCCGACCTGCCAACCTTTCTGATCGACAAGCTCAGTGCCTTAGCCACTGAGCCGCCTAGTCAGGCTTACCGCAATAGAACAGTAAGTTAAGTAAGAGCCTGGTAGCTCAGCAGACTAAAAAGCATTGTGATTAACACCAGCTGTCTGCAATGACTGTAAGTTCGAATCTCCCCAGGCTCAAGGTCGACTCAGCCTTCCATCCTTTCTAAGGTGGGTAAATCGAGGACCCAGTTTGTGGGGGCAATAAGATGACTTTGTATAAAATATACAAAAGTATGAAGGCTGTTGCTTGACGCATTGTAAACCGCCCTGAGTCTCCGGAGAAGGGCGGCATATAAATCAAATTGAAATAAAAAACAGTAAGGAAACATAGGGCCTGAAAGGGACCATCGAGGTCTTCTAGTCCAACCCCGCTACTCGAGCAGGAGACCCTGGACCCATTTCAAACCCATGGACGTCCAAGCAAATGGATCCAATCTCGGGATCAAGAATCAAGGGGTTTTGGTAAAAGGGGGAAAAAGAATTTGGAGGCAGAATCGGTTTGTGGAGCGATCCAGAGTTTTGACTTTTCCGCTCCTTAAATTTGAGCGGAGTTGTTCCATTGATTTGGAATCTCAATATCCTTTTGATATTCGGGCTTTGCAAAAGCCCCTGGCCGGCCAAAGTTTCAGATAGTTTCCACTTTCCCATAAATGCATAAGTAGCCATTTTAGCACTGGATAAATGGCTTTTTTTTAAAAAAAAAAAGCCTGTGTCTTCATATTTTATGATTTAATATTTCCTCGTTTCCTCACCCCCTAATCTTAGTTTTTCTAGTCCTTCCTGTCAAAAATGACTCCTTTCGGTTTAAACTCCTTTTCCACGTTTACACATCAACGTCCTATATTCATTGCAGATGAAAGACGAACAATAAAAGAGGAAGAAATATCCTTCTGGGTTCTGCTCCAAGTGGGGAAAAAGAGACTGGAAACATGGAGACGGCTTGGAAAGATGGTTTAATAGCGGTCAGGATCACATGGCTTGAGTTCCTGAACAGAAAAAGGGCAGATACAACGAGTCTCCGGGTTTTATGCTCTCTCTGGCTTGGAACTTCCTGGGGCCCAGAAAGAGTATCCTGATTGGTTGTCAGACTCCCAGGGGGTGGGGGTCTTAGCTAGCCTTGCTGGCTGATGTAATCTTCCCAGGTGCCATGTGGGGAGTTTCTGTCCTAGATGGGTCCCATTGTGTTGCAGATGAAGGTCCATTGACAAAGATTGAGTTTCTGCCTCTGGCCCATTGACAAAAGAGTGGGGCCAGGAAGGTGGGAGCTGCTTTGTCTTCAAAACATGCGTCTCCATTTCTCAACCTAATATTCTGCCTTTTTAATATTTCCTAAAATATTTCATTCTTCTAGGAAAGGGGTGGGTGCTAACTTCCTACAGAGGGAAGGAATGAAGAAGATAGAGGGCCTCCTGCTTGAGTAGTGGGTTGGAGTGAAAGACCTCCCAGGTCCCTTCCTACTCTGTCATTTTATTACTCCCTTGTTCTTACTAACAAGGGTTAGTAAGGGCCATGTGGAACGGTGAGTCACGAAATATGTCATTTATTAATTCCCGCACCCCACCCCCAACCCGCGATAGGACTGAGACTTTTGATAGATGGGTTTATAGGTGAAGTTTATTTCCCACACCTATCTGACTTTTTTTCCCGTGAAATTCTTACTACATCCTTTATTTATAGCATCTTCTGGTAATCAATAATACTGATAAGGCAGGTGTGGCCTTTATCTTGAAGGCGGAGATTTCTAGATAATCCAGATTAGGATAGGTGTGTGGGAAAGGTCATGAGTGACGGGATGAAGGGGTTGGCAGGGGTCTCCAACCCCTGGACGGCTCGCAGGAACTGTCCCCCTCTCCCCCCTCCAACCCCATTGCCGGGCTACCAAGACACAAAGTTTCAGACTTGCGATGGTCTGTGAAGTAGTTGTGCAAAAAAAAAAGGTAGAATGACCTTATCCCAAGGGGGAAATCTAGCAGGTTCTGACAGGTTCTGGAGAACTGGTAGCGGAAATTTTGAGTAGTTCGGAGAACCGGTAGCGGAAATTTTGAGTAGTTCGGAGAACCGGTAGCGGAAATTTTGAGTAGTTTGGAGAACCGGTTGTGGAAACTTTGAATAGTTCGGAGGACCGGTAGCGGAAATTTTGAGTAGTTCGGAGAACTGGTAGCGGAAATTTTGAGTAGTTTGGTAACCGGTAGCAGAAATTTTGAGTAGTTTGGAGAACTGGCAAATGCCACCTCTGGCTGATCCCAGTGGCCCCAGATGGTTGCAGATGGTTGACCTTGAAGCAGCATCTCAGGGAGATACGGTGAACTTTCCATTTCCCCTCTCCCACCCAGTCCTCCTCCCTCAAGTTGATGGCAGATTGACACCGAGCGATGGCGAAGTACAACTGTGAGTTGGCCGCTTCTGACCTTCTGTCTTCTCTCCCCATTAGACCGCCATCAGACTCAGCTTCTTCCGGTTGTCGACCCTGGAAGGGAAGGCGGTCCATGTGGCACTCCTGATCTTCTTCCTGCTCTTCGTGATCATGACCAGCCTTTTCCTGTGGCAGTACAGCCTGCCCAAGGTGAAGTCCAGTGAGTATAAAATTCAACAAAGCTCAGGGTTCACGGTGGGTTCACGATGGACCTCGGTGTCCACTGAAATGGGACCGAGAGCAGTGGTGGGATTCAAAATTTTTTACTACCGGTTCCGTGGGCGTGGCTTGGTGGGCATGGCAGGGGAAGGTTACTGCAAAATCCCCATTCCCACCTCACTCCAGGGAAAGGATACTGCAAAATCCCCATTCCCTCCCCACTCCAGGGGAAGAATACTACAAAATCCCCATTCCCTCCCCAATTTTGGGGAAGGATACTCAAAATCCCCATTCCCTCCCCGCTCCAAGGGAAGGATACTGCAAAATCCCCATTCCCTTCCCACTCCAGGGGAAGGATACTGCAAAGTCCCCATTCCCACCCCACTCCAGGGGAAGAATACTACAAAATCCCCATTCCCTCCCCAATTTTGGGGAAGGATACTGCAAAATCCCCATTCCCTCCCTGCTCCAAGGGAAGGATACTGCAAAATCCCCATTCCCTCCCTATAACATCCTGTCCTTTAATTTAATTTACTCGGCAAGGTCTAAAACAAAACCTGAGTGAACCTGAAGGCTGCCTCCTGCAAGCATGTATTGTCAGGCAGAAAAATCATTTAATAATGATTCAGGGACCCCCGCGGATTGATTAATTGTGTTTAATACGGCTTGATGGGTTTTAAACGCTGCGCTTGCGTTTCATTTGGTTTAATTGCTATCCGATTGATAACAGCCATGAGGTTGTTACAAATCGTATCCGGATTCAGGGGGCCTCATTTAAGATATTGGATATGGAAGAAAAAAAGCCCACCCCTCATTTAAATATACAGAGTTAACGGGGATGACGATAGCGGCACCTCACGTCAAATAAGATGGTAACGAAATACATAAAATCCACCGCCTAAAAATGAGGTCAGCCCACATCTGGTAGCCTACATAGAAAGATAACCGAGATTAAACCTAAATTGAAGGAGAGATGAATGTTATCCCTCCATATTCATTCATATCCATCCATATTCATTACAGTTTTTTCTCTCTCTCTTTCTCCCCCTCTCCTCTTTCTTCCTTCCTTCCTTCCTTCCTTTCATTTTTCTTTCTTTCTTTCTTTTCTTTCTCTCTCTCTCTTTCTTTCTCTTTCTCCTTCTCTTTCTTCCTCTCTCCCTCTCATTTTCTTTCTTTCTTTCTTTCTTTCTTTCTTTCTTTCTTTCTTTCTTTCTTTCTTTCTTTCTTTCTTTCTTTCTTTCTTTCTTTCTCTTTCTTTTTCTTTCTTCCTTTATCTCTCTCCCTCTCTCTTTCCTCTCCCTGCCTCTCTTTTTCTCTCTCCCCCCTTTCTCTCTCTCTCTCTCTTTCTCTCCCCCTCTTTCTTTCTCTCTCCCTCTCTCCCTCGTTCTCTCTCTCTCTTTCTCTCCCTCGCCAGCCTCCCTCTTTCTTTCTTTCTCTCTTTCTCTTTCTCTCTCTCCCCCTCTCTTTCTCTTTCTCTCTTTCTCTCTCTCTCTCTTTCTTTCTCTCCCCCTCTTTCTTTCTCTCTCCCTCTCTCCCTCATTCTCTCTCTCTCTTTCTCTCCCTCTCTGTCTCTCTCTCACTTTCTCTGTCTCTCTCCACCTCATTTATGAAAGGGAGCCCCCTCTAACATACCCGCTGATTAATTTTAATCCCACTCGGCTTTTTATCTCCGATTTCCAGATCCGGCTGGGGGTGGGGGGAGGAAATGGAACAAAGCTTTCTGTATTTCTTTGCAGCATGAGACAAGGCAGATCCTAGAGTCGTAGGAAGGGATCTCAGAGGTCTTCTAGTCCAACCCCCTGCTCTTATACCATCCTGCACAATCTTTTCTTGAAAACCACCCTTGATGGAGCAACCCACAACTCCAAAAGACTTAAGTTGATTAATTAATTCACCTTTGACACTGCCGGGAAATTCCTCCTTATTTCCAGGTTGCTCCTTGTCCTGCCCTCAGGTGCTTTGGAGAATAAATCCATGGCCTCTAAGGTAGGAGTGAAATCCAGCAGGTTCTGACAGGTTCTGGCGAACTGGTAGCGAAAATTTTGAGCAGTTCGGAGAACCGGCAGATACCACCTCCGGCTGGCCCCAGAGTGGGGTGGGAATGGGGATTTTGCAGTATCCTTCCCCTGCCACGCCCACCAAGCCACACCACGCCCACCAAGCCACGCCCACAGAACCAATAGTTTTAAAAAAATTGAATTCCACCACTGCCCCTTTTCCTATGGCCATCCTTCAAGAGTTGGAAGATGGCTACCACCAGGTCTTCCCTGGTCTTCTCTTTATTAGAAGAAGACCAGGGAAAGGAGCTCTGGTGGCTCAGCAGACTAAAAAGCATTGTGATTAACACCAGCTGTCTGCAATGACTGTAAGTTCGAATCTCCCCAGGCTCGAGGTCGACTCAGCCTTCCATCCTTTCTAAGGTAGGTCAAGTGAGGACCCAGTTTGTGGGGGCAATAAGCTGACTTTGTATAAATATACAAAAGTATGAAGGCTGTTGCTTAACGCATTGTAAGCCGCCCTGAGTCTCTGGAGAAGCATATAAATCAAATTTTTAAAAAAGAAGGAAAGAAGGAAGGAAGGAAGGAAGGAAGGAAGGAAGGAAGGAAGGAAGGAAGGAAGGAAGGAAGGAAGGAAGGAAGGAAGGAAAGAAAGAAACAAAGAAAGGAAGAGGAAGGAAGGAAGGAAGGAAGGCAGGAAAGAAAGAAAGAGAGAAAGAAAGAAAGAAAGAAGAAAGAAAGAAAGAAAGAAAGAAAGAAAGAAAGAAAGAAAGAAAGAAAGAAAGAAAGAAAGAAAGAAAGAAAGAAAGAACATTCAGCTGTCTGCAATGACTGTAAGTTCGAATCTCCCCAGAGTCAAGGTTGACTCAGCCTTCCATCCTTTCTAAGGTGGGTCAACTGAGGACCCAGTTTGTGGGGGCAATAAGCTGACTTTGTATAAATATACAAAAAGTATGAAGGCTATTGCTTAACGCATTGTAAGCCGCCCTGAGTCTCCAGAGAAGAGCGGCATATAAATCAAATAAAAAAAAAATCTTTCCCTGCCACGCCCACAGAACCGGTAGGGAAAAAAATTTGGATTTCATCCCTGGTCTAGGCTCTCCTGACAGGGGGTTGGACTAGAAGACCTCCAAGGTCCCTTCTAACTCTGTTAATCTGTAATCTGATAGGTTTAATCAGCACGGACGCCACACCAGCAGCTGCAGAGATGTGTCCCCGCTACCCAGAACCTGTCCAATTGGACCACCCCATCCCCATCCTGAAAGATGCTCTGGAAAAGGTAACGTTGCAACCCAGTTTTGGCCACCACACTATGAAAAAAGACATTGAGACTCTAGAAAAAGTGCAGAGAAGAGCAACCAGAATGATTTTAGGGGACTGGAGGCTCAAACATACGATGAACGGTTGCAGGAACTGGGCCTGGCTAGTCTAGTGAAGAGAAGGGCCAGGGGAGACAGGAGAGCATCTTCCAATATTTGAGAGGCTACCCCAGAGAGGACGAAGGGGTCAAGCTTTTTTCTAAAGCACCCGAAGGCTAGACAAGGAACAATGGATGGAAACTGACCAAGGAGAGATTCAACCAGGAAATAAGGAGGGATTTTCTGACAATGAGAACCATCAACCCATGGGACAGAAGTTGCCTTCAGAAGTTGTGGGAGCTTCATCCCTGGAGGCTTTCAAGAAGAGACTGGACTGCCCTCTGTCAGAAATGATGTAGGGCCATGATGGTGAATCTATGACACACGTGGCCATATCGATGGGCACGCGAGCTCAGCTCCGGTTCGCAGGAGATCCCACCACACGTTGGCTAACAGACCGCTTCCGGCCTCCAGGAGGGTGAGGAAGGCAGTTTTCACCCTCCCCAGACTCCTAGAAAGGCTCTGGGGGTGGGGAGAGCAAAAAATGGGTCTACCATACCATTGCATGCCAGGAGCGTGGGGGGGGGGCTACACACATGCGTGGGGGCAAGGCACATAGAATTATGGGTGTGCACATGTGCACGACCCCCTCGCTCCTGGCACGCGATGGTAAAAAGGTTAGCCATCACTGGTGTAGGGGTCTCCTGCTTGGGCAGGGGGTTAGACTAGATGACCAAAAGGTCCCTTCCGACTCTGTTAATCTGATATGTGAATATTAGCTCCTTCTAGCCGTAAGTGGGGGAGGGGAGGGAAAGTCCGACATTTTTATTTCTTGCTTTCTGGTCTCTCTAGGTGGACACTCTTCTCCGGCATCAAATCCGCAACCCGGGCCTTCCAGCCTTGTCGGCCATTGTCATCTACAACGACACGGTCTTGTGGACTGGCAACTTTGGGAAACGCAATAGCTCCAGTGACTTCTCAGGTCTCCCCAGCGAATATTCCATTTACAGGTGATTGGGGGGGGGGCTTCCCTCGACGAGAGGATTGTGAGTCAAGGATCGGATGCCCGAGGATGCGTTTTTGCACCACACCCATTCCGGTTGCTATCTAGGGATTCAGACACACAACTTTTGGCGAGGACGTTAGACGACCAAGATTTTCATTCCAACGTGCTGGTTTTTCCTCTCTTCTGTTTTAACCCAGACGTCCTTCTTCGCTGCTTTAGAGCCCCTTAATTTGATATCACAGCCTTACCGTGTTTCCCCAAAAATAAGACCGGGTCTTATATTAATTTTTTGCTCCAACAGATGCATTAGGAGGGTTTATTTTCTGGTTAGCTCTTATTTAGGGAGAAAAAAATTAAGCTAAAGGTTCCCCTCGCGCCTATGTGCTAGTCGTTCCCGACTCTAGAGGGCAGTGCTCATCTCCGTTTCAAAGCCGAAGAGCCAGCGCTGTCCGAAGACGTCTCCATGGTGATGTGGCCGGCATGACTCAACCGTGCCAAAGGTGCACGAAACGCTGTTCCCTTCCCACCAAAGATGATCCTTGTTTTTCTACTTGCATTTTTAATGTCCTTTTGAACTGCTAGGTTGGGACAAGTCACGGGAGCTCATCCCATTACGCGGCAGTAGGGATTCGAACCGCCGAACTGCCGACCTTTTGATCGACAAGCTCAGCGTCTTAGCCACTGAGGCACCGTGCCTCTTATTTAGGGTGAAATATGGTACTAAATGCATCCATCTGGCTGATAGTCTTAACCGGGGCTTATTTTTTGATCTTATATTACGAGCATCCTGAAAAAAATCATGCTAGGACTTATTTTGGGTCTTATTTTTGGGGAAACGGAGTAATTTTGAGAAAAGGAGAAGCGTAGATCGTAAACACAACACAAGTGTCTCCATTGCTGGGCTCCTGGGTTTGTGGTAATTCCCCCCCCCCCACAAATACGGCTCCCGAAACTTCAAATTAATGGCTACTCCAATTTTGTCTCTATGCTTTTTGGTGTGATGGCATGATTGTTGTATGTGTGTGTTAGGATCGGAAGCATCTCTAAATTGTTCCCAACCGTTATGCTGCACAAACTTTGGGAAGAAGGGAAGATAACGTCCCTCGATGATTCCTTGGAGTGCTACGCCCGGAATTTCTCCATCAAAAACCCCTTGGGGCATCTCAAGGAATCCAAACCGACGTCTTCGAGAGATGGGGCGGGCTATTTCGAGGACAAACCGCTGCCCCCCAGGCCTTCTTCGGTCACCCTGCGAAGGATGGCCAGCCAGCTGTCAGGTAGGAAAAGTTGATCTAAAAAGATGTGGAGACTCTGGAAAGAGTGCAGAGAAGAGCCACAAAGAGGATTAGGGGCCTGGAGGCTAAAACACACAAAGAAAAGTTGCTAGAATTGGGTATTTCTAATTAAAAGAAATAATTCTTTTCTGGGGGGACGGACACGATAGCAATATTCCAGTATTTGAAGGACTGCCCCAAAGAAGAGGGAGTCAATCTATTCTGTAGGACAAGAAGCAACGGATGTAAATTCATCAAGGAGAGAAGCAACTTGGAACCTAGGAGAAATTTTCCTGAACAATTAACCAATGGAACAACTTGCCACTAGAAGTTGCGGGTGCCCCATCTCTGGAAGCAGTGGGGAAGCCAAATTTGCTTCACAACCGTGTGACTCGTTTAACAACTGCAGTGATTCACTTCAGAACGGTGGCAAGAAAATGAGTTAGTTTGGTGCAACTTCGACTTGTCTCGCTCAGCGACGGAAACGTCGGGCTCGATTGCGGTCGCAAGCCCGGGACTCCCTGTATTTTAGTCCTTAACGGGTGTACGTCTTCCCAATTTAAAGATCGATGCGGTATTATATATTAGCTTAGATCGTAATATACAGCCTAGAGAAGGCGGGGTGGGATTGAAAAAGTTTAGCAACTGGTTCTCTAACCAGTGGCTGGGTGGGCGTGGCCTACTCAGGGAGGGCATTTTCGCCCTCCCCAGGCTCTAGAGGCTTTTCTTGAGCCTCCAGGAGGGCAAAAACAGCCTCTTCTGGGCCCGAAAGTCTCTCCAAAGGCCAGAAATAGGCCCATTTCCAGCCTTCACACAGCCTCTGCACTTATCTGTCTTCCAAAACTGGCTGCGGTGAGACTCCTGGGAGGGGCGTGCAACTACCGGTTCGGCGAACCAGATCTGGTCCGAATCGGGTGAATCCCACTCCTGCTGCAAGGTGAAATTGCATTTCATGGGTTGAATTGAACGCGCGAAATTAGCTGCCACGCGAATGCGATTCGTAGGAAATATCTCCCACCCAACCTTCCCTCCAAACCCAGCCTGCTCCTTTTTCTGAGGCCCCCTTGCAAGGTGACACCCCCCCCCTCCACCCCGATGTTCATCTGATTTTCTGGTTCTTCAGGGCTGCCCCGGCGTCTGAGGTCCACCAACCTCATGTGGAAAGGAACTACCCAAGAGGCCTTAGCTCTTCTCCGAGATGACGTCTTGGTGGCCGATCCAGGAACCCGGTGAGCGAAAGACCTGAGTTGATCTTGTTCACTTAGGTTGTGTTACTCAGGGTTGCGGTGGGTTTCAAACCTCGGGTGAGTTTTCCTCGGGCACTCTATGCAGAACGTAGAATCCTAAGGTTGGAAGGGGTCCTTGGAGGTCTTCTAGTCTAACTCCTGCTCAGGCAGGGAACCGCCATAATGTCAGCTCGTAAAGCATTCCTGGCCTGCTCTCGAGTTGCCATAGGCAGGAGGCGGGAAAAACTGATGGAGCAACACGGCAGCGACTGGAAGCACAGTCCACGCATACCTTTCTCAAGGCTGCAGCCTAGGTTACCAGAGCCAGCCGGAGAGGCGTGTTTTCTACAGCCCGCGAAAGTGCTCCTTTGGAGAATGTGATTTATGATACACCCTGGGAAAAGGGGGGAAAACCGGGTCATAGTTGGGACGTAAATTACGTAGGGCAGAGCTGACTCCACTTGGGTATGTGCCGACATGTTGCTCCTAATAAATAACATTTCAGACAAGTGGCAAATATATTTTAGTGCGACATTCTCCTCAACCAGACAAAAAATTATTGCCATCTACGGTGGGTGATCAGAGGAGACTCAAAATAGGGGCCTCATCTTCTTTGAAAAGCACCTGAGGACCTGACAAGGAACGAAGGATGAGAGAGATTGCATCTAGAAATAAAGAGAAATTTCACGACAGTGGAGAACAATTAACCAGTGGGACAGCAATTGTGGATGCTTCATCACTGGAGTTTTTCAAGAAGAGACTGGACAGCCATTTATCTGAAATGGTGTACGGTCTCCCGCTTGAGCAGGGGATTCGACTAGATGACCTCCAAGGCCCCTTCCAGCTCTGTTATTCTAAGCTGGTTTACTCTTTCCTGTCTGAAGGTGGGGGGGGAGGGGAAGGGAGAGAAGAAATCGACAAGAAAACACCAATGGGATGACCTCATTTTTAAGTGATTCTTCCCCTTTCGGCAACACTTAAAAAAAACCTCCGCAACTAAAATGAATAAATCTGAATTCTTCCGAGTTCGCTATTATCTAAAATAACCTCTAATGAAAGCATCCCTTTTTCCAATTATTTATTTATTTCGATCGTGGCTTTCTAATTTTAAAAATGAAACAGGAAACACATCCCATGTATTCTTTCTCCTCCTCTTTTCCCCACAACAACAACAATCCTGTGAGGTGGGCTGGGGGGAGAGAGAAAGAGTGGGGGAGGAGCTGTCTCAGTCACATAACTGCCATTTGTGCCTAAGGTGGGACTAGAACTCACCATCTCCTGGTGATTCACCCAAAGGCACCCAACTGGCTTTCATGTCTAAAATGGGACTAGAACTCACCATCATCTGGTGATTCACCGAAAGGCACCCAGCTGTCTCTCATGTGTAAGACAGGACTAGAACTCCCAGTCTCCTGGTGATTCACCCAAAGGCACCCAACTGGCTTTCATGCCTAAATTGGGACTAGAACTCACTATCACCTGGTGATTCACCCAAAAGGCACCCAGCTGGCTCTCATGCCTAAAACAGGACTAGAACTCCCAGTCTCCTGGTGATTGGCCCAAAGTCACCCAGCTGGCGTCCATGTCTAAGGCGGGGCTAGAACTCACTATCTTCTCTTGATTGGCCCAAAGTTATCCAGCTAGGTTTTCAGACTTTAAGGTGGAACTAGAACTCACGGTCTCCCGGTAATCCTCTCTGCTTTCCTTCTGCAGGTGCCATTATAGTAACCTGGCGTTCTCCCTATTGGCTTATGTATTAGCTGAGCAGGTGGCCAAGAGTGAGTACCAGAACTGGGTCTCTGAGAACATCCTTGACCGCCTTGGAATGGAAGACACGGGTTTTGATATCACGCCCAACATCCGTTCCAGAATGACCGTCGGAGTCTACGGCAGCGGAGAAGTGGCTCCTCTCTACGATCTGGGCTGGTATAGACCTTCTGGCCAGATGTTCTCCACTGCGGCTGATTTGGCCAAGTTAGCCATGGTCTTTTTGGGCACCTATCACCGGCGTCTTCTGGAGCCCGAGACTCTGAAGGTCATGTTGACCCCGGTCTTGAAGTGCACCAGGGACTACTTTGCCAATAAGACAGGCACCCCTTGGGAGATTAACGAGCAGATGGGTTACGAGCTCTTCCGGAAGGATGGAGACATAGATGGCTTCTCGGCCACCTTCTCCCTGGTCCCCAAACTCCGCCTGAGCTTCATCATCTTGATGGCTGGTCCACGCCCCCAAGGAGAAGACATCATAACCCAGATCTACAATTACCTGATTCCTTCCTTGGAATCTGCTTTTCGGGAAGTCGAGAAGAAGCTGAAGACTCCACCGAGCCCTGCTCCCTACGTGGGCTACTACACCTTCTCCAACTTGACCTTCTATGAGATCAAGGTGGGACCCAGAGGAGAGCTGCTGATGCAGCAATTCGGGCCTCACATTGAGAAGGTCATCCCTGAAAAGTACCGGACCATTAAACTTCACCATCTTGAAGATCGCACCTTCCAAGTGGTCTTTGAGAAGGAATTTCCATGCATCCTGAAGTTAGGGCCTGCCTCGATTTCCCTTGAGGCCCAAGATGGGCAGCTTTTCAACTTCTACCCGTTTGATCCCAAGGGACTCTCTCCTGGTTTTGATGTCCCAGGGTTGAACACCTACAACATCCTCCGTCTTCGAAGGAGACCTGTCTTCTCCTAACAGAAATGTCACTTCTCTCGCTTAGGAGACCATCCTCCAACCAGGAGGCTGAGAAGAGAAGACAACCAGCACTCCAGAATTAGCTGAAGATTTTTCTCCTTTTCCGTGAAAAACGAAGACACCTGGTCAAAAAAAAAATCCTTCAGTCCATCCATCGTTGTCCACTTCTAGGTGCCACCATGAGATAGGTCCCAGCTGAGTCTCAAGATCTCCAGAAGGAGTCAAATTGGGTAGGTTGTTGAGGCTGAAGTTCTTCGCAGGAGTAGAACTTGGTCAGAAGATCCAAGATGGAGAAAGAAATTTTAAAAAAATGAAAGAGAAGGAAAGGGAGAAATAAAGGTGATGTCCTCATCTTCAGACTTCACGTTCCTGTGAAGCTGGAGGAGATGGACTTCCACGAAGGCCCATAACTAACATTCAGTAAAAGTTGGATCTACACCAGGATCCTGTAGAAATGGGTTCCTGTATTGAGCAAGGGGTGGACTAGATGTTCTTCAAGGTATCTTCCAATCTTCTCATTCTACGATTTTACGACATTATAAGAAAGTAGATTTTGGTTGGACACCACAAAGAATGTTCTAACTGAAAAAGTTCTCCAAATGAAACATCTGAGATGGTGGAATCGCCTTCTTGGGAGGACGAAGTTCGGCAGGGGTAGAGTCCTGCAGTGGTCAGGAGTTGGACTGGATGATCTCCAAAGTCCCTCCCAATCCTTCATTCCACGATTTTATGAATATAAGCAGCTCAAAATGAAAATGACAAATGTAGATCCTTGGTCTTCATGTTCTGTTCAAGATCTATTTTTTGGTTTTGATCCATGAATGGTCATGTGTGTGTGTGTGTGTGTATGTGACTCTACGTAGAGTAGACCCATGCGCCTGGGCTGGGCCAACACATTCAAGATGGCGATTGCAACTGCACAATCAATAGCCCTTGGCACAATCCAGTTTGGTCTAATAGAGAAGTCACCAGGCTAGAAACCAGGAGATGGAGAGTTCTAGTCCCACCTTAATAAGCCGGCTGGGTGACTTTGGACCAATGACCAGGAGATAAGGAGTTCTAGTCCTACTTTAGGCATAAAAGTCAGCTGGGTGACTTTGGACCAATCACCAGGAGACAGGGAGTTCTAGTGCCTCCTTAGACATGAAAGCCATCTGGGAGACTTTGAGTCAATCACCAGGAGATAGAGAGTTCTAGTTCCATTTTAATAACAAAAGCCAGTTGGGTGACTTTGGAGCCAATCTCCAGGAGACTGGGAGTTCAAGTCCTGCCTTAGGCATGAAACTCCACTGGCTGACTTTCACTGGGTGACTGGGGAATTCTAGTCCCACCTTAATAACTGGGTACCTTTGGGCCAATCACCAGGAGACTGTGAATTCTAGTCCTACCTTAGATACGAAAGCTGGGTGAGTGGCTCTGGGCCAGCCTCTCTCTCCCAGTCCACCCCCACAGGGTTGTTGTTGAGAAAAATTGAAAGAGGGAAGGGGTCTTCATTATGTTCGCCACCTTGAGTGAGTCCTACACATTCTGGGCGGGCTATAAATATATTTTTAAAAAGAGAGTTAAATAGCCAGCCGTCGCCCTGCAGCTCCGAT